>JBCNYH010000026.1:20105319-20127951 GCA_039654325.1 Tandanus tandanus
CACTTTTTTATTTTGCCCATTCTTGTATTCTTAAAGAAGCCTGATCTAGAACTTTTCATACTGTGAATACAAATTCTGTTGAAACTACTGCTTTAAACCGACAGTGACACATACTGTCACGTGCCATTCAAAAAGGAGGTTGCCCTAATTTTTTTTTATAGATCTCCCTTTTTACCTCACCTCTGGGGGTGGGATTAAAAGTAATCGGACCCCCAGGTAGCTTTTGATGCTGCTGCCATCAGCTCAGAATGGAGAATGTCTGCATGTAGAATAAAATCTGAAGTATCTACTTTCAAAAATGAAAACAAAAACAAAAAACTGTCACACTTGTCTATAGTATCACTCCTGATAGTCTTGTGCTCCAAACATTTGTACTCGCACACACTTTAAATTGCTGGATTTGAAACGGTCAAGTACGCATGCGCTAGTTACAGTAGCTGCTGTGAGAGGGTGACGGACGAGTGTTTAAAATTCATTGCTCACTCAGCAAGTTAAGATTAAAGAGGCGTGGTTTTTTTGTATTTATTATTATTTTTTTGAAATCGCAAATATTAACAATGGCGGATTCACGAAACAAGGAATACAAAAAGAATGGCCTGTTTTGTATTATATTGCATTCATTCTATCATTAGAATTTTTACAGCAGCAGGTGTTTTGTTAGAGTTAGTGTTTGTTGATACAGAATACTAAATAAACTGACAGATTGTTCACTAAAAGGTAGGATGTCGGGTTAATATTTTCTAGACTGTGATACAGCCCCATTTCCAAGAAAGTTGGGACACTGTAAATTGTAAATAAAAACAGAATGTGATGATTTGCAAATCTCCTGAACTCGTAGAAAAGATATCAAACCTTTAAAGTGAGACATTTTACTTTTTCATGAAAAATATTAGCTCATTTTGAATTTGATGGCAGCAATACATCTCAGAAAAGTTTGCTCAGGAACACTTCCAAAAAATCATTGTCAGTGTACACAGCTTGCAGAAATACAGCGACTGAAAACAAGCCAGATGGTTCCTCTCCCCTTTAGTCTGGCAGGTCTCTCAATGCATTGCTAGTATATAATACACAAGAAAAACAAGAAAGGCAAGCTAAAATCAGATTTTAATGGTTTATTTTTATTTTTAAAACATGAGCCTAATGTTGCTGCCTGCTCCAAGTGACCGTGAAAAACTGTGAGAGTGTGTCATTTTTAATTCAACCCATTATCCAGTTGGGTGGATGTTAATTTTAATAATGTTTTTTATCCCAAGGTAGGTGACCAATATTGTGCCGTTCCCATGTAGTATACACTAATTATCTTTATCATTATGCATGTTGTGTATATATTGCTGTCCAAAGCTGAACAGAACAGATTTCTCACTTGTCCTACAGGAGAGCTAAGGCTCTTCCTGAATGTATACTTGGGTTTAAAGACAGGGATTAGGTTAGAGTGTGTACGTGTGTTCTTTCCTGAGTGTGTCATTAGATGTTGTGTCCTCACTGGATTTTGTGTGCATGTGTGGTTGGATTAGAGGCTTTATTCCACTGTACAGCTTTAGTGTGTTGCATTTGGCTCAGAACTGAACAGATAGCAGAGATGAAACAGTGAATGGGCGAAGCAGCAAGAAAAAGTCAACAAGAATGATTAAATTATCCTGTTAGTTTTTCCACAAGCTGTGATAGAGCTTTGTGAATTAGTTTCACTGTCTGGTTTATATTGAAGTGATTTGTCTCAGTTGCGTGTGTGGTCATGAGGGAGCCGTGCTGCATTTGTGGTGACCGTGTGCTCGCTGCGCAGTGTCGGTGGTTCTTTGGTAAATGTGGACATTTACAGCCTGCCATGTTTCTGGCCCATGTTTTGGGGTGCAGTCTTCATCGAGACGGGAGCAGCGAATTTTTTTGTAGGAGGTGCATATTTCTTCTGGAGTGTGTGGTGCGGTGTGACATCGCCATCAAAGACCTGCAGAGAACTCACAGTGCACAGCTGCAACGGCTGCAGCGAGAGAGATCTAGACTGAGTGTGCTTATAACACAGAAGTACTGGCGGAATAATTCGCAAGGACAGGATTGGTGCAAACAGCGTGAAGTGGAGTTTCAGATCCAATCAACATGTAACCACGGTGTTCAAAAACCGCAGAAACAAATGTGTAAGGAAAGTGAGTCACAACAGTCCCAGAATTATGCAAAACGCAGAGACTGATCAAAACGGCAGCAGAATAAATCACAGCAGTGGCTGATGAGAGGAGATACAGAGACCACACGTCCTGGATCAGAGATCAGTATTTCAATGGGGAGCAAAGGCCAGCATCAGAGCATTAATTGCAGTGCTTCCCTCAGTTGTGGGTGAAATCTATTACCTCAGAATTCTTGGGTGCCAAGGATTAAATCAGAAAGTATTCCTATGCCAAACCCTACTCAGGCCATTGTCACACCCCCACCTCTGAGGCAGGCACATCCATTCAGAGGCTCATTATTTTCTTTGGGTGATTTACTGCAGTTGCTACGGGGCATTAGGCCTCGCCCGCTGCCACGGACTGTGGGCACTAGAATTCCTATCCAGTTGAAACCAAATGGTGTGTTTGGACATGACAGCATGGGTAAGGCCAGTCTAGCGAGGGTGGAGGAAACCATGCGAGAGCTGGATGAAGAGTTTAATGATGAATATCTGTCTCTTAAACTAGAGGTACACTCTTTAAATTACATTGAGTGTGTGTACAGTATATACATGTTGTTTATGTATCTGTCTTCCTGTATATAATATTAGTTTATATCTTAACAAAGAAGATCTGTAACAGTGTGTTTATGTCTGTGTTGTAGGTATGTGTGGTGAAGCAGGATGAGCTGAACATGCTACAGCAGAGAACCAGACAGCTGACTGAAGAGCTTAACTCTACCAAAAGTAGCAATCAATCACTGAAGTACAGACTGGAGGAGATGGACCTGGAGAACAAGGTACACAGATTTCAACCTTTAGCTTTGGAACTTTTCTGAAATGTACTGTGGTAAATGCAAACCTTCTGTTTTAAAGCATGGCTACAGCATATTCTTGCCGGTGTCACTCAAAGATGTTTATGTCAGAAAGATGTTCAGTGATGTGCCTCCACCAGTAAATCATTTTAATTATTTATAGTAAATATTATATTTATATTAATAGATTTTTTTTTTCTCCTTATTCAGTCATAGCCAATTTCCACCCATCAAATATTGCCATCATGCAACCACCACCATTCAGGGAAGAGTATAAGGAAACACATGCACCCCTTCTGTGACACCTGATGCTGTCATCTTTATTTTTTTTTCAAGCAGCTGTTCATGAATATTTAGGAGCAGCCTAACCAACTGGGAGGGGAAGCACAATCCGCCCCCTTGTATGCATGAGTTCACAGATGCCCATAGTCGTCTGATGATCACTTTACGTGCCAGGGAGTTGAATGTATGCCATTCTTCCTGTGACAGCTCAGACAGTTACCCTCCATGGACTCCCACCCACGGATGGTTGTACGCATCAACCTGGATTCGACTTTGCGATTTCCAGGTTGATGGTCATGCACGTGTTGATACGCCACTCGGGGAACCCACAAACGTCGTCTTTTGAGCCCCTCATATTGGGAAATTTGTTGAAGTTAAATTTTAAAACTGAGCAGTAATTAATCATGTTTAATATTTGTGTCTCATACTGATTTCCTTCCATGTAACCACTCAGAATCTCTCTGGACAACTGGAGGACAGGGAGTGTGATCTGGCTGCAGAAAAGAAAAATGCTCTGAAAAGAGACAAGACCATTCAGGGCCTGAGCATCCTGCTTAAAGAGAAAGAACGACAGGTCACTGTTGCCTTCCTTTGGACCTAAAAAGTTATATTATGAAACAAAACATAATGAAATCTAAAATTATTACAATTTGCTATACCCCTGTATGTACTCCTTTTTGTTTTTTGTTTCTTTCTCAGGTGGATGAGTTGTATGGGAATCTTGAAGAGAAAGATCAGGCATTAACCAAGGCCAGGGAAGCTCTTCATAAAGCTCAGCTACAGAAATACCAGGCAAGTACAGCATGGTGAGGTATTTGGTGTTATCACGTGAAGTCATTTATTCCTCCTTTACAAAGAAGTGCGTTGCAAACATGGACTCCATCCATCTAGTCTATTTTACATGTGTGTTTGTCTGTGTTGGGTGTAGGGGGGTGAGGAACAGCAGGCTCTGCTCCAGTCACAGCATGCCGAGCTGTCTCGTCTACAGGCGGAGTGCCATTCATCCATGCTGGAGCTTCAGAGGCTGCAGCGTGCACTCAGCAGCAAAGACGCACAGCTGGAGCTGCTGCAACAAGACAAACTGCAGCTGGAAAATGAACTGGAGTTGCTTCAGCAGCACAAAAGGAAAGGAGACAAGACCATAAATGTTAGTACACATTTTCACACACCCACTGAGATATAGATTAGGCCTGGCCAACATGATGATATGATAGTTTAATCACTTCTGATTAAGTCAGTACGATTCTGTATCAGTATACAGTAATGTTCTATAAAACTTTGCAATATTGTTTGGACTGCAGGCATCCTCAGTGTTTTTATAACGTCACTGTTACTCTGTTCTCGTTTTGTGCAGCTTTTAATCTTATGTAATAAAAATATCAGTGCAAATAAAAATGTTATTGGAACCTCAATATATTATAGTATGCAAAATTTTGGACACCCCAACAAATAAAATTGTTTTGTTTGTTTGTTTATTTAAAGTGATAGTTAGATAACCTCTAATTTGGTAAAGGTTACCAAATTGTTCATACGGGTGTGTATACTTTTTGTCAGTTTGTTAATACAAGTACAAAATGCAAATACAGAGTTGAGAAAACTGTATACAGAGGACCATCATAGATGTAAATTGTAATAACTTCAGTTACTTAAGCCATATTCTGAATGATGTTTGTGTGTACCTGTGTGTTTTGTGAATTAGGACTTGCAGAACCAGCTAAAAAAACTGACTGGAGAGCTGGCAGAACGCGAGAACTTTTTAGAGCATCAAGGTCTAGCACAGCAAGAGAAAACCCACATGACAGAACATAAACTGCAGAACACAATACAGCATCTAACAACTAGTCTTACAAAGAAGGAGCAACAGCTACAGGTAAACACACACTCACACACATTGAAAGATACACTCAGGTGACGACTACAGAAAAAAAATCCCTGATTTATCAGACTATCTGATCTATTTGACCATCAGAAATCAAGTAGAGGTAAAAATAAGTACACCCTGTAATGCATGTAAAAGAACCTTTAGTATCAGTAAGTCGAAGTAAATGTTTTATTAGTTTGCCACGTTTTCAGAGATTTTGTCCCACTCAAACGAATCACTAAAAAAACAAAACAAAAAAAAAACATTAGAATGAATGAGGTAAAATAAACCTGCTGTTTTAAACCCTAGTGCTTCTTCCAGAGCTGTGCTGTTACAAAAAATATATCAACTCTTTCCGAATGTTGGATCAGAGATATCTTTCATTTCTCTCTCTCTCTCTTTCAGGAATACATGAGCATGGTGCAGGATCTAGAGCAGGATCGAGCTTCAGCAGGAAGTGATGTAATGCTCTCCAAGCTCAGAGAGAAACTGAGGGAAAAGGAGAAGGCTCTAGAGGTGGCGCTCTCATTTCCTTATAAACCTGAGTTTACACCGGGGCATGATGTCCACGATCTCCACAATTAAAAAAACAACTGGAGCTCCACGATTTATGACCATGTCTGGAGCATGATCGGGGTGTAAAAAGGAGGCATCAAGATACCCTAAGATGGTGCACAAGTGTCTGTTACACTCTGTTAAGGTTTGCTAAGCTCTACTACTATTCCCACGTTTTATCACGATTGGCGTCAAATTGTAATAAATCGTGGACATCGTGGCCCCAGTGTAAACCCAGGGTTAATCTTTACAAACCGTCTCTTATGTGTAGGGTGTTACATACACAATGAATTATTTACATCTTGTTTTTGTCTGTGCATGTGAGCAGAAAGCGCTAGATGAGAAGTTTGTGGCAGTAGAGGAGAAAGAGAATGAAATTCATCTCCTGCAGCTGAGCATGAGAGAAAAGGAGAGAGATCTGGAGCGCCTCAATAACCTGCGCGCACACAATGACGAGATTGTTAATGTAAGTGCACAACATTATTATGATGTCATTTATTTAATGTACTATTTTATATCTCAGTTTACTAATATTTAGTCATTTAATTTACAAATTAATTTAATAAATAGTATAATCCTACATTCATTTAATTTACTGAAATTGAATAACATTTTTGCAGCAGCAGATAACGAATCAAATTTCGGTGAAGTGCAAGTGCCTTTGTGAGCACATGAGCAGTGGTAGCTCAGTGGTTAAAGCTCTGGGTTACTGATCTAAAGGTTTGGGGTTCAATCCCCAGTACCACCATGCTGCCACTGTTGGGTAAGCATGAGCAAGTATACAACTTATCCCTCAGTTGTTTAGTTGTATGAAATGGATAAATGTAAGTCACTCTGGATGTCTCCCAAATGCCATAAATGTAAATGTAAGCACGGACGTGACAACAAAATCGAGCTATGACATTTGCATAAGTATGAAGCTCTGCAGAGCTCTGCTATGAACATTGGATCTTGGGATAAGAGTGTAAATGTGCCACATGTGTGATGGGTTGCCAGGTCTTGGCTAAATTTTTCCCCTAACTGTCTCTAGGACACAGAAAGACCAGAAACTGTCTCAAAATTAGCCCTGGTCTGGTTTTTTCTCCAAGTAGTTTATTGTGTAAATCTGGTCCAAGTAAGTCATTTGTGTGTGTGTGTGTGTGTGTGTGTGTTCAGAGCTTTGATACATTACTGAAGGAGAAAGACATGGAGTTGCAGCAACTGCTGAACTCGTTGAAAAACCTGCAGCGCTCCAAACAGGAGAGTGAAGAGAACCTGCAACGAGCTCTGAGAGAGAAAGATTCCATCATCCAGCAACTTCAACACACACTTCAACTCAAAACTAAAGACATGGAGGTAACACCATACACACAAACAGTGCTGCACCATATACCGTAGTATATAGTGACACTACAACGTCAAATTACTGACAGTTTACTAGATTAATGGCGTTTGCTGTACCATCCTTGTTGAGATATGTTCTCCTCTCTCTTTCCACTCCTTGCATTCTCTTTCTTTTTAATTATAGGACATGGCCAGTACAGTTCTTACTCATTCAGAATCACAGGGAAGTGATCTAACAGAGCAGATAAGCCAGAGGTTAAAAATCACAGAGTCGATGTTGGTTGAGGCAGTGAAGCACAGGGAAAGGCTGGTGTGTGAAAACCAAACAGCTGTGGAGAACCTGCTTTCCACCATCAGTAGCAAAGACCAGCTAATCAAGGTATACTGTTAGATATAATACCTACTGCGCACACAGGTATAAAACACGATGGGTCTCACTATGAGTAAACAAATCAACAAATAGGTGGTGTAATGCACCCTGACACAAAACAAGTCTGTTTACATGAGATCATTATAGCAGTATGCTTCAAAGTGTTCTATTCTCTTTACACTTCAGCAATTTTCTAATAACTACAGTTTGATGGTCTGTCTGGAGCTGTATTTCTGCATGTGTGTGTGTGTGTGTGTGTGTGTGTGTGTGTGTGTGTGTGTGTGTGTGTGTGTGTGTGTGTAGGAGAGTGCGGAGCAACATGCACAGACTTTATCTGATCGGTCTGCAGAGTTGCAGGATCTGCGCAGACAGCTCGCAGACACCCAGCTGCAACTCAGCAGTGCTCAGAATCTCACTGCTGCACTGAATGAGAAGGATGCACTCATCAATGTGAGACACTTCACCACTTTTTTGTTATTATTTTAGTTTTATGTTTAAAATACCGTTGAGGGATTGGAATTCATCTATCACTAAACCCCACCCCAAATTAAGATCGACCAATCGTACCATCGTAAGCCCCTTTGAAGCGTATAGACCTCGGATATGCACATTGAAACCCATATCAAAAAGTGATAGGGCTGACTTGAAAACTTGACAGAACTTTCAAGGTGCTGTGTATGGCACCTGTAATACAGACACCAGGTACCCTGACAGATTTAAACCCTGATAGAATAGTTTTTGTTTCTTTTCCAAAGCGGAAAGTGTTGGCCAGCATAGGGCAACACCAGTAAATCTAGCTTAATACTAGCATTTGTATTTGGCTAGCATCCCTGGAATGCTAACAGTCTTGGGTAGGAATAAGATACAGGGTTTTGTTTTGTTTTTGTTTTTTTTAAATTCCTCACTCACACATAACATTCCAGCCAGAAAAAATCCAGGTTTTTTTATTTTTTTATTTTTTTATTATTTTTTATTTTTTGCTTTATTGTCACAGCAGTAAAAGTGACATGAGCAGGGCAGCAAAGTGAGCATTAGGAGATGCTCTGTGGTGCATTTCCACTTTAACAATGATCTGTGTGTGCGTGTGTATGTGCAGAAGCTGTTGGAACGTGCTGAGAGAGACAACAGTCTGAGTGACACAGCGTTGGGAGGGGCTCCACCTCCACCCCCTCAGGTGGTAGAGCTCAGACATACCATTAAAGTGCTGCAACAGAGATTGGAAGAGAAAGAGGGTAAGTGAGAATGTGTTGCAGAGAGAAGCACATATTATTGCTTGCAAATGTGCAGCCATTTTTACTGAGTCGTCCATTTATGGTAACGAGGTGATACAATGTTGGAAGACCTGGTTTATATTAGAATTTAAAAAATGCTAATGTGAATATGTAATGGGAAATCTCATTGTGTATATCATTGTAGCTGAGCTGTCTCAGCATTACAGTGAGGAGAACATGGAGAAATCTCTTACAGTCAATAAAAAACCTGCTGTAATACTGAAGAAAGAGCTTGCCCAAAAAACAGATGCTCTCAACGGTGCTCTGAAGAGAGAGAACCAGCTCAAGGTGTGTGTGGAGATGTGTATATATATATATATATATGTATGTGTCTGTGTGTATATAAATATATATTATAATTGTATTTAATTATAATATATGTGTCTGTGTGTATATAAATATATATTATAATTGTATTTAATTATAATATATATGTCTGTGTGTATATAAATATATATTATAATTGTATTTAATTAATTTAATTTATTTATTATTATTATTTTTTTTTTCTTTGACCAGTTTTGATGATTTTGTATGTTTTTGTGTGTTGTAGATGTCTCTTGCTGAGCTTCAGTCCACTGTGTTAGAGCTGGAGGGCCGACTAGAGGGCCAAAGAGCTAACAATGAGTCTCTCAAAGCCACAATAAATACTAAAGATGAAATTATTGCTGTGAGTATGAAGGGGGATTTTTACATTCACACAAAATATTCTTAAAATACTCTAAGCACAAAATGAATGTAAGTGTTAAAACTAGTTGAGATTAGCATCTTGTTTCTTATGTGTATTACCTTGTTGGCTCCTCTGTAGGAGCTGCAGCAGCTTTTGGCCCAGATAGGGGTGAGGCAGTCAGCTATAACCCTTGATCCTCACTCCCAATATCGGGAGGACCTCAACTTCCGCTCCCTTCCTCAGAGAGAGAGGACCATCATTGGGGGAGATAGACAGCAGCAGGTATGTACACAAACATGGAGCTGAAAATGAAGCATCACAAAGGCATGTGTAGAACTTTCCTCTTATATTATTTCCTGTTAGTTCAGAACATGATTTTCCATGATGAATAAGCGACAGCACTTTGGTCTTAAATCTCAGCAGGAGATTTCTCTGGGTGACCTGTGCTCAGAGCAGGCAGAACTAAACCACATCCTCAGAGAAGAGCAGCAGCTCTACAACAAGCTTGTTCATGCCGTTAAAGAGCAAGACAGGTGAAACATCCTTGCTAATACAGCACACACGATACACTCTTTTATCAGCCCTCTGATGATCAGTCCTTCCTCTGTACATTTAAATCCTGAAAGTCAATTACACAAGAATTTATTCATTCATCTACTGATTCCTATTCCGGGGCACTACGCACACATTTTTGCAAGCTCATTCACACCTAGAGGCTAATTACAGTTGCCAGTCTGACATTGTACCCAGTACAGACATATTTTTGGAGGAGATAAGAAACTGAAGAATCCGGGTGAAACAGACATTGACATGGGAGAACGAACTCCACATATACATTAGCTCTCGCTGATGATTGGTTGGGATCCAAGAAGCTGTTCTGTGGTAACATTTAACCTGTTGTAACACTGTATCTCTTACTGACATGTAACAATATATCATACGATGATAAGTCATGGCTTAAATTTATGAGGATTCGAATTGTGGAAATTAAAACTAAACCATTATTATTAATAATTTTCTTCAGCTTACCCAAGGTTGGGTCGCGGGGGGGCAACAAGTCTAGGAGGGAAACTCAGGCAGCACTCTCCCCAGCTCTAGCTCCTTCTGGGGAATCCCAAGGCGTTCCCCGGCCTGACGGATATATAATCCCTCAGGCGAGTTCTAGGCCTGCCCCAGGGATTCCTTCCAGTTGGACATGCCCATTATTGTTATTATTATTGTTATTACCATTATTATTGTTATTATTATCATTAGGGTGTGTAATCTCTTTGTTGTTTTTTGAGCTGTAACTGATTTTAGAAAGCAAAATATGGTTGTAACATAAGGTAGAGGGTGCATGTGTGACGTCGCTATAGGTGGAAGTAATATGGCTCAGTATCATGAAATATTCACACACACAGACACAACCACACACACATGAATGATGTGTGGTTTGACCATACAAATAGAAATAGATTCAACAAAATATTTCAGCAATCTATTTATAGACCTCTGGAATTAAAAGAAACAAAAAGCAAGTCGATGGAGTGGTTTTATGTTCAGGTCTCACTGTGGCGTTCATAAGGATTAATGGTTGAGTAAAGGCATATTTATTAACATTTTTAAGTAAAGGAATATATTGGTTAATAAGCTATTAAATGTTTGCTCCAGTCTTCACAAATATTTGCAAAATATTGTTGATGTTTAAGAAAAATGGAACAAAAGTATTTTATTTTATCCAAGGGAATATTAAGACAAACCCTGAATTGGGTGAATCATTACATATCTATAAATTTGTAAACCCAATATTCTCTCACCTGCTTTAATTTATATAAAAGATAGGTCGTGTGTTTTTGTTTAATTGTTTTTTTGAACGTGAGTGGATAGTTTGTAATCAATTTAATCAAATGGGGTTTTTTGTGTGGTTAAGAAACATTTGTGTGTTTATAGGTGTCATGTTTGTAATATTCTATCAGCCACTTTATGTAACACTGTACATCACTGCGTCTGTGTGCATGTTTG
Organism: Tandanus tandanus; assembly: GCA_039654325.1. Taxonomy (NCBI): domain Eukaryota; kingdom Metazoa; phylum Chordata; class Actinopteri; order Siluriformes; family Plotosidae; genus Tandanus; species Tandanus tandanus. The sequence goes on from JBCNYH010000026.1 coordinate 20,116,602, forward strand.
TGTTTTTCTTTTCTCCAGTGCTCAGCACCTGCAGGCACTACAGTTGGAAATGGCTGCTGTGGCCATCCTCAGGCAGCAGTTGGAAGATGGCGTACGTAACAACAATGAGCTTCGAGAGCTGCTGCAGCAAGAGATCCAGAGAGTTAATCAGAGAGAAGGTGCAGTACAGAAATCCAAGGACAGACGATTACCGAGTGCGTCTTGACAACAGACACCTCCGAGGGCCAGGAGAGTACCAAGGGTGCATTTGAGTTGCACTGATTTGTGCAGATCTGATTGTGTACAGAGAAAACATTTACTGGTATCATCTGATTAAATACAAGTTAACCTGTGTGGATCTGCATGAGCTCCGTGTTGCTTAAATACACCCTGGGAAGCTAGGATCATGATCCCATACAGTTTATATAGCACAGGCACACAATAGCATGTATAGTCCATAAACAAGACCTGGTTTTATTCATTTAGTAATTTGTTTTGTCAGTTTTCTTCAGCTAGCCACCTTTATTCTTAAATAAAATAACCAAAAAATATTTGGTATTAAATGAAAAGTGCAGGTACTATTACATATGTATTGAGGAGCATAGTAACTGGGTTAATGTTGGTGTTGGATAGGTTGGTTTGTGTTTTTGGTAATATTCTACAGTTCTGCAGGCAGGCATGTTTTGTTGAAGGTCGATTGGGAGAGAATGACCTGATTAGTTCGAGCGGACAAGAAGACTATAGAACACCAATATTCACTTGTTGCATCCATGGTGTGCAGAAAGGTATGCACTCAGAATGCACAGCACATTGAACCTTGAGGTGGAAGAACTACAAATGCAAAACATTCTGAGGCTACGGTGTTCACAGGCTCATTGTAACGGAACAGTTCGATTTTGGAGAAACTTTGCCTGATCCCTTTTCATTTTTCAGTCGTGGGATTTTTGCGTTGAACTGGTGGCATTATTTAGGTGGTTGGTGTAGTTTTTGGGAAGGTGTTAGTTAATATCTGATGAATGTTCTTGAAAGTTGTCCCAGTTGGATCAACACAGCAGATCTAACTATTGTAGTTTTATTCTGCATATAATTAACCAATATAATATATAAAGTAAGCAATTAAAACACTGGAAGCGTTTAATGTTTAAGATAGTTGGAGCTATAAAGCATGTTGGTTATGTTACACATGTTCATGCTAACCAGCACCAATGATTAGGACCTTTTTCTGCTCTTCAGTTAAGCATTTTTTTTTTTTTTTTTTTTTTTTTGTTTGTTTGTTTGTTTTTTTTTAAATATCTCCCCTGCTGTCTGTGCATTCTAGGTTTATGTTTAATGTTTGCATTTTAACCGTTCATCCTTCATGATATGTATTGTATCTGCCTTTTATTGTTTTTGTGTCAACATTTCTGTCTGCCTTTGTGTTTATGCTGTGTATGCATGATAACCCGATTAACCCTTTTTCGTTTGGGTCTGTATAATGAGCTTTCTTTTTACTTTACGTCTCTATTCTATCTGTCCATCTGTCTAACCGCTTTTTCATCTGCTCATCATTTCATCGCTTCTCTAATGATAAATCAGCCATTAAATAAAATGTGCTTTTTATGTCTCTGTGTCTGCCATGTTCAAACCCAACAAGCACACACACAATCACAGTCCTGTGTTCTAGATGCCTTTATTTCAAACTGATTTCTGTCTGCTTGCCTTGTCTAACAACCCCTAGGTTTCACCATTAGAGAGATAGTTGGTTCAAAAATTTCTGTTATAAGGTTCCAGGCATTCTGATTACTACAGATATGTAGCATATGCAGAGATAATCTGTTTGTGCCCATCTGGTTACCTAATTTCAGCCGGCAAGTGTTGGAGAGAAAGAAGGAAAATTAGAAAAGGTAAAGGGTCGAGTGAATAGAGTAGTTCTGAATCATAATATTTAAAAATAAATTTTTTTTTAAATTATTATTGTTTTTTTTTTTTAATACTGTATTAATTCCGCAAGGGAACATTTGGCTTCTGCATTTAACCCACCCAAAGTGAGCACACACACTCGGAGCAGTGGTCCACCATACACTGCAGTGCCCAGAGCGCCCAGTCAGGGGTTAGGTGCCTTGTTCAAGGGCACTTCAACCATAAATATGGAGGAAGGGAAGGTTTTGCTCACTCCCCTCTGCCACACATTTTTCCTGTTTGTTCGGGAATCGAACTAGTGACCTTTTGGTCCCAAAGCCACATCTCTAACCATTAGGCCAAATTATTCTTTAGTTATTATAAATAATCCAGCCATTTAGATGCCGTGGTGGCGGGGGAGTGAGCCAAACCTTCCCATCCTCCATCTTCATGGCTGAAGTGCCCTTGAGCAAAGCACCTATACCCCACTGCTCTCTGGGTGCCACAATACGTGCCAGCCCACTGCTCTGAGTGTGTGTGCACTCACTTTGAATGGGTTAAAAGCAGGAGAAAAATTTCTCTTGCAAAATAATACAGTATATCAAAATCAAATTAAAAATATACTACGGTTTGCCAAGCACCCCACCCCCCAACTCACTACCTGCAAAAATATTGGAAATGCATTGAAACTTTAACAAGCCTCTTTCTTCCTTCTACTAACCCATTTTCTTAGTTGAAACTAAGGAATACGCCCTACATGTTGCATGTTAAGGAAATGACAAAGAGCTGTTGGGGTGGAGTTAATTTCTAAGGAGTCTCTGAAATTATATGATTATTATAAGTTTAGAAATATTTCAGATACTATAAACTGCACCTTTAATACGGACTTAAAAGCATTTATGGTAGGAGTTATGAAATATTTCATGCCAGATACATACTGTTACAAGCTACTTTAGTAGTGACTTAACAGACTTTAGAATATGAATGTGTTTGTACTCATATGTATGTATATGTTTAGGTGCAGACCCTGCAGAGCTGGAGAATGTGCGACATGCTCTAGAAGAAGCTCAGCGCTGGAACACATCTCTACAAGCGAGACTAGGCCAGATCCAGAGCAGAGGTGGAGGAGTAGGACAGGCCAGTGACATGGGTATGTATACACAAACTTGAAGAACCTTTGCGGGCAGGGGAGGGTTTAGCCGAAGCCCTGAAGAGATGCAACTTTCAAATTTTTCTAGCCTTTCAGACTACCAACCCCAGCTTTAACTCCTGTAAGTTGCAAGGTGTAGCCTCCATGGTTTGGACTTGTTTGTCTAGCGCATCCCACAGGTAATAGAGGAAAAGATTTTTCTCAAACCTCCCTCTTGATGAAGGAGGCTACTGCTGTTAAGAAACACTTGCCATAAAGGAATGTACTTGGTCATCAACAACGTTTAGCTCGTTAGTGTGTACCAAAGTTACATCCACATAAATTCCAGAATCCAAAGAATCCCAACAGAACATTGTCATTCTCCCTTTCCTGAGAAAATGTGGGTCATAAGACCAGTCCACCTTCCTCCACTGCTCCATGGACCAGTTTAGATGCTCTTGTGCCCCTTGTAGGCACTTTCAGGGGTAGACAGGGGTCAAGCATGTCGACTCTGACTGGTCTGCAGCTACACAGCCTCATGTGCTGCAATCTGCAATGCACTGTATGTTTTTGCTCCTTTCTTTGAAAAGACAACATTAAATCTTTCAACAATTTGTGCATGTCAGTGCGAGACCTGTGGTTTTGGAGATGCTCTGACCCAGTCGACTCTTCATGATAATTTGTTCCTTGTCAAAGTCATTTTGACTGTCATGTTTGCCTATTTAGCCTGCTTCCAGCACATTACCTTCAAGCACTGACTGTTCACTTAGCCAATATACCCCACCCCATGACAGATGCCATTGCAATGACATAATCACTTTTATTCACATTACCTCTCGGGTTTTAATGTCTGATTGGTGTATGCTCCAGCATGACAGTGTTCCTGCATGCATAATGAGGTCCATGAAGACATGGTTGGAATAGAATCACCTGATTGGCTTGCAAAGATCCCGATCTCAAATTCCCCTGATTTCCACACTCGACATCAGTAATGCTTTTGTGGCTGAATGAGCATAAATACATGTTGCCATGGTGTAAAATCTAGTGAAGAGTAATAGACTCTGCTTTTTGGGGTATAAGGGGGCCAGTGGACCCCATTTGAAGTGACTTTCTGGTGGCCACACAGATGTTTAGCCCCGGTCGTGTGAGTTTTCATGGCATTGTGTGTGTGTCAGTGTGTGTGAGAGAGAATGCTCATCGACATGAATTTTACTGGGTTTTTTTTTTTTTTTTACAATTCAACTTCACCAATCATTTGCATGATCTCCATTCATGGTTAGTCAAGAATATTTTCCAACCACATTTTTTTTTCATGAAGTTGATGGTCCAGCACTTTGCTTCCAGGTTTTAATGATGTGTTGGACAGTTCTTAACCCAGTTTCGATCATTTCAGTGATCTCCTTAGTTGTTTTAATTGCCTGATGCAGACCAACATTTTTTTCACAACCACGGGAATGTCTTCTGACGTGGTTGTTTAACTGAGAAGCTACTCACTGCATCATAATTTCAAAAATCATGTGAACATATGAATCACTGCTGTAATTATCTAATCAGTATCTTTTCGTTTTCGCTGATTTAAATACACTTTTCTCTGGTAGGGCAGTGTATATGTAGTGACATAAGAGAGAATCATGATTGGTGCTAGTTATTTAATGGTAGCTTGATGTGTCATAACCTTAAATTAATGACTTGTAAAAATGTCTAGAGGTTGATTTTAATAGTAATTTGATGATCATTTCAGACGACACTTTGAGTATGATTGGCGAGCAGACATCCTATATGAGTATATGTGTAGGGGAGGGGCAAGAGGAGGATCTACAGCATCTCTCAGTGGAACAACTCAGGCTGATGGTGAGCTTTACCTCTTATATTTCAATAAGTGTTAGATGTCATTATACTGTTGGCTATGCTCTTTTTGATGTACCATACTATCATTCTCAATCAGAAACATATCTCTTTTATTTTTCTTCTTTCTCTCTCATATATTGATCTCTATCTGTGTTTCTTTCTGTCTACACGTCTTTTTGTCTTTAAGGTCTCAGAACTCCAGGCTTTAAATGCAGAGCTGCAGAAAAGGTTGGCACTGGCAGAGAGAGACATTATGGGTAATGCTCAGAGAGAGCCTCAGGAACAGCTTGACCTAATTGGATTTTCACCCCCCAGCAAGGTAATACCATGATTAAATCTGACATTCTTGCTATTTTTGAGTTATTATTATTTATTATTTTTGCTGTTTTCTAGAATTGTTTAGCAGGAGTGAATTGTCCTTGTCAGATTTTGACGCACGCTTCCTGATATCATAATGACACCTTTATAACCTATAACATCTGTAGACTTTCTAACACTTGTCCACTTTTATTCCTTTAAATTCTCTCCTTTTATAAATTAGTTTCTGAATGAACTCTTGATAGTGTGCATGTGTGTGAATACATTTCTCTTTGTGTGGGGTAGTTTTTCTGTCTAACTCTCCTTCCCTCCCTAACCCATGTTCTTTCCTCTCTCTATCTCTCTGGCCTGTTTTTCTTGCCCATAACCACCTGCAGCTTCTCCATCCAGCTATTATTGTATGCTTTCTTTTTGTTATTTTTGTTCTTAAGTCATGTGTTACCACCCATCCCATTACTATAGCAGCTGCAGGGACCGGCCAGACCACTAGCTGTTGATGCTAATGAGAGCCTAACTTCCCCCAGTGTAAAGGTAAGGGGTCGCTGATACTCTGTTATTATTTATAAATAGTCTTAAATACTCCTTTAATATTTCGCCAGGATAGAGAGTTGGAAAAGAGGTTAACTGTAGACTGTTAGAAGTAGAAGAGTTTAAGAATTTCATTGCCGGTAGAGATGTTCTATTGTTACCTGTATATGACAATGAAACTTGAAACTAGGACAAGGGTCTACAACCCTGTTCCTGAAGGACTTCAGCTCCAACCCTTATCAACTGACCATCTGATGATTGTCGTAAGAAGTTCTTGATCAGCTAAAAGAGGTGTGTTAGACTTTGGGTGGAGATAAAACCTGCAGGAAGGTAGCTGTCCAGGAGCCGGGTCGGAGACCCCTGTGTAGAATGCAGTTTTATTATTTCATTTTTTTAATCTATTTATTTCTTACTTTTTTAGGGAAAATACAGGTATACATGATTAGATATAAAGTTTCAGATGGAGTACATAGGGATAGAGGTGCAAGTAGGAGTTTTTACCTGTACTTCCTACCCCTGCATGAAGTGTAACGGTCCTGTCTGTTCAGGCAGAACCTTTGACTCACCCACTCCAAAAGAAAATTTGACCAGTTCTACCCAGTCCCACCGAAAGTCTGACAAATCCCGCTCACTGCTGCAGGAATTTTGACCAGCCCTGCCCACTTGTGCTAAAAGTTTGACCAATCCCATCTGCTCCATCGGATATTATTGTTTGCACCTGCTTATGAAAAGTAACTAGTTCTGGTTTTTGTTTTTGTTTTTGTTCTTTTCCCTTATTTTAATTACAAATGAAACCACCATCACACTGGTTAGGAAAAGCAGTTGTTGATAAAAATGTTGTTGGTATCTGCAATTGTTGTTGGTACCTGCTTTTTAATACCGTCCTGATATTTCACTGGGGTGTGCGGCAGTAACTCCATAATATCGAATCGAGAAAGAGAAATTGGTATAGCATCGATCTGATTTTTTGTGTCGCGATCATTGTGTCTGTCCATCCGTTTGTCCGTACGTGTACACATCTCTGCGGTGATATTTCGCATGCGGGTATATAACCACCTTAAGCCTAGCTCACATGTAAGCAATCACGGCCGAATGTGGTCGAATTCAAGGTAAATGGTCCAAATTCGCGGTCTTGGAAAAAGTTTTGGACCTGCTCAAAATTTGGTGCGAATTCAGAGTGGAAGCAGTTCGGTCCTTTTTGCCAGTTTTTGATGGCTCAAACGACTGATTTTTCCACGTCACGCAAATCTGCCCCTTGAAAAACCCATGAAATTATGGCATGTCACACGAATCCGCCACTTTTTTACAAAGAAAAACCCGCAAAATGATGCACAGGTTATGCGAATCCGCCCGTTCTGTAAAGATGCGGCTGGGGAGTCCTGTGCGCCTCTATTTATACTTTCGTTTTCCCAAAAAAAAAAAAATAATAATAATAATCTCCATATTTCCTACATGCAACGTGCCTCTTGCCATCTCACAGATGTATTATAAAAATATAATATTATTTCTAAATATAAATGGTTGTTCCGGTGTCAAGCTGCTTTTCACAGTAGACAGAGGAACGCGCATCTCAGATCTGTTCCATTTGCGCTAGGATCTGATTCTTTGGATGTATTACAGGGGACATATGGGAAATATATATATGCTATGCAGTAATCTATTACTGTATTTTTTATTTTATTTTTTTTTACTTTTCCTGGAATAACTAGTTCAATTTGAATTTCCCACATTATCTCTCCTCTGATATAATGTGGGATTTTCCCTTATCAGCGCAAGTCGGAAAGCTGATCTAGTCTGTTATGTGCATCCAAAATAAATAATAAATCCCCAGGTTTAATTAATAAAAACCTCTAACAGGTGATTATGCTCCAATCTGACATGGAATGAACGCATCGTAGAGGAAGGTGCAGGTTTTTCCATGCAGTTCCGTGCTCCACTATTTCACACACATGTCCGTGTTTTAGCTTTAAACCAATAGTACAGGCTGAAATAGCGGCTGTCCCATAAACCAAAGCTGAGCAGCTCATGCTGGAACACTTAACTAATTCAGCTGGACCCACTGGACTCAAGACAATCAAATGGAGGTTACAAGTAAAATATACAGAGAAATTAGTGTAAAAAGTCATTAAAGAAAGCACTTGGATTTGTTTTATTTACATTTTAAGAGCAGGTTCAATACAGTATATGGCACACAGCCAGTGCAGGGTCACGTGATAATTTATATTAGAAGGTTTTCGATGAGACGCGCATTTTTTCGGCCAGCTGAAACTGAAAACAATCCAAAAAAATTGTTGCACTATTTCGCGGCAATATCACTTACATGTGAGTACACCCTTAATGGGAATGAATGTCTGAGTGATGGTATCTTCTTCTACTTGATCTTCCCCTCCAAACTGTTACTTGTTTCAAGCCATAAAATAAAATCTGCGTAAACAGAATCCTATGTGCCATATGCAGTAGGTATCTTCATTTTTGTAGCTGGTAAAATAAACTATTACTGCCACGCAATACTTTACTCATTTGAATAGAAAGGCTTTTAACACAGGCTTTTAAGGAATCGCATGAGGTTTCTGGTGTGTATAACGTGCTTATGGAAGTAAACCTATTCAGCAGACTGGCATCTTGCTACCTTGTGGTGATAGCGGAGCTTGCATTGGGGTTTTTCATCCTATGGATACTCGCTCGCGCTCTTACAAAGATAAATGATTTCTTAGATATTTTGTGGCTAATTGTCATTTATTCTGTCAGCAAATCATACATTTTACAGAGTAAGCAATTCACAAATAAAGAACTAATGATATTCTTGTGTTATTGAAATGTCCTCTAAACCTACAGTTTCTAAATGGTGTACTGTACATATCGAGACTAAGATTGCATGTTTGGTTCCCTCATTTTTATTCCCTTCTATAGACAAGTTATTATAAAATTCATTCATCTTGATGTAGGATATGCGTATGGGGTTTGAGAGTTCCCACGAAAAACTTGTGAAGTCAGGGAAATCATATGGGAGCTCCGCTTTTAGGTAGTGCCTAAATCTATATATTATTTTATCTCAACAACCTCACTCCATTTGCTTGTTGTCTCAGAACCTGCTACAGTATCTTCAGTAGGGTCCACTGACTGACCCCTGGTGGCACAGTTTCTGCACTACAATAAATCACCTCATTACAGCATCTACCTATGAGTTTTATATAAAGAAGAGCATCTTTATTTTGATGGTATTGAAAATAGTACCATCAGGATCTCTGAACAAATGAATACTGTGATACTCAAGCACAGTTAAAGAGGTCTAGTCCTTTTGGTTAATAATTTGTATGCCTGAAAGACCCTTAAATTATATATTTTTTTAACATTCTGTTTATTGAATTTTGTATCACAAAAACAGTACCTCCTAACACACAGTAATAATACACATAATAATATTAGTCCAACAAACAACAACTCACAAATCCAAACCCCCACCCAACATCCAGTCCTGAGAGATAAACGCATCTAACGAAAAATAAATAAATAAAAAGGGAAAAAGTGGAGTAATCAAAGAAGAGAGAAATAAATTAAAGTAGACAACTATGTACAGAAATAAAGAATAATGATAGTAATACTAATAAAAATAAATGCATAAATCCAGACCATTAAAGAAATAAAGAAACAGATATATAAATTGACAGTACAAACGCAGACAGGTAAATAAACAAATAATTCAAGAAAGAGAAATATAAAATAAATAAAAAAATTTAGACAAAGAATGATTGATATATATCTATATGTATGTATATATATATATATATATATATATATACACACACACAAAATATTTATAAAAAACTATTTATATATTTTTTTAAACTTAGTAATTTGGTATACATATAAATCCTACAAGTGTTCAGTCACTCTTCAGATATTGCACTGAGCATGGATGCACAGAACATCCTAAAAACCTACTGCCTGCGCCCCCTGGTGGCAAAAAGCATTAAAACTTAAAACAAACATTTTTAACTGCACTGTTATTTATTAGATGTGAAAGAAATTCACAAATTTTTATCAACATCTACTTCCAAGCTTGATCTATTTCAGCATACATAGTGTAGGTGCACTTTGTTTTGCAGTTACTGATATTATATTGCTATAGCTACATTTCAGCTTAAAGTGATATTCTGGTGTTTTTTCCAGGAGACGGCTGATGAAAGTCTAAAAGCTGAAAGAAGGCAGGCAAGTTCCCCTTTACCTTTGCCAATGAGAGATAATGGGAACTCTTCATATGTTCCTGGTCACCACGATGAGAATGAGCAGGCAGAACTTGCAACCTTGCTTAGAGACTGTGGAGCAGAATCTGCATCTCAATTAAGGTAAATATCCTGCAGTCTGAGCTTTTAAAACACCATCTAAGGATAAGCTAGGTTTGTGTCCCATAATACATTTATTTATATATATATATATATATATATATTTATTTATTTTTAAGTCACGATGTATGATGATATAAAAGATATAATAGTTCGAGTAGAGGACATTTATATTTACTTCCTCTCTTTTACAGGGAGCAGGTGAAGAAACTAGGTTCAGAGATATCGAAGCTCGGTGTGCTCCTAAAGGAAGAAAATGCAGCCGAGTCCAAAGAGAGCGCGGAAAGTTCCGGAGAGAACCACAGCCAAACTAATTCTCACTGGTCCGTGCAGACCCTCCACTCAGAGGCACGAAGTCACCGAAAACTTGTTCGCTTATTGAAGAAACAGCTACAGCGCAATGCAAAACCAAAAGCAGATGGTGGGCCAGGGTCTGACTCTCAGCTGACCGACAGCATGGCTCTCAAAAAGGAGCATCTGAGGGAGGAGCATGATGCCACTCGGACACATGCTGCCAGCCTGGAGGACAGACAAAAGGAGGTACAAAACAGAGAAAGGAGTGAGGGCAGAGAACGAGAGGAAGAGAAAGAAGGAAAAAAGAAAGGCAGACAAGACCACAAGAAGTTGAACAAAAGCCTGAAACATGTAAGGCTTCTTCTATACCTCTAACTATACAACTGTACAAACTATACAAACTAATAAGCTAATCTTAGTATTTGGATTGTGGCAAAAAGTTAGTCATGTTAATGGTTATTAGAAAACTCCATGTGTTCATGAACCATAATCGACATTTCTATCGAATAACTTCGATTCAGTGACATCCACTGAGTGCTGAGCTCCATAATTGTTTTAGTATATACTATACAAGGTAACGATGGATGCAGGTGAGCTTGATCCCACGTGTTAGCAGGTTTCTCTTGAGCTCTCTTTATGATGTCTATTTACCTGTCAAGAGTTTTAGCATAAACAATGTAAAGCAAACTAAAAGGAGAGTTCTATAGTTTATATTTGCATTTATATTATTTTAACCCTGACACTGAGGCAGGTCACATGAGATCTGTGCTTCGAACTGGCTAATAGCTCCGTGCAGATAAAGGTGACTGTTTTCTGTTCAGCCAACTCATTAAAAAACTAAGGTGAAGTAACAAAACCAAAGTGAACTGTGCTCTGTAAAAGTGTTCAGTTTACTATATACTACAGGAAACTCAAGGAAAAAAAAGAAAATTAGATTTATATTTTAAATCATGATGATTAGGGATGTGAATCGAACAACAACTCACGATTCAATTCGATTCCGATTTTTGGGGTGACGAATCGATTCAGAATC
>JBCNYH010000026.1:20129044-20139694 GCA_039654325.1 Tandanus tandanus
ATGGCCAACGGTAATTGGATAATTTCCCACGGCACACCTGACCATCTCTCACGGCACACTAGTGTGCCGCGGCACAGTGGTTGAAAATCACTGACCTGGGGAATGAGATGTCAGAGCTTGGAATTACATCATGCGTTTGAGGGCAGCATGAACACTTCCATCTTTGTCTTCCGTAAGCAGCAAGCTGGCCAGCTAGCTATGATGAGTGAGGTATATTGTCCTCAGAACAGAAAACTGTATAGTAAATATTAATCAACATATAGTCAAATGTATTTAACATCTGAAAATCCTCCAAGTGTAGCACTGTGGTCATTTTTAGCAGGGGTTGCAAATTTTGACAAATTGCTATGATGCAGGAGGAATAAAACACTTAGGGAGGTGCCAATATTCGTTGTGGATAATTTCCCTTGTCATGTTTTATTCCATATCGGTGACTCATCACAGCAAAGTGGGTATTAAGTTGGAAATTATTCATTTTGAGTTATTGGTACCATTTTGTAGCTGATATCCTAAGCTTTAAAATTATACCAACATATTTTGACAATTTTGGAGTAACTAACAAAAAAACCTGCCAGGAAATTTCAGCCTTTTAAGCAGGCAACTTCACCTTTAAAGCTCAGCAAAGTATTTAATAATTTCCGACTTAATACCCACTTTGCTGTGATGGGTCACATTTAAGCTGTTGTATGATCTTTTGTTTTATTGCAGTGCTGTAATGAGAGATATTTTTCTTAAACTAAGCAATTCATGGTACAACATGCATCACCTAATGTTTTCCTTTGTAGGCATATTCCCAATCACGGCTCCCAGTAGCAGTGAGACCTGCAAAGCAAAGGGACAGGCAGGATCATGAGACAGAGGAAAGTACTGAACAACATAGCAAAACAGATTCTGAGCAGCTCAGTCCAAGGCGCAGAGGAATCAGTGGAGCAGCACTTCAACGTTCTCCAGGCAGCAGCTCTGAGGCTCTTTGGGATTCTGAGTCCAGGCGGAACACACGGCCTGAGACTGGACAAAACTGCGATGCCAGGCAAAATTCAAAGAGTGTTTCTGATTTTGCACAGTCGGAACTCTTATCTCAGTTGGAGTTACTGAACCAGGAGTGTCAGGAGAAGGAAGAGCTCATCACTGAACTTCAGTTTCAGATGCAGAATTGGGAAGAGCTCCAAGCTGAGGTTCAGGAGAAGGAACGATTGAATGCTCAGTACCTGGAAGCGTTGCACGCTGCAGAGTCCACAATTGCATACCTTACCGCTTGTAACCTGGATTCTGAAAGCAGGCTGAGGCAGCCTGGGTTGGGATCTGATTCTTCACTGCAGCCACAGTGCACTGAGCTTCTAAGACTTGTGCAGGAAAAAGATCAACTAAACGCTCAGCTGCTAGAATGCCTAAACACAGTCGAGGCTGCTGTTGCGTCACTGGCCTCAGCTGATCAGCCTGTAAACCTTTTCTCTGGTCAGGATAACCCACAGGCACTGTGTGAGAGGATTGAGGTGCTGCTTAACCAGATCAAGGACTTGCAGGAGCAAACAAATGTTTCCACGGGCACTCCAAAGGATTGCCCAGAAGGACGTGCGGTGTCAGACCTGCAGCACCAAGCCGAGACCCTTCAGGAGTCACTGTTGCAGCAATGCAGGCTGAATGCAGAGTTACAGGAAAAGCTCAGTACTGCAGAAGAAACTATTAACAAACTGTGTGCTCAACAAAACAACACTAGCAAAGACCAGGAATTGATTTGCAGTCCACAACAAGAGATGGTGCATGAATATAAAGAGGGACAGCACAGACTGGCTATGTGTCTGTCTGAATGTATTTTAGCAGCAGAACAAGCAGTAGGGTCTCTTGCCGACTTTGGTTCAAGGTCGAGTCAGCTTTTGAATGGTTCTGAAATCTTAACCAACACGGAGCTTGAACAGAACTTGGACCGGCTTCAGAAGGCACTCCTGGAAAGAGACAGGTTTGAGCACCTTGGCAGTACAGATATAAGCCAGAGCGCTATTGTGGATTCACTCCAGCATAAACCAGTACCACACACATTACAGATTTCTGATGTTGCACAACAGAAGACGAGCACCCCGATTTCCCAAGGACAGCAGAAACAGGGCCAACAGAATATCTCAGAAACATGGGATCCTGATCAATCAGGAAGGCCACACCTGGATCTCCATAAAAATCTGGCATTGCTTGTCCAGCTCTTCAAACAGCATGCTCGGAAGGTTCAGGACCTGGAGGAGGCACTTAAAGTTGAGCAGGGGCAAGGCCATAAAGGAGGGGGTGGGGTAAACCCTGAAGATGTTGCCCAGTTGGAGAGCTTGCAGAAAGCCTTAAAAGACAAACTGTCTTTGACGAAAATGTGTGAAATGCTGGAGGAGAAACTGGCTTCTGCACAATCCATCATTGCTCTGCAGACCTCAGCCAAGAAGGATAAACTCCCAGAGCCACACAAAGGTAACGGTAGCGTCACTATCATCTTCATACTTCAACCAAAAAAATAAATACTGTAATGCAAGTGGTACTACTTTACTGTCCATATACATTAATCAGATAATGGCTAAATGGCAACAGGTTCTTGTCATGCATGGTTTCTGGAGATCAGTTATGTATCGTTATTCTTTAATGTATAACCACACTGGGTCCCAATTTTATTTTATTTATTTTTTTAATAATTTCGAAATTTTATGCTTGAATTTGAGGTCATGAAATGTAATGCAAACCACTGGAAATAGCCAAAAGAGTTCCTAATGCCCCTGCTCCAAGTATAAAAGTAGTGCTGGCTTCAACTTGATCCTACCACCTAGGTATCATCATATCGTATCGGGTGGTCCCTGGTGATTCTCATCCATAATTGTTACATTAAGTATATTGGCTTGTGCAAGTGCAAGAGAGGGGTTAGCTGTTCTTTGTGTTGAGTAAAAGTTGAAATGTGCTAAGCTGCCATATCCTGTTGGTATGTAAATTTTGCACTCATGATGAAGACACTAATGAATTGTAACTGCTGTTAATGCCACTGTGTAAAAATATGTAGTTGGAATGTGACCATAAAGAATGATGTGTACAATAACATGGAAGCAGGTTCACTCACAAGTCGTTGCTCATGCGTCCTAGCACCTTGTGATAAACAGGATGATAAGGGCGTTCAGGTGGATACACAGGACCTTGGCTACGAGACTAGTGGAAGGAGTGAAACGGAGGTGGAAAGAGAGGAGGGCAGTAGCACAGGTAGACAAGAAAGAACTGGAAACACTGCTCACCCTCTTTCAACTTCACTCTTTTTGTGGGAATCTACCAAATCTGGCATTTCTTGGCATGAAAACTATCTACTTACTGGACTTGCTATATTTTCTCTCACAAAGTATGTGTTCTGTTCATGTTAATAAAACAGGGCAGGTAGCACTCAACTCCAAACATATTCAGCTGCCCTGGGATGGGAGAAGCTCAGTTTAGAAAGATGATCTGGTGATGATCTTTATGTGCACTGTGTAAGCATGTGCTATCCTTCATGTTCTCAGACTGGTAACTGCGTCTGGGGAACAGCTAGGTAGATTAAATTGGAAAATTAAATAAAGATCAAATTAATGAATTAACAGATGTGTGTACTGCATGCTCTATGCACACTGCATCTCTGTTGCATGGCAGAAATTTGTGGAAATAATGGAATGATAACTTTATTTCTGCATGTTTAACACGGTCTCTTGTTGGCGAATCAAACTTGGTGCGGTGATAGAAGGATATTTCATGGATACCTTTGTATTTATTTATTTACTTTTTTTACCCACTTTTTCAGTGATCCCGTTTCCTGATTTTTGCATGGGCATGCCATCTTTCTGGAGTAACAGTTCACTCTAATGGTTTCCTTCACTTCTTCCAAATTCTACACCCTTGATTAAAATGTAATATACGTATTAACGTATATCTGTTGTGTGTGTTTGTTCGTCTTGGTCATTGTTTGTCTCAGATGTAGATGGTGTCGTTTGTTTGGACCCCACTCTCTCGGGATTCACCTCAACGGACAATCTGGACACTACAGCGTCTAGCCCATCTTACCCAAGCTCACCTGATCTCGGCTCTCCTCGGCCACGTGACCCCAAATCTGGCCCCCAATCCAAACACGACCCCACCCATGAGCTCTCGCAACTTAGATCACAGGTTGAAAGTCAGCGCAAGGTCATTGGCAAACTCCAGCAACTGCTGCCCAAGAAGGTCCTAACTGCCGAGGATCTGAATATGACCTCTGACCCTGCAGGCTGTGAAGAAGAGGAGGAAACTGCAGCAATGAAGGCTCGGATTTCCCAGCTTACTGCTGAACTGGAGAGAGAGCACACGATCAACAGGAGTAACGAATCAGCTTCTCCTTCCAGGTGCACATGAGAAAACTCTCGTCTGGTTATTGGCACAATACAGTAAACATTTAGGAATTATTTTTTAATGAATTTTTTTTCATTAGCTTTTAGCTTCTTAAGAGGATTTGAGTGACATACTGAAGCTTTTAAATCTTTTATTTATTTATTTTTTCTGCAGGATGGAGTCTCTGGTGCAGTCTCAGGCTAGAGAGTTGTGTGAGTTGCGTGAGCAGATTAGAGTGTCACGTACACTTGGTGCGGAACAGCGCAGGCAGCTGCTAGAGCTTCGGGGGGCACTAGAGGAGCTGCTACAACCCAACGATGGCCAGAGTGCCATTGGCACAACACTTCAAAAACACCTGGACCAGAGTCTCAGCCTGCTGGAAAAACTGGAGCAAGGTGAGTACAGCAGTACACGCAACAGAGGTGGGGATTCCAGTTACGGACTTGAACTTGACTGACTTGTAATTTGACTGTGGCTCTTCAACAAAGATTATTTTAAATAGAATTACCGCCATAATGCAGTAAGCAAACAAGACTTTACTTTTATACTATGTAAGCTACGTGGCTTTGCAAGCCTCATGACTACAAGCTGTTTTCATAGTGTGGTTGTGCTTGAAAGGCCACACTGTTCATTATCATGCAGTAACAGCACACCCCATCATGCTTTCTTCCTTACATTAACTAATGTCCTAAATTTACATTTACAGCATTTAGCAGAGCAAATTAGATCCCAAATAAAATTATGTCTATTAAGCCTTTATTAATTTGTTTTGGTGCACTTTCTTTTTAACATTGTTGTACTTTTATGGCATTGGACTCAAGAATGCCTAAAAATGGGTTTGTCTCAGTTAAATATACAGTGTTTAGTAAGAAATTTAATGACTGTAAAGTATTAGTGGGTTTTTTGTTTGTTTGTTTTTTGTTTTTGGCTTCTTGATATATGCATATCCTCACATGTGTCTGAATATACTACTATTTATGTGGGTTTATTTGTTGTTGTTTTTTTAATCACCCAGCAAACCCTCGTGTTGAAAATGACGAGCTGCCAGGACTAGAGGTGGCTCAGAGGTGAGTCTCCATGAGGAAACACATATTTTAAGCACGTGCATTTTTGTGTCCTAAACATTAAAATCCTAATGCATTTTCTATGACTACA
Organism: Tandanus tandanus; assembly: GCA_039654325.1. Classification (NCBI taxonomy): domain Eukaryota; kingdom Metazoa; phylum Chordata; class Actinopteri; order Siluriformes; family Plotosidae; genus Tandanus; species Tandanus tandanus. The sequence goes on from JBCNYH010000026.1 coordinate 20,134,544, forward strand.
CACACATGCACTTTAAAGAACACGTATGTTTTAGAAGCTAGTAAACTCTGGGACAAAAGTATACTAGTTTTAGCCTGTTATTTCACTACCAAGTGGATCCACATACCCTCTAAATGTGCACCGATCAGCCATTACATTAAAAGCAATAAGTCCACTAAGAGATAAAGTGAATAACATTGATTAGTATATACTATACACAATATACTACGAAACAATTTGTCCACTATCACTGGAAGATTATTTTAGGTAGATAATGCTTGTTATATTTTAAATTAAAAACATAATTTAGAGTGAAAAATACTTGAATCAAAACCACAGTTGCAATCACTTGTCACAAACGAGTATCATAACCATACTTTAAAATGGAGAAATAAATCATAAAAATCTTGTTTTAGGATTTTTGAAAAAAAAAAAAAAATCTGAATGAGTAGGTTAAAAAGTTGTTAGCTACACATTGCTCACCTGACCTGTCTTGTCATGGTTAAAATATTCCTGTGTTTAATAATTCCTGTGTAGTATAAAACAATGATGCACCCAAGGTGTGCATGGTGCTGCCTAGCCACAGACCTGTCAGGTGGTTTTAATGTTATGGATGATCGGTGTATGTCCCAGTTTTGTATGATACATTTGGAACTGGAAAGATGCAATTCATGACTGAAATCATTTAACATCACATCAGTAGTTATGGTCATCGAGCTGCTAATTTAAATATGTCAATGTTCTACGCCGTTGCCATGTCAGGAAGCTTATGTGGCTACTGGAGGAGTTGCAGTGGCTGCGTAGTCGGCTAGAACGTGACAGAGAGCAGCACCAGCTGCAGATCAACTATTTGTGCAAACAGAACCGGAACCTTGCTTTGGCAACACAACAGCATGTACACCTGTGAGTGGGGCTGCTCCAGCACCGGAGCCTGAGTGCAGTGTGTGTGTCCTTGGAGTTCACTTCCCCTTTTAGTCTTCTTTTTATTTATTTTCACTCTATCTGAGACGACCTCTTTAAATACCTTGAGCTCTGATATGAGGACCGAACTTCTGATTTTGTTCGAATGAACTAACTGCCCAGATGTTTTTCCGTGCATGCTTGGACTTTTCACATATTTGTTTGAGCTGAGCTTATTACACTGCATGTATTTTTATATATACTGAGGTTGGCTATGCTGGTTGCTCATATCCTTTTGTCTTCTTAAAATACTCAGATATGTTCTTATATGAACTGCTTTCTCAAACTGCACCATGTTCTTTCTTCAAATTTAACTATATTTTATTTAGATTTGCTTTTCCTTCTTCATTATTGTAACTTCGTTAATTGAGGAATTTAAAAGGGCGTGCTGTTATAGGAATATAAGCAACAGCAGGGTGACGTAATGTTTCTCAGCCTGAAGCAGAGGGCATTTCAATAAAAAATTAAATGCTACACTCATCTAAGACTTTATATCATTTTGACAGTATCCACCGTACAAGTACCTGTGTTTTGTGTTACTATAAAACCCATAAGGTGCATGATCAGCTGTAGCATTAAAACCACGAAGAGATTAAATGAATACAATGATTATCTCATTACAGTGGCATTTATATGTTGGGATCTATTGAGGAGCAAGTGAAGAGTTAGTTCTTGAAATTAATGTGTTGGAAGTCATAAAAAGGGCAAGGATCCAAGCGTCTGGTAGTGACTTGGATACCTTTTAATCAGTTGTTTGTGTGTGTGTGTTAGGCTTACTGCAGAGCTCCAGGAGAAGGAGAAGCTCATTCAGCAGCTGAAGGATCAATTGCATGGCAAAGTTCCCAGTATGCATCAGGATTCAGAGTCTGAGATGAGTGACAGGATGTCTAACGGCAGCACTGTTTCTGTTCACGACAGCCTGCATGACTTTCACACACTCAACTCCAGGGCAGCAACTAAAGGTATCACTTAACTCAAACATTGTCATAATTGACCTGAAGGAGAAATTCCATCCCTGTACATGTGCACTGGGATGAATTGGGATTCTTCCTTATTGATTAGTTACTCCTTGCTTTGTTCATTATGAGATCCAGGCTTGGTTGGGTGTTTGCAAAGTGCATAGATTAAGGATGCATCAGTACTGATAGTGGTATTGGGTGTCTTTCTCATTATTTAAACTTGAAAAAATTCTTTAGAAAACAACAGCCAGCACTGTAGGGGATAGTAGCATAGAGCAGGTATACTTATGCTAATTAACAGACATTACTGTATGCAATGTTAGCGTTAAGCATGTTCACTTAGTACTAACAATTATCTGGAAATATTTCACAAATGTTGATAGCAGATACAAACTGCTGAATGTGATTATGAAGTGTGGAACAGGACAACAAATGGAAAGGAAAAACAAAAAAAACAGTACACTTTAATGGAGCAAAACCCAGTTTTCTCAACTGCACCTTTACTTATTCCCAAGCAACTTATAACTCAATAGCTAATGCAAAATCAACTCACTAACATTCTTAAGAATGAGCCTAGTAACCCAACTGCCTGAAAAAACATGTTCATGTAAATACTATTAATACTATTATTGAAATCCAATAAAAATTCAAAACAGAAAATATGGTTTGTGATCAAGTTTTTATTATACAAGATGCAGTTGACTTTTCAACAGAATACGTGTCTTTGACAAAAACTCTACTCAGTCTTCATTACAACAGACTCTTCAATCAGCTCACAGTCTGACCATAATAATAATAATAGTATACCATGAACGTTCCATTTTATATACATTATCATGATATGCAATTAACAAATCAGACAAGTATGAAACATATATATGATTTACACTTTTAAAGTTATACTAAACCTCCCACTGTCAGGTATTTTGAGTAACCGTATAGTAGTAAACTGTAAGCGGAGAAATAATTGTCCCTGGTAAAAATTTGGACCCCAAAAAAAAATATATAGGAAAATAGGGCCCATGTTAAGGAAAAAAAACATATGTCCATATGTACAGGTAACACGACGTGCATTCACGGATATATAGTCTAGTAGTAATTTGGGTTCATAAGAAATAAGAACTGATATAAATTATTACTCTATGAAATTTTTAGATATATAAAAACTTACGACAGTGACCATGGAATGTACATATATCATGTAGTTTAGTTTTATGAACCATACAAACCTGTAGTTGATTAATCGTGATCTGGGAGTGTGACCGCGGCGGTACTAGAAGTAGTACTATCTTCCAAATGGGCTCCAGATGAAGTGGGACGATCCGACAAGTATTCGATTTCATATACAAGCCAACGGGAAACTTCTTCCCATTTCCCTTGAATGTACTTACACATTATTTATTGAGTTTATCTGCGGCAATATGGAAGGAAGCCAGTCCTTCACGGAACAAGGTAATGAGCAACGTGATTGGTCAAATGTCAGGTTCTCTCACTGACAACGAATAAGCGCTCGTTATTCGACTTGACAAGTTGCGCGTATGCGCATCTATACACTGAATACTAATTTTGCTTACGCCATTTTCGCTCGGATGAACTGATACATATGAATACTCACCCCGTATTTTTTGCCGATTCGCCGAGAGGACGATTAATTATAGAACTTGCTGATCATATTACTCATCCTAAACATTTTTTAATCGCCAAGGGCGAGCATTAAATTCCATGCCTGCGAGCTGTATTCAAGGCTAAAGGCAGTCCAACAAAATATCAGAGTCCAGGACTTTTTTTTGGCTGGGCATCTATTCTGTCCAGTTTACTTATTCACTTTTACACAAATGTATTGCTACGAAAATCTGAACACTGCATATTAAATGTTCATTGTTATTACAATAAAATACTCATGTTTCAATATAAACTTTTTACCAGTTATTAATAAAGCATGCATTTTGATATAAATCAGTGCACCAGCTTGTGGCAGCACATATGTTTTTCCCATTAACACACAGTTTTATAAGTGTGACATTGTGGGCCGCATGATCAGATTGGTGTCCTGTTGCCGTCCTTGAAAATATATTATTTACCAGCCCTATCAGGTTTAACCTCTTGTTCCAGAGGGCTTGTGTGTGTGAGCATGAGAGGGTCTAAACCTTTCCAAAGCTTCTATTTCTGTTGGTTCGATCAGGTAAAGGAAGAGAATTTTACTACTTTAAGAGTTGTGTACTGCCAAGGCTTCTTAAGGAGTGTACAGTCTTAATACTTTCTCAGCATAGTTAGGCTTAATACTAGTACTACTGAGTTGAAGTTTCTTCTCAAGCCTACAAAGGTTACATAGAGAGCACACATCAGGACAAAGCACTGAAGCTTCGAGGAATTAAGCCTCTGGACCTAAAATTTAGCAAATCTGGATTTCACTCTTTTGTATATCTATGAGGTCTGTTAGGAAGTGGCTGTTTAACTGACATCGTACATGACTGGTACGTTTTTATTCAGTGTGCTAGGACGGGCAGTTGTAAAATAAATGCTAACCAAAAAAAAATAGGACTCATCTTGGTTCACTGCAGCGGAGGGGAAATTAGTGTCAGGATGCTGTTCATCTCTTTCAATTTATGAACTATATTCTGTCCTGGCTTATTGATTGTTACAGCTGTGGCTACTAGATTTGCTACCATCACCTTTTGGGTATAGCTGTGTGCATATAGGTGTGTGTTTAAATGGGAGACAAACAAAACTGTGTGTCCTGTTTGGTTTTCCATAGATCTGAATTTAACCAGTGGCAAGCGACTTCCTGACACTGAGCCTCATCCTTCATCTGTTTGTGTGACTGATGACTTGAATAGACTGCCGGGTGATGAGGGAAGTGTTTATACGCTACAGAGGGATAACGGGCGTCTGCAAGAACAGCTCAGAAAGAGCGAAGAGCTAAATGCCACACTGAGGAGTGAACTCAACCTTACTCACTCCATTCTTACACGCACGCAGAGTCAGACCAAACACCAACACACGCAGAGCAGCTCATCAGTCACACACACACACTCCCAGAACCAAACTATGGACAGCCAGCAGACTCAGCCTGAGTCAGTCCACACAAGCATCAGCCGAGGTAGAGGAGTAAGTGTGTGTGTGTGTGTGTGTGTGTGTGTGTGTGTGTGTGCGTGTGTGTGCGTGTGTTTGTGTTTGTTGCTTTTTGTACATCATCTCTAAACTTGTCTCTTATTCTATTTTTCAACATCACCTCTCTCTCTCTCTCTCTCTC
>JBCNYH010000026.1:20172319-20184031 GCA_039654325.1 Tandanus tandanus
CACACACACACACACACACACGTTTGTTCTGAGGGGTTCTGCTGGGACTCAGAACATCGGCTCGATTCCAATTATCATCTTCAAACACCCCTGACCCCATGAGGGATACCACCCGAATACATTCATACATAAACACACACACACACCCACAGTGTGACGAGAACTTGCAGGATTGGGACTAAATTGCAGTGTGGCCATAACGAAACCACTTGTTAGTGAAAATAATCAGAATAAAATGCTTCAGTTTGTTAGGAAGCATAAAGATCGGATCCTGGAGTAATGTGATCAAAAAAGCCATGTGATCAAATGAATCCAGATTGACTCTATTCCAGAATGATGGGTGTGTCAGGGTAAAAAGGGAAGCATGAAGCGATGTACTCACCATGCATAATGCTGATTGTACAAGCCTCTAACTGCAGTAATATGAACTGGGGCTGCTTCAGTTGGTCAGGTCGAGGCTCAGCAACATGATGTGGCAATAGAGAGAAGTCAGCTGATGATCTGAATGTACTGAAGCTTAAAAAAATGAAATTGAAAGATTGCTTCGGTGGTTCGGGGAGCATGAGGCAGCATTTTCAAACATGACTTGGCATCACAGAGTCCTGGCTTTAACCCCATTCCGAATCTCCGTGATATGCTGGAGAAGACTTGATGGTGTGGTTCAACTCTCCCATCTTCAACACAATATTATATGGAAAATGAATATAACTCTGGACTGAAATAAATGTTGTGATGTTATATAAATTTATTAAAACAGTTCCATATTGAACGCATGCTGTGACTAAAGCTAAAGGCGGTCCAACAAAATATAAGAATGCACAACTTTTTTGGGAGGGCAATGTATGATAATATGTATATTAAGGGATTTTTAATAAATAAATAGTTTATAATAATAGTACAGTTTTTGCAAAAAGATTTTATAAATTGCCTGAAAGCTGCTTTAATACCAGTATTTTATGTATATTTAGCTAATCAAACACTTTTCATTATTGTTATTATTATTTTTTTCTACAAATGTTACTAATTATATTTTACTAATTTTATGAATTACTTTGATCCAGAATTTGATGTTACATAAATGCGACAAGACTTTTGTTCAGCCTAGAATAGATATGTTCGTCTTTTATTGGCTGTAAAAAGTATAAATAAATTTACGATTTCCTGTTGCTTTCACAAAACAATCTGTAAACTCGCCCATCTCAGCCGACTCTGGGCGAGGACAGGGTACACCCTGGACAGCTTGCCAGACCATTGCTGGGCCAACATACATACAACCATTCACACTCATTCTCACACCTAGGGGCGATTTGGAACCGCCAATTAACCTACTGTGCAAGTTTTTGGACTGTGGGAGGAAACCAGAGTACTCGGAGGAAACCCAAAAAAGCATGGAAAGAACATAAAACTTAACACAGAAATGCCTGAGCCCGGGAATCGAACCCAGGCCTTCTCGCTGTGCGGCGGATGTACTAACCACTGCACCACTGTGCCGGCAGCCTATAACCATATTAGCTTTTTATGGTTTTAAAAGTTAACTAGGGTGGCACAGTGGTGTAGTGGTTAGAATCTTTGTCTCACAGCAAGAAGGTCCTGGCTTCAGGGCTCGAGCATTTCTGTGTGGAGTTTGCATGTTCTCAGCGTGCTTGCATGGGTTTCCTTCGGGTACTCCGGTTTCCTCCCACAATCCAAAGACATGCACATTAAGCTAACTGGTTGTTCCTAGGTGTGCGCATGTTGCTCTGTGATGGTCTGGCAAGCTATTCAGGGTGTACCCTGTCTTCGCCAAGTGTCGGTTGAGGTAGGCTCCAGCCTCCCCATGACCCTAATAGGAGTAAGCAGTTTGGCAAATGAGCGAGTGAGTGAGTAAAAGTTAACTATAAATAAATATCCTGTCTGCTGGAGTTTCCACCTTAAGGTAGTGTGTATTATTAATGTTTCATAAGTGTGGCCACCCATTTCTGGTCACCCATAAGACACCTCATTTCCTCTCTGCTGTCCAAGGTGAACTTAGCAGAATGACCTTTGAACTTCAACAAACACACTATGACCCTGACAAGACTGAAATCTGAAAATAGCTGTGTGTACGATTAAATGGCTGATTAATTCGGCTGGATGAGACACTGATTGAGTTCCTGTCCCTCAAGCGGTGTTTAAACACACATGAGGCTTCTGATTGCACTAATCCGCTCCAAGTGTCAGTTTGACACACAAAGTCATGAGGTCACACTGATTCACACTTTAAAAGGTGCCTCTAGAATCCATGAATGGAATGGATAACATTGCACACGCTGTAATGCATAATGTAGACAAAAAGAAAAAACTAAACAAATTCTACATATTCAAGCTAATTTTTAGACCCTACTATTTGGGTCACGGGGAGGCTGGAGCCTATCTCAGCCGACATTGGGCGAAGACAGGTTACACCATGAACAGCTTGCTAGATCATCGCAGGGCCAAAACGCACCATCATTCACACTCACAGTCACATCTAAATGCAATTACGGGACAGCCAATTAGCCTAACGTGCATGTCGAGAACTACTGACATCAACAATGAACCAGCACCTTTTGAACGGATGTGAGCATTTATTAGCACTGTGGTATAAAACAATTCCCCACCACATTACCAAAACCATAAGAGTTACAGTGAAACTATAATTATATATAGCTACTTATACAGAGCTGGGACACAAGTGACCGGACTTTTGCTGGTCGAAGAAGAGGCTTGCGTCCTGCTGCTTGGCCATAATCGCCCACTTGATGATGGCGCGTAACAGTTTTTGAGCTGGATTGGATGTCTACTGCAATGTCTGAGTCCTTGGAACGGAGATTTTTCTCCACTGCTATCTTCACGGAGTGATGGCATCTTTCTGATGGTCCAGGTCGACCTGGTCGTGGATCCGTGGTGGTCTTACCATCACTGTTGAACTTTTTACCGTTGACAGAGGAATATTCAAATTGTCGGCTATTTGTCGCTGGCTGATTCCACCTCTCTGAAAATCTGACAATTCTTGAGCTCCTGGAGTGCGAGGCATGCTTGCATAACTTTAGTACAAAGTCTGACTAGACTGGTGGAGGCAGGACAGCTATGAGAAATTACAGACAAGGGGGACATCATTTCCCAAATTAACTCCTCATCCACAAACAATACAGCACCACTATAACCTTTGCTTGGTTTAGCGACTCTGAGTGCTATATACAACTGGAGTGCTCATTGGCCCAATAAGTTGAGGCCAGCGTCCTCCCTATCAGCTGTCGGTCTCTATAGTTAATAAATGTTATGAGTAAAAGCCTGATGATTTTCTGATTCAGGTAAATGCATTGATTAATCAGTTCTTAGTTATCTGTGATATGTAGAATGTAATGTTTGAATAAAGTTATTTATTGGTTATTTGTGTTTAAAAGCATCATGTACCCTCTGAATGTCTCTTTAAACATCTAATACTTACTTATGAAAGGATTTCCCACAACTCGCAAACTGTTAATTGCTGCCACTACATGCTACACTTACTTGCTGTCACTTTTACTCTTCTATTTTAATTCTATACTGACTATAATTTTTTTTTGTTGCTGTAACAATCCAAACTTTCCCATCATGGGACAAATAAAGGGTAATCTTCTCTTTTGTCAGTATCTAGACAGCTTTTTTGTTTGCCAAGTACATGAGTGGGGAGTCCATGTATAGCGGATACCATGAGGCTTCAATGTGTTGGAGGTTTTCTTAGAGAAACAGTACTACACTTCTATAAAGAGGTCAGCGACTGGAGGACAACGGTATCAGTTGATGTCCCTTGATGACGGGCCTGCCTGGGGGTCCCTACGTTACTGTTTGAGAATTATGCCCTTAAACAGTAGCAGCTGCTCTTGGTACTAATTTAAGGTTTAATTTAAATGTTGAATCAACCTTTAACACATTTCTTAAGAATTTTTTTTAGAACAGGGAAATGTCTAGGTGATGTCTAAGTTTATTTACTACACACATACTGCAGATTGAACGTTTAAATTCATTCATTCAATGCCGCTTAATCCTAATTAGGGTCGCGGGGAGGCTAGCACCCATCTCAGCCGACTCTAGGCGAAGGCGAGGTACACTCTGAACAGCTCACCAGCCCATTGCAGGGTCAACACACATGCAACCATTCACACTCACACCCAGGGGCAATTTGGAACCGCCAATCAGCCTACTGTGCAGGTTTTTGGACTGTGCGAGGAAGCCAGAGTACCCATGAGACTTGAGAAACCCATGCAAGCATGGTGAGAACACGCAAACTCCACACAGAAACATCCGAGCCCGGGTCTGTTTTTACTGTGTACAGCTGCTTTGTTATAATGTCAATTGTAAAAAGTGCTACACAAATAAAATTGAATTGAATTGAATAATGAATGACTGGGTTATTACTTTAGTTATTCATAATTCTCTGTACTCTGGCTCCCGAGTGCTGCATTGACAAGGTGCTCGACTATCAACATGGAGATCGCGAGTTCGAATCTGGATCGATGCCACAGCCATCTGTGACCGGGAGTCCATGGGGGCTAATTGGCCGAGCTCTCACGGGAGGGAGGAATGGCAGCGATCACCAGCCAATCATGGGCGTCTGTGAGCTCATTCGTACGAGGGGGCGGATATCGCTTTCCCTCTGAGTGTGTTAGGTCGCCTCCAAATACGCATGCGCAGCAGTTCGAAAAAAAGGCAGGTGGCAGCATTGCATGTCATGGAGGGGGCATGTGCATGCTTACGCCCCTCCCTGGTTGGTGGTGGTCGTGTGATAGGGAAGGGAATACTTGATGGGTGGGAATTGGATACGACCAAATTAGGGAGAAAAAATGGGGAAAAATACAAAAAAATAATAATTCTCTGTACTCTGTTGCATGCAGGAGCTCCCATTGGCATACCCGTTGCCCATGAGGAGAAAATATTTACACACGTTAATGGTTAATTTGGAAATTTGCATGTTACATCCTGGAGAATCCACAAAACTGTCTATTTGGCCATTAATAGTGTCATCATTTACTCATTAATGGCATAACGTTTAAAAAACAAAAACACAACCAAAGTGCATCAGCCAAGGGATTTCCTTCATTAAAAAACATCACTGTATTCTCATTATGGTGGCACCAGATGCAGATTCCTCCTGACAGACTTTAATTAGCTAAGGATTAAGATCCTGAAACAAAACGACAGGTCGGATCTCACAAAACATGTGACTAAATCAATAATCTGTCCTTTCTTAAACCCAAGATTATAAAGAATACAATACAGTCAAAATACAATCTGTGAGGTTTTTTTTTTTTTTTTTTTTTTAAACAGTCTTTATATTACAGGATAAATTAACAAGATAATGAAAAGAACTACTAATCATTTTATTTTCACTATAAACGTAAAATATATACAATTAAACAAAATCAGTTCACACAGACTCAGACCAGTAATAAAATCTCAAGCATATTTATTAGGTTGGAACAGGTCCTTGCTTAGAAAGGCTATTTAGATTTATATAATTATATATAATTTTTTTATAATATATATAATTATATACACATATATTCAAAATTTTGAATAACACTATAAAAACAGATGCAACTTAAAAATAAGATTTTAAGACAATAATCATAATAATAATAATAATACCAAATTTTAGAAAATGGAAAAAAATTCGAATACTTTTTTAAAAAAATGGTCCGAATACAGTTTATTATACAAATGTATAAGAATAAAAAAAAAAAAACCAAGGAGGCAGAAAGGAATGAAATATAAATAACTTTATGTACAGATGGGAACGTTTAGGATGATGAAAGCAAAAGGATGGGGTGGGGTGGGATGATTGGGGTTAAATGTACAACGTGACTCAATCAAGGAGCCAGAAGGAGAAAAGGGTGGTGGAGGAGGAGGAGGAGGAGGAGGGAATACACCCTCATCGGAATGGATGAAGAGCATCACAGGTGAAAAGCACAGACATGAAAAGAATGTGGAGGAAGGATTTCTCATTCTCGCATCGTCCTGTGTTCCAGGTTTTATCCTCTTCCACCGACAGACGCAACATTCAGAATCAAACAACAACAAGACGCTGCTTTCCAAAAAGCACTGGAACATTCCACAGTGGGTTCTCACAGACAGCTAGGCCTAGCTAGAAATTTTAATGTGTGGACATCATGTAACAGCTACCCGGTAAATGATCTTATTTGGGATTTCATGACTAATGACCTAAAAACCCATTTCAAAATGTATCAGGTGAAAATAATTCCTAAAGTCCAAAATTCTAACACTGACAAGTTATAAAAACTGGTGAGAGCTGAGGCCAGAGCTCATTCAGCACACACGCACGTATAGCAGTGACGTTATTACATAGGCACTTGCTCGGTGATCCTCACCTCCAGGAAGGTGGGTCTAAAGGGGCGGGGCTTGCTAACAGTGGGTGGGCAAATTGGGTGGAGCTACTTTATGTATAATAGCACAGTGTTTCACTGAGAGAATAAAATAAATAAATAAAAATACGCAAGCTATTTTTTTTTTTTATCTGATCGCCATCTGCCTCGTCCGTATTGAACCTCGGGCTGTTTTTAAATTTTTAAAGTAATATACCACTGAACTGCTTTTCGGTTTTATACCCCAGGTGAGGGAAATCTCTTGGTACCATGCACACACACTTCAGACCGATAGAGATTAACCTAAACATTTTAAAGCGAAAATGGAACCTGCCAGGCTTCCTTTTTATTCAAAAATTTGTCTGATGCCTGTAATAATTTTCATTCAGATTAGTCTGATATCTCGAGGCTCATTTCCTTATCATTAGTGTGCAGGCCTTGACTCATATGCATGGAGTTTAGATACAGCGCTAAAATGACATACTGAGGCTAGTTTTAAATTCACTCACAAACACCAGTGAACCTGTTTGGTCAATCAGTAATTACAGGCGTCGATGGACCCCGGGGTTTGTGGTGGGCGGTGGGCTATAGATTTATTCACGTTATCTCAAAAGTGACCTTAAAAAGAGAAAAACAAAATGAAACCAAACCCATTTTGCTGTAATTAGGCAATGGTGCACAGTTTAGTTTCTCTTAATCAAGTGACTTCTTTCCTCTTGAACCTCTAAAGCCATGTAAACAAGTGAACAGCATTTTAGATGAAAGGAAAAAGAAAAAAAATGAAAAAGAAAACTAAAGGAAGGTTCTTGTAAGTTTCCATTGGACTGGCTCAGTGGAGTGTTAAACGACTGCTTCACCCAAAAGTGCTATTAATGGAATAAAGTAAGAAAAGCCAGACAAAAGGATGCAGACAGAACCATGACCCATCATACTCACACTTTGCTAGCTACACATTGACACCGGACCACGCTACATCAGTAACAACTAGCTTTCAGGGAGTATTTCTTTACCCTCAATTACTTACATCACTTGGTATACGTTAGACGATGTATTAAGCTTGTGTACACCACTAAACTGACTAAAAAACGTTTCAGGGTTAATCAGTTCCTGCTTAAGGTCCGCTATGAGAAATGAGGAGGGCAAACGTGACCGTGAGGCTGACGCCAAGAAGATGGGCCATACCTGGGGACAACTGGGACAACTCGCCGAAGACAGGGGATGCTGGAGGACTGCTGTTGACAGCCTATGCCCCAGCAGGGGTGAATTGGCTAAGTAAGTAAGTAAGTACGTACGTACGTCCCAAGACGGACAAAACAACCATTCAGTGCTAATCTCTTCCTGTTTAAGGTCCGCTCTGAGAAGTGAGGAGGGCAAATATTTATGCACATTCTCTGAGTGCATTTTCAAAAAGCAAATCTGACCATAAAGCGTCTTTGTCTGAAAAATCATCACAGCAAAGAATTTGGTGATATTTTTGTATTGAAGGTAAAAAAAAAAAAAAAAAGCACCCGTTGAGACATTTTTGAGAAGCACATGAGCCAACTTCTCTGATCCCAACCCTATTAATAATAAAACGAACTGAACCATGATCGTGTTAAAGAAACATGGTGATCAGATGTTGTACCAGCGCCCAAGAGACTTCAATCCCACAGGAATCGGATTAGTTTTGACCTCCATAAAGATGTGATGTTCCTCGTCCAATACATAGCTGCTGCTGCTTCTTCCTTTTTTTTTTTTACAGCACAGAACTGGTCACTGCTCTGTACAGTATAAAAACACAGGTATATCGGATGTGTTGTGTTGTATTTGTGTAAATGAACCCAAAAAAAATATGGCTGCAAGCAAAAGTGAAAAAGTGGTCCGGACTCAATCGCTCAGCTGCACAAACAGAAGGTGGGTGGGGTGGGGGGGATATCACCCCATGGTCCAGCTGTTCAACTCAGAATCAGTTTCGAGTGACATCACTATGCTTATATTCATATACCTGTAAACTACATTAGGAAACACAGGTCACTCGAAACCTTGCATCTAAAAACAAATAAATGATGAAGTGTATTTACACCGGGAGAAATAAAGAGGAACATATTAACAAAACAATACACAAAATTACAAAATACTCAAAAGGCGTCTTTTTTGTCCTCTTCTGACAAAAACAAAAAAAAACAAAGCCATCGCTCTCGTCCTCCTCTGTCCGTGTTCCCTTTTCTGTGAGTGCGGCCAGTCCAGTGCTGAGCTTGCGTGTGTAACTGTATGTGTGTGAGAAAGGCTGTCTGAAGACAGAGGACGTCGCTCACTCAGTAGGGTCCCTACTTAAAGTTGGCATAGTCGGAAAAGGCATCGATGTACTCCTGGACCACTTTGTAGCAAAATTCGTACTGCTCCTGCAATCAGACGAACGGAGAGAGAAGAATCAGCCATCTCCCGTCAGTCTGCTTCATAAACGTGTAGTGTTTTTACTTATAGAACCAAAATCAGATAAATAGATTTAACACCCAGAAATATCTAGTCACTCTCAACAAAATATACCACTGGTCAAAAGTTTTAGAACACCCCCTTTTGTCCAGTTTTCGTTGAAACTGGCGCAGTTTAATGTTTCCGTGTACTCCGAAATGAAACCAGGAAAAACAGAAGTCCTGGATTTTTTCCACACAATTAAATAGAAGGTTCTGATTCTTTAAACCAGCCACGTTTTGCAGATATTCCAGCTGAACACACTCATTAAGAAGGATTTCGTACTAACAAGTTGTATGTACGGATGTACCTACGCTCACCTTGGGTGATGGCGGGAGCTAAAATAGACGGGACACTTGAGCCATTCTTGTTTTTATTGTTTTAATTGTTTCGCGGATTGGCTGATGTTAATATTCGTGATTTCTAAAAAATTTTTATTATAAACCTTTTTTTCCTCCCCTAATTTAGTCGTATCCAATTCCCACCCATCAAGTATTGCCTTCCCATCATACAACCACCACCAACCAGGGAGGGGCATAAGCATGCACATGCGCCCTCCGTAACATGCAGTGCTACCACCCGCTTCTTTACGAACTGCTGCGCATGTGTATTTGGAGGCGACCTAACTTGGAGGGAAAGAACTATCTGCCCCCTCGTACGAGTGAGCTCACAGACGCCCATGATTGGCTGGTGAATGCTGTGAGTGACAGGGAAGTGAGCGTATGCCATCCCTCCCTCCTGTGAGAGCTGGGCCAATTAGTTCCCATGGACTCCCCGTCACGGATGGCTGCGGTATAAACCCAGATTCAAACCGATGATCTCCAGGTTGATGGTCACGCACCTTGTCGATGCGACACTAGGGAGCGTAAAAACGTCTTTTTTGATTCCCAGCTATCTTAACTTGCAGTGTATGCAAATTTAAAAACCGAATTTTTTTTTGCACCAAGCCGGTCCTTTCGTCGCCCTCTCACGGCAGCTATTGCAACTATATCATGTACATCTGTACATGCGTACTTGCCTGTCGGAAATGTCGCCTCAGACAACAACTGTTTCGAATCTAGCAATCTACACAGTGCGTGCGCATACAAACGTCTGGTGCGCGAGACTATCAGAAGTGGCACCATCCACATGTAGCTCTCATGGCTTGTTATGCTTTTGCACGTTTGGATTTGCGGCGTTTCTTGTGTCTCTTGTGCATAGGTGATATTTATGCCTATTCGCCACCCACACACACGACTCCAGCTCGGTAGACCTAATGCGTGAACGGCTCATTGGCCACGGATCTATGAAAGTACATATAGGGCAACCTCATTTTTAAATGTTATGGAACACGTTGTGACAGTATTTCTCAGTGGTCTGATTATAGCAGTAGTTTCAACAGAATATACAAAGTATGTAAAGTACTACATGTACACCATCAGCTCAGGACAGACTGTGCAAGTTCAGCTTCTTTAAGAGTACAAGAAAGGACAAAATAAAAATATATTTTACCCTTTCTTGTATTCTTGTTCAGTTGTTAAAGAAAAAAATAAAATAAGAGTCCCGGTGTGTGTGTGTGTGTACTAACCAGTGTCTGCACCATGTGTGGTCTCTGCAGTCGCAGGCTCTTCACTGTCTGAAAGACGTCTAGAATGCCCTCTGCCTTCACACGCTCCAGAACCGTACTCAAAGCGCAAAACGTGCCCGTACGACCTGCGCCGGCGCTGAAAATCACACACACACACACACCCCTATAATATAATAACTCTATACATAAAAATACTTTTAATAATAATTTTGCACTTAGCAAAGTCTCCATAATTATGTGCACAGAGTTCCCAGTTTATAAGCTGCACGGACTATGTACATCTCTACACTCACTGTCTAATCTGTATTGTGTTCCAGTTCCCGTACTTCCATGACTATACTTTAATGTACACTATTAATGTACTTAATGTACACTATATCAAGCACAAGCAGTCATGTACCTACAGGCATCAGTTCATTTTAATGATTCATGCACATTTTATCTGATGTGTTTTACAAATTAATGATTATTTCCTTGCTTATGTGTCTCTTGCAACCTCGGCCACCATTTTCACAAAGTTTGAAAGCCCTGGCCCTTCCAACCTTAAACATCGAGGGTAAAAAGTGTGCAGTGTAACATAGTCAAAGATTTGAGTGTTTTGAACACTTTATTCCAAGTATTAATAGTGCAGTGTATGGTGAGATTCAGTGTGACCACACTTAGGTACGCAAAAGAGCAGGAGAAGAGACAATGAAAAAAATGAATAAATTATGTCTTTTTCGAATACGTAAGAAAACAGTGGACAAGAAACAATATTTACAAAAAGAAACAATGACCAAATAAATCAACAATTAAACAAATGACAAAAGAAACAAACAACAACAACAACAACAACAATAATAATAACTTGTGAACAAGACCCCAAGATACTTGAACTCCTCCACTTGGGGCAGGACCTCATTCCACACCCGGAGGGGGCATTCCACCCTTTTCCGGCAGAGAACCATGGCCTCAGAATTGGAGGTGCTGATTCTCATCCTGGCCGCTTCGCACTCAGCTGCGAATCGCTCCAATGAGAGCTGGAGGTCCCGGCTCGATGAAGCCAAAAGGACATCATCCGCAAAAAGCAGAAACGAGATCCTACGGCCACCAAACCAGAACCCCTCAACACCTTGGCTGCGCCTAGAAATTCTGTCCATAAAAAATATGAACAGAACCAGTGACAAAGGACAGCCTTGGTGGAGTCCCACCCTCACCGGAAATGAATTCGACATGTTGTTACCAATGCGGACCAAGCTCTGGCTCCGGCAATACGGAGACCGAATGGCCCGTAGCAACGGGTCCGGTATTCCATATTCCCGGAGCACACCCCACAAGATAGCCCAAGGGACA
>JBCNYH010000026.1:20184599-20199553 GCA_039654325.1 Tandanus tandanus
TCGAACTGTGGCCTAGGGTGTCCTGGTGCCAAGTGCACTTATGGACACCCTTATGTTCGAACATGGTGTTCGTGATGAACAATCCGTGACGAGCACAGAAGTCCAACAACAAAACACCATTCGGGTTCAGATCGGCGAGTCCGTACCTACCAATCACACCCTTCCAGGTCACACTGTCATTGCCCACATGGGCATTGAAGTGTCCCAGAACGACGATAATTATAACAATAACAATAAAAGTGATAATAATAATAATAATAATATTAAAGAAACAATAATAATAAACACCGAGGAGCATGAAGCAAACACAGACACATCAAAAGAAACACGTCATATGATCACCATGGGCCAGATGTTATTTGGTTGGTGGAACACTATTATCACAGCCATAACATGATATGGTTGCGTATTTGTTTTGTTTTGTAATTTTTGTTTTGAGGATCTGACTAGTTTTACTGTCTCATCCTCAGTGAACAGCAACCTCAGTGTAAATAAAGGAGGAAAATTTGAAGGGGGAAAAAAGCTGATTGTACATGAAGTTGTTCATGTTGAGTTGCCCATTGTACTTTTTATTCAGTTTTTTTTTTTTTAAAAGTCATTTATTTATTGCAGTCGAAAACATTTCCACTGCTACTTTTTTTTCCCCGTCTGAATATGTATTAACTCTATTAACCCCAATGTTTGCTTGTACAAGTGCATCCAGCACAATGAGAAATGGGTAATCAAGCAAAAATATCCAGCAGTAGGTAAAATCCTATGGCACTGGTACAGAAGAAATGTTACACACCAAAAAAACAGATCTCTAATCTCCTACCAGTGCATCTCTTGCGAGTGTTACACTGATGGGTGGGGTCAGAATGCTTTACCAAGTGTCACAGTCACAACTGTGACACTGTTATTCTCTGGTGTACATAATCAGTTAGTGTAGCTTGGAGCGCTGCAATGAGTGTAGTATACTACACTCAGGTTCTATCCTGGCAGCTGATTGATGGAGTAAAGAGGGCACAACTCACCTGCAGTGCACTGTGATCGGATGGTTTCCAGACTGCTGCTGTTGTTTCTGCACGGCAGCAATGATGTTGATCATGCCTTTACCATCAGCAGGGATCCCCACCTCAGGCCAGCCGTGAAAGTGGAACTGACGCACAGCACGAGACTTATTCTCCTGCACAAAGATAGAGGGAGAGAGAGAGAGATCTTGACAAACAATTATGAGGATTTATTCACAGGACATTGTGGTGCTGATCAAGTACCTGTGTGCTCTGCAAATAGTACAAAAACAGTAGAAAACAGTACTGGACATCAGACCTGGAGATCGAATCCAGGTTGATGCTGCAGCCATCTGTGACCAGAAGTCCATGGGAGCTCATTGGCTGAGCCCTCACGATAGGGAGCGAGGGAGGGATGGCATACGCGCCTTCCTGTCACTTACAGCGATTACCAGCCAATCATGGGCGTCTATCAGCTCATTGTACAAAAGGGGCGGATAGTGATTTCTCTCCAAGTGTATTAGGCTGCAGTTCGTAAACACGTGGGTGGCAGCATCACGTGTCATAGAAGGGGCTGGCACAATTCTGTGCAAAATCTGACAATTCATGATAAATTAAAGACATACTACCCACTTGAAGAAAAAAAAACTGCGCATTAAATGTGTGGTGCCCCATATAACACCACCCACCCACATGAGGACAGGCTCCTTTGCAGTAATTGGGCAGACATTGCACCCATAATACAATGTATTGCAATGATTTTGATTTCTTCTGTTAAGTACGTGCTGCAGTCAACTAAGGCGTGTTTTGAAGAGGTCAGAGCTGGTGCACGCTTATGACTGTACCGGTGGGAACTCTGATCAGAGGGAGGAAGACCCAGAGTAACGTCCTCTAATCTAATAAATTCCTAATGGTGTCAAGCTTATGGAAACATGTCAGAATCCTGTGTCTGTAACTACAATGTGTAGGTGAGTCAGGAAATGTGACCTCACAGGAAGGATCGGCAGAAAATATCCCCTTCTACATCCACAAATGAAACGAAGCTTGGAGCGAGGCAGGCAGCATAAAAACTCAACTCCTGAGGAGTGGAAACAGGTGATGTGGATTGATAACTCCAGGCAGGAGATCTCTGGCTCTTATTTACTACAGAGGATGTTCCTGGAGTATTTAACCCTCATGGTGAAACACAGTGGGGGCTCAGTCATGGGTTAGGGTTGTTTAAAGGTGGTGATCATTAGATTTAAGGTATTTTAAATTAACATGCTTCTGTACCATCTGGAAAGCAGATAATTGACACAAACTTTGTTTTGTGACAAGACAATGATCCAAGACACACCTCACAGCTTTGTACGAACTACAGAAACAGAGGGTGGTGTTGACAACAACCTCAGACATCCAACAAGCCCCCGAAAGAGCTTCTGTTGGACTTGACAGAAATTCAGATTTGTGCAAAACAGTCAACTAGTTCTCAGAAAACACTAACAAACTGACCATCAGAGTTCACCAGCCTTTCATCAAAGCCAAAGGGGGGATATTTCAAAGAATCCAAAATGTAAACAGGCCTTACTTTTCTTTTCCCTTTGCATAATAAAAATACTTCCTTTCTACTTTCATACCTTTAACTAAACACTACTAATATTATAATAAAAGTACTTTGCGATAGTGCGGCTTAAAATCTAGATACTTTTACCAGACAGTGTATGCAATACACAAAGATAAATAATACCTAATAACGGCACTCACCGCGTGCAAAACTCCAAAGGTAAAGTGGAATTAAACCCAAAGTTAACAAAAGCTTGCATGCATAGTTTATGTCTGTTCCTATCAAAAAGGTTATGGCTATGCTTCATCAACCATTTTTTAGTGGAAAAAATAAAAATGAGTAATAACTCCTCACACAGGGGGTTATGCTTCCACGTCTTATTCTCATGATTTTGTGCACTCGCGAGTGAAATGGACTGCAAGCGGCAGCCTTTTCAATCGAGCTAATATATTAAAACATCATACAGATTTTTGCAGACTGCAAAGTAATGCAAGTAAAAACCACCTGATGATGAAAACAAACTGCTCTACGGGCACTGCAATGTGTAGCAGCCCACTACACTGCGTGTGTGCTCACTGTGGAGGGGTTAAATGCAGAAGTCAAAATTTCTCTTGTGGAATTAATACAGTATATATAAAAATAAATAAATAAATAAATAAATAAATAAAAATGTTATTATTCCACTCAGTCTCAAACACCTGGTTTTAACTAATAATTTTATTTTCTTGGTATTGCACATTTTTTTACATGAAGACCTACCTCTGTAAACTGAACTGCATCTAATCAGAGCGCAAAAATACTTTTCAATGATATGCAATATAATTTTCACAATACATAATGCACAAAAGTGAAATTTAGTTTGTCTGGTGTTACAAAAAGTAGGATTAAATGGTTAAACAATAGTAGCAGTAGCTCTACAGGTTCTGAACTTGTGTATGTGTGTGTGGGCGAATGCATATGGACTCACTCTGGTGTTGGTGACGAACAGATCTCGGACAGTGTAACTCTCACATTCTTCCTCTCTCTTCAGCTCAATGGACATGTCCCCACACACCATCACCCCATCACTAGGCCAATACTGAGCACACTTCTCCTACAGAGGGATACAGAGACACAGCGAGATATGAAAACGGACCACCACGCTGTATCATGGTGGCTCAGGTCGTCTTGTACCATACACAACCCCCCAACCCCCCCACCCGCCTTTCTCTCACTCATCATTTCTACCCATCCTCCCTCAATACCTGTCCTCTCTCCTCCAGTTCAGTCAGCATCATAATAGAGCAGCTCCTCCACTCCCAGATCATCCTCCAGAAGTCCTCTATGGTGTGCTGCAGTGGGCCCTGACTCGCCATATACGAGTCCTTTTGCCTGTAGCCCTGCACACGAGCACGCACACACACACACACACACACACACACACACACACACATATATATATAATAATTACAAATCAATTTGAAATATAAAAGACAAATATAACATTTACAGTTTAGCATAAAGAGTGTGTGTGTGTGTGTGTGTGTGTGTGTGTGTGTGTGTGTAAAAGCCATGTTCGTGTAAATAACACAAGTGATTGCGTCTGTCAAAACTGAATTCATTAAAACTGTTAAAGGAATACGCAAGATCTTTAGTGTCGAACGGTTCTACCAACTATGCCAACAATAATGGCCGAAAAAAACAGAAATAGTCTAAAACACACAGAGAGCAGAAACAGAAAGCAGCCCTCAGCCAAATGAATCAATTCGTTTCTCATGCTCACAAATGCCCCTTAATCTAATTCTGCCACTGTCTACATAGATGCTGAAATTGCTTTAACAATGAAAGCTGCACTTGGTGTGTGAGAGAGGAAGACACTCACATCGATGAAGGAGGCGTTGACATAGTCTGTATTCTCCTCCCCACGCTTTACAGGAATGATCACTCGATTAAACTCATCTGAAAGAGAGGAAGAAAACCCCCCCCCCACATTGATAGTTTACACATACTTAGGTTTGGCTTCTTTCAATCAAGAAAATTCATAAACATTTTTCATAGGCAAGCTTCTCAGACACACACACACACAGACACGCATGCACACAAACACACACGCATGCATGCACACGGACGCACTCACAGACACACAAACACATGTACAGACAGCTTACATGGAATGATCTGCAGCACACGGTTCTTCTTCATGTTGGCCGGAAGGTTCCCTGTTCTCATTTTATCATTCTGGATTTTTATAGAGGTGAGTTTCTACAGCGAGAGAAAAAATATTTATATACAATGATTAGTATTCTTCCTGACATTAAAGTAATCCAAACAAAGGGAAAGCGCTGTTGTTACTCTGTACTCTGTATGTTATAAGTTAAGGTATAAGGATATAAGTGGTTTGTTTTCAAGAAAAAAATTAGATTATTCGAAGTTGTTGTGATGCTTTAATTGCAATTTTTTTTTATTTGCCCCTCCCCAATTCTCTTTTCTCTCCTCTCTCCTCCCTCCCACCTGACATAAATCCTCTAACAAGAATCTGCCACTGAAATCTCACCAGCGCAGCCAGAATTCTGCTGGGCCACACCCACCTTAAACTCCGCCTCCAGCCCACCACAACCGGCTCCAGGCAAAGGAGCGTAGAGTTTAGCCAGGTGAGACTCTAGAGAGGTGACTTCCAGCTCGGTGTCTCCATACAGGTAGTGTTCCAACAGAGCCTGGAAAATAAATACGTACTGCATCTGGGGAAGAGGAACAGACAGGAAGACGAACACGAGGTTAATGTTTTTAGATTGTGATGTAAGGATACACGTAGCTCTTTAAAGGTATTTAAAATAGCTGGAGCAGCAGATTCCGGTACATCAGCAAAGATTCGGGAATAGATGTGCAACAGACGGAGTGAGGAGGGAGAGAGAAGTGTTTCTGAAGCAACGTGGTGAGCGTGGCATGTCACAGTCTTTTCATTACACCAGACATAACAGTTAGCCGTTTACCTCATTCAACATGCAATACAGAAGAATTCACACATCTTCAAATAGACTGTGGTGAATGGGTGGATAGGGGTCATGTTAGCAGTGATGGGTGTGGCACTTTTCACATTCCTTCAGCCACCTCAGACTCTTTACGTCCTGCCACGAGATCCAGACTATCTGACAGCAACACATGCTTAACCTCATGACTGTGAGACCTGTATGATTTCAGCACCATCGTCTATTCACATAATAAACATCGTCTATTTGCAGTCACTGTGCTGAAGGTGACCCGCTCCAGCATTATACGGATTAAGTTGCAAGGGAGTGTAGAGTAAGAGCCGAAGAAAGTTGAAAATACATCCTTCAAAGCATAATCTTCACCAAGACCAAGTTCAAATATCCATAAACACAATCTAACCATGCTGAAATACTTGTTGAAAAAAGGGTTCCATGTCCAAGTTGTTGTAAAACGACGAAAAAATCCACCTACTTTGCCAGTTGATTGTTCAGGGTATTTCCCTATTATCCATATTCGGTACCAGAATACTCTACCTACTTAGGATATCTCAGCGCTAAACCAATGAGAAGCCTCAAAACAGACATGACTCGGTGTAAATAAAACTCATCTGTTGCTAGGAGGGCGCCGACTTGTTGAAAGCCGGATTCGTTTAGTGTATGAATGCTAGGGAGTTTCTTTTGAGAAAATAGCAAGTACAGTTACAGATCCAGTTTCTGAATGTCCGGATTTGAAACTCCCCAACATCCATACACTAAATAAATCCGGCTCTCAACCAATCAGTGAGATTGTACTAGCGTCCTCCTAGCACCAGATGAGTTCTGTTCACACCAAGTCATGTCTGTATTGAGGCTTCTCATCAGTTTACCATGATATGATTGGGGGAATCCTTGTGGGATTCTGTAAGTAGGGAGAGTATTCAGGTAGTGAATATGGATAATAAGGAAATACCCTGAGCAACCACAAAAGCGGTTTGAAAATCGGCAAGGTATTTCTATTACTTGAACATGGAACCCTTTCTTAAACAAGTATTTTAGCAAGGACAGATTGTGTTTATAGATATTTGAACTTGGTCACGTTGAAGATTATTCTTTGAGGGATGTATTTATAGTGATATCGCATTTTCGTCCAGGTACGCCTTGCGACTTGATCCGTATTATGCTGCAGTGGGTCACATTCTCTTTCCAAATATATGAATATCTCAGTATGTCAAATTTCCTACTTAACCCGTGTTATGCTATAGCAGGTCACAAATTCCAATTATTCAAAACACAGTCAGTAGGAATAATTAACAATTATGTGCCAGATGGGGGATAAATGACATCCACAGTGACTGGGTACACCAAAAATACACTACATTATAAAGTTGGTACAAATGCATCTTTTTAACTGTCTTTAAGAGCTTAAGTATACACTACAAGGAAACAAAGAGAGGCAAAGTTCAATTTTCTAGTTCATATTTACATATTTTAATCATGACAAAGGGGTCAGGTGAGCTCTGTGCGTCGAGCAGAGCTTAATGTTGTGTAGGTAACAGTTTAGAGTTTAGTAGTTTAGAGTTTTATACTTTATATTTACTGCATTTAGTCATTTCTTTCTCTTTTTTTAACAACTGAGTTGAAGCACAACAGTGGCAGCTTGGTGGTACTGGGGCTTGAACACCTGACCTTCGGATTAGCAACCTAGAGCCTTAACCACTGAGTCGCCACATGCACTCCGTAAGGGTGTTTTAGTATACACTACACAGAAACACAAGAAAACAAACTAAAATGAGATTTTATTTTTAAAGTGTGAATGATGACGCTGTCTGCTCCAAGTGACCGTGAGTATCCATCGTTTTGATTCAAGCATTATATATCCAGAATAATGATTTTCAATTCCAAAACAGCGGACCAATCAGATCGCACCATTCCTGTGTAGTAAATAATATTTAATTATATAGGACAGATCTTTTATGCAGGACTTCTATGGAACAGTGCAGGTTTAAATCCAACACTGTTATATAAAATGAGGCTGAGGTAACAGTACGGTCACGGCAGAGCATTTAAAATGTAAGTCTTTGGTATAACTAAGATCTACTTGGCATCCCACACTCTCAAAACACCCTCCTGACCATCATGTACACACATCAGATCTGTTGTGTGTACAAATCTGAAGTTCACCTACTCCGAGTTAATGAAATGTAACTGACGGCAGGGTGCACAAACAAGCATGAGAACAGAACAATGTCAGAGTCGGGAAGCCAAACATTGCTGGAGTGTGTGAAATGAACTAACATCGGTCTGGACCATCTGGCACCGCTGGGCTCGGATTCTCGTGACGAAGCCAAACACGTCGACCTTCCGCTCGGCACCCATCATGTCCAGCATAGCATCGATTACGATGAAGGTACCCGTCCTCCCGACACCCGCACTAAAAGGGACAGACAGAACAAAAGATGAAATCAGAATAATACAAGAATTTTTAACCCAGTAATCTTTTAACCATAATTAATAACCAAATCTTTCAATCGGCATGAGTCACAATCATGTACAGAATAACGTGTTGTCAACTGATATGTAAGAGATAAGGAACAGCGTCCCAGTCATTATCACAAAATGAAGTAAATCACTGTAAAGGGGCTTATTTTACACTAATGATCAGCTTCCTGCACCTGATCCTAATTATTTAAATAACTATTTTATACACATTTATTTAAAATGTGCAACATTCTTTAAAAGAGGCGGCATGGTGGTGCAGTGGATAGCACATCCACCCCACAACAAGAATCGGTTCCGGGTTTCGAGTCCCGGGCTTGGGCATTTCTATGCGGAGTTTGCATGCTCTTCCAGTGCTTGCATGGGTTTCCTCCGACAGTTCAAAGACTTGCATATTAGGCTAATTGGCTGTTCAAAATGACCCGAGGTGAAGATGTGAGTGTGAACGGTTGTTGCCCTGCAATGGTCTGGTGAGCTGTTCAGGGTGTAACCCGTCGTTGCCCAGCGTCGGCTGAGATAGGCACAGCCTCCCTGCGACACTAGTACTAGGATTAAGCGGTTCAGCAAATGAGTGAGTGAACATTGTTTAAAATGTACAGCTGCGTCTGTACGGATAGAAAATTGATAAACAACCATGAAAATTATATCCTATGGGATAAATAATAAAGAAGGAATTGGAAAAAGCACCTGCAGTGCACAACTATGGGCCCAGCATACTGTGGGTTGCACGCTTTAACCTTTTTCAGGAACTTAAGCATGCCGATGGGGGTGAAGGGTACACCAAAGTCTGGCCAGCTGGTGAAATGGAACTGAGTCACCAGCCTTGGGGCTTTCTTCCCTGATACATCCCCCACCTACGAACACAAACATGAGGAAAAAAAAAAGGGTTTTAAATTAGCAGCATGTACACACAATTCTAACTCCCGCCACCGTAAGTCCAATTTTAAGCCTGAAATCAATTAATTCGGTTAAAAACACAAACATTTTCACTAGTGAGTTTTTGAGTTACTAGAACCATACTTAGACTTCCACACAAGACCAGATGGAGAGAATGAAAGATCAAGGCCTAGTGCTGGTGATACGACCTAAAATGGTAATGTGAGAGATTGTGAGGTGAGCTGGATGTCGCTGAATTGTCCCAGAGGTGGAAGGCCAAGGGGACGATTTAATTCAGTGACATCCACCATGCCTGAAGCGATTAATTGTTTTACCATATATCACATGGGAGCAAGTGCTCTAATTGAGCATATTATTTTTAATCCCCAGACAGCAGACCAATCAGATTGCGCTGTTCCTGTGTAGTATGTTCTAATAATCAAGATATGTTACACTAAGAAAATCATCTTTACAGACTAAAGAACATGGCAGCATTCCCAGACTGATAGTAGGTATACAGACGCCAGGGAGCCCAGGGGGCGCTCACACACTCTCATGCACACCTGTTATGAGTTCGGACTTTCGGATACCTGTTATAAATGCACATCACACCCAATACATGGTACTCGTTCATGGGTTCCAGTGCTGCGCTTGCATGCTATGATTTTCCAAAACTCTACTTGTATTTACTTTTGTTCCCAAATGTTTTCCATATGTTTTTTTTTCTGCTGCTTCCTCCAGTTTGGGGTTAAATAAAGTTTATTTATTATTAAAGTATACCGTTTTTTTCCTCCTGTGACACCGTGCTCCTCCGTCTCTTGCTACAATACGATTTTAATAGAACAGGCCTAATATTTATTAAGTTACTTCTGCATATCTTGCTACATTAATCAGACTCTTCACTGATGTATTCACAGGGTAAAAACATTGCTGTGTTCATTTCTGGAAGAAACGGATATCTTTGCTAAATCATGCTAGTCATGACATTCAGATGGCTGACTGTATGAATGGCCATATCGCGATACGATAAATTATAGATGCATCAACCAGCCCCATCGAGGCTAATCCTTTATTTCTCTACAAATTCAACATGTGTTTGAGATCAAAAGACGAACGGATGTCAGCTTGCATTTTCTTGGTATTTCCAACCAGATGTGTTAAACACAATTTGAACTTTAAACATGGCACTTTGCAAATACAACATCTTGGAATACCCCGAATAAGAAAGAAACCACTGGTGCATTAATAACAGATATACAACACATCATCCAGAATATGAAAGAAGACTTTTAGAGCAGAGGCCATTAAACAAAATGTGAACTGATTGGAATTACAGAAATCAGCCACAAAACATCTGGAACAAAGAGTAACCTCTAGTAAGTAATGGAATAGGGCCATAAGGATAGATTGGGAGGGACGTCATCAAGACGACGTCCCAAAACACAGTGCCAGCACAACAAAAGACTGCATCGTGGGAAAACCGTGGGATATTTTGGATTAGTCAATTCTATCACCATAATTGAACACACCAAGCATGCAAGCGTTGGCTGAAAAGTTCATAGGCTGACCATGATGCAGTGGTGGAATTTACACAGTCTCTCTCACAGTCCCTCTGGTGTTGCGGTGCTTGGACCCCATTGGTTCTTAAGTTTCATTGCTCTAGCATTACTCCTAGGTATCAGCCTATGAACTTTTCAGCCCACCCTCATACACTCCTGAAGAGGAGGCCGAAGGGAGAATCATCAAATACTTTCAGCCCAAATTTTGTTGCTTTAAAAGTATTTTTTTTAGGAGTTTTGTTTTCAAGTGGAGTTGGTTCGGAAACTTGTTCCGCCATTTTTGTTAACCTGTACCCACAGAAAATTAGTCGAAATCCTAGTAGCCAATCAGAACGCACGAAATAGAAAAATAAGACTTGAGATAACACTACACATCAGGGCAGCAACTAAACAGTCTGGTCTAGATATTTCTACAAAGGAATAAGAGAAGAACTTAGTCATTTGCTGTCTGGGAATAATTTGTATTGTGTGTTTGAACCAGTAAATAATGAGACATTTATTTACAATACCTGCTGAATGCAGAACTTGCGTACTGTGTAGTCCACCAGGACAGTCATGTCCTCTACAGAGACCCGGATATTCCCATACGTCCAGCAGCCCTGATCCGGCCAGTATTGAGCACATTTACACTGAAACACACCATCCTCATTTTCAGCATTCTCATCATCACTGTTCTCTTTACAACAATAATGCTAATAATAATAATGCTTATAATAACATTTATTTTCATTTATACATCTCTCTACTGCATTCCTTTACCATAATTAGTGACACTAAAAAAAAGTCTTACTAAAAGTGTCAGAGTTTAGTATCTAATAATATTACACCATAATTACTTAAAATAAATAATAAAATTTAAAAAAAAAAAATCGAGTTTTTACTTTAACTTTTGATTAGTTTGCTTAAATAAACTCTTGGCGTGTTCACTCAAAATACTCCTCTGGTAAATGTGAATTTCTAAAAAGATTTCTGAAGAATCACGCTGCAATGCAACTGCTATTTGCCTGCTTATCCTGAGCTATTTATTATGGAACAGGAAAGGACCATTTCAACAAATTATGTAGGGTAATGTAAATTGTTTCTGTTTGGTTTTGAATTACAAACTACTTTTAGTGGTTCTCAGTTAGGCCATGAACACTCGCTAACATCTCCGTTCACTGGCCCTGGTGCACTTTCTTTCAGTAGGTGAATACTAATACGGGTCAAATTAGCTAGCTGGCTACCACTAGTGTAACCGGACCAGTTGCCGGCCACCTATCATTCGTCTGTCATTCATCATTGCAGAAAATGTGGTAAGTTTAGAATCCGGATGATGTCGTTTCGCCTGAAAAGTTTACATTTTCTGCACGTGTCGACCTTGTTTTCACTTCCTGTAAACACTGAAACTTGTTAAAACTCAGTAATTGGTATCATAACGCAAACTTTTTGGGGTTGTGAGCAATTTGCATATGAGTAACATTAACATTTGTTCATGTAATTGAGCCGACGTTTGTCTGATGTATGTAAAAGGAAGCTCTTACCTTGTGTAGATGTGCCTAGTTTATATTTGATTTGTTAGTTTAATATCTGTATACTGTTATTTCTGCCATTAACTTGCCTTATACGAACTGACTGATTCATGTCCCATTCTTGGGATTTCGCACACTCGCAAGAGTGAAACGACAGTCTTTTCAAACAGGCTAACGCAAACTCTCAAACAGATTTCAGCATATTGTAATTTATTCAAGTACCACATGAAAAAAAAAAATACACCTAATAATAAAAATATACACATGTTCATGTGTATCACAGAAACTAGTAGTGTCCGAGGACTGGTCTACATGTAAACACTTAAAAGGTCATCATTTTGGAGGCTGTTTATCTTTTTTTTGACGTATGTTAATCATTTGCCAATGTCAACTGAACATTTTATAATAAATGAGGCCAATTTAATCTCTCATATATTTGAAAAGTATAAGCTGTAGGCAAAAATACACAGTTGGGAAAGGGATGCATGTCATCCTAATGTTTCTAACATTTGCCATGAGAATAAGCATGGTATTAAAACCATCACCACTACCAAAAACAACAAAACAAACACACAGGTACATAAATAAAATCATTACAAACCACATTTTATTTTAATTTTCCTCAGACTTATAATTATAGAAAAAATTCTGTTAATCTGAACTTTTTATATTTGTAAGATTTTATCCACTACACCAGTGTACCTCCTTCCTCTCCTTCAGGTTGGTCACCATGACAATGGTGGCAGTGTTCTGCTCCCAGATCATTCTCCAGAAATCGTTCACCGTCTCCTCTTTTGGCCCTGACACACACAAACAAACGCAATTTCATTTTCACATCCAAGAGCCCCAAATAACTTTTACATCACTTTTAGAAATGAAATTAATACTGGTCCTAATGTTTTAACATCATTTCTTCACATATTACTTTTTATTTACCTTGGGCAGCTATAAATTTGTTCTTCTCCTGATAGCCCTGTTCAGAAAGAAAAAGTGAGAATGCATTCATTTTGTCTTATTAGTGTCTGACTGAGTATGTGAGTGGAACAGAGTGCGTCAACTCACATTAATGTAAGAGGCGTTGATGAAATCTGAGTCTGGGACGCCCTCTAGAGGGGAGAGGTGTACCCTGGAGTGATCATCTGAGAGGAAGGAAGAAAGAAAGAGAGAGAAATATATTGTGGTGTGTTCAAAAAAGCAAGCAGCCTATTTTTATGGTTTTATAAAACATGAATTTATGGAATGTTGCAGCATTTTTTGCACCCAGTGTTTTTCTGCCACATCTGCAAAATACGTGCATTTATTTCAAAATACAGTTAACTTGATTCCCTGCATCAAGATCACAACAGAAATCTTGCGTACTGAAAACTAGCTTACAGTGGAACACTAATGACAATTCTAGGCAGAAAGTACATTTAAATTTAGTATTTAATAATGCTTTATAATGATGTGATACTTCTGTAAAACACCAACACAGGCTTTGACAAAAGTATTGCAAGTTAGTATAAACTACAATGGAACAGTGCAATCTGATTGGTCCACCATCGGGGTTAAAACACATTATTTCTAGAAGATAATGCTTGAATAAAAAGCGACAGACTCTCGTAGCATGGAGCAGGCGGAGCACTTTTAAAATAAAAAAGAAAACATGAAAATCTTGCTTTAGTTGGTTTTTCCTTGTGTTTCTGTGTAGTATGTACTAAGACATTAATTGCACTCAGTGCGCTTTAGTCAAGTTTCTGTGCAGTAGGTACTAACCTCTGAATGAATAGGCTAAAAAAAGGCACCGTTCAATATAGCATGCGGCTCATCTAACCTACCTCTGTAATGGTTAGAACATGTGCAAATAAACATAAAATTCTTGTTTTAGTTTCCTTTTCTTTATGCTTCCATGTAATATATGCTAATACACTAAATGCATTTTAAACACGCTGTTAAGCCTACACAGTGCTTGGCTTTGCTCGAAGCACACAAAGCTCACCTGACCCTGTATTGGTTAAAATAAGTAAAAATAAGCTATAAAATCTTGATTTAGTTTGCTTTTTATGTTCCAATAAAAATCAAGTATGTACCCCAGGCTCAGTGGCTGTCATTAAATTCAATCGTCCCCTTGAGTTTATGTTTCAGGGATTGTTCAGTGACATCCACCTCACCTTCAGCGAATAACTGATAACTATGCACTAAATCTGGAATTTATCCTTTCAGAGATAGAACTACAGCTAATGTCTTGGTTTTATGTCTATGGCTCCTGCTTACCATATTGTTCCAGCTTAAATTTATAGTTAAAAGATTTCTTAGATTATATTATTATATTAGATTATATTAAATATACTTTGCTGAACGCATAAACTACAGATGCCTTTATTCACCGAAAAGGTTTAGACAGACGACACTACAAGTAGAGTGTTCACTATGTATTAGAGTTATAAAAATAATACACAAAAAGATGATATAGATCCATCCTTCTTCTTCCGCTTATGCAAGGTTGGGTTGAGGAGGCAACAGATCTAGGAGGGAAACCCAGGCATCCCTCTCTACAGCGACACTCTCTAGCTCCTCCTGGGAAATCCCAAGGCCAGATGGGACATATAATCCCTCCAGCGAGTTATAGGTCTACCCCGAGGCCTCGTTCCATTTAGACGTGCCTGGACCACCTCTAAAGGGAGGCAACCAGGAGGCTTCCTAATCAGATGCCGGAACCACCTCAACTGAGATTATATAGACTAGTCAACTATTACATTCACCAGTTCCTGCTGTCGGGAGCAGTTCTAGTCTGGCATTTACAATTTTTTAATTCAGGTGTAAAAAGTGTGGGCTTTAGACGGAATCGAAGCGTCGCAGTAAAATCTGACGCAGCATGTGAAACACCAGCTAAAGACGGAGTCTGAGAAGCTGTTTGAGACCGATCGTCTGTTTAGTTTAGTTTGGTGATCGCCACAGCAGAGTAAATACTCGGCACAGCCCTCTTTATTTACGACTGGTGAGAACTTTGATGATTCCAATCCACGTAGTAAACTAGAAATAGCTCGAACATTCATCTG
>JBCNYH010000026.1:20199569-20212900 GCA_039654325.1 Tandanus tandanus
AACCACCTCAACTGAGATTATATAGACTAGTCAACTATTACATTCACCAGTTCCTGCTGTCGGGAGCAGTTCTAGTCCGGCATTTACAATTTTTTAATTCAGGTGTAAAAAGTGTGGGCTTTAGACGGAATCGAAGCGTCGCAGTAAAATCCGACGCAGCATGTGAAACACCAGCTAAAGACAGAGTCTGAGAAACTGTTTGAGACCGATCGTCTGTTTAGTTTAGTTTGGTGATCGCCACAGCAGAGTAAATACTCGGCACAGCCATCTTTATTTACGACTGGTGAGAACTTTGATGATTCCAATCCACGTAGTAAACTAGAAATAGCTCGAACATTCATCTGATGAGTATTTTGTCTACTATGGTGATCACCAAAAGACAAAAACGGACTCTCAATCCGTGTCTTTAGCCGACTTTTTGCATGCTGCATTACAAACATGTCTGAGTATCAGAACTAGTTAATCAATGCCGTGTGTGTGCATTTATAAATAATGTAATGTAACAAAAGCACACAGAAAACCTTCGAATCCTCTGGTATGACTCTGTGCATGTACATCACCCAGACTCACAGGGCAGAATGTTCACATAGCGGTTCTTCTCCTTGTTCTCCTCTTTGGAGGCAGCATCACATGAGGCCTGGATGGGACAAACCGGCAAGGCCTGCAGAGACGAAGCATACAAAAACAAACGTCATAGATGGACAAGAGCCACACATCAATAACCAATCACTATGAAGTGATTTGAATAAGCTACAGAAAAACATTAATAATCTAATAAATCAAATATAATGCAAAATAAAAAGAACATACAGAACTTTCAACGAGAGAAGAGGTCAGTTTATGACCGACATGTTGAGCGACATACTGAAGTGGGGTTTATAGTTATATATTTAAATTCCAAGAAAACGGGACAGGGAACGCTAAAGGTAAAAAAGCCGCCGCCTTCTTTCGGCTGCTCCTGTTAGAGGTCACCACGAGGTTCAATCTTCTCCATCTCGCTCTGTCCTCTGCATCCCTCTCTGCTACACCAATCATCTGCACATCCTCCCTCAACACATCCATTAACCTCCTCTTTGGCCTTCCTTTTCTCCTCCTACCAGCCAGTTCCATCCTTAACATTCTTCTACCAATATACCCTACCTCTTCCTCTCTATCTATCGGTCTTCATCACCTCGGTTTCTTGCAGCCGCACTCTTCCATCACCCTCCCTCTCATTCACACGCATGTACTCGGTCTGATTCCTGTCGACTTTCATTCCTCTTCTCTCCGGTGCGTACCTCCACCTCTCCAGACTCATCTCCACTTGTTCTCTGCTGTCCCTACAGATCACAATGTCATCTACATCCATCTTTGGGACTCTTGCAAACAAACAAAAAAAAAAAGGTTCTGGATTGTTGGTGTAATCCCACGTTCACCTTGAACCAGATAGCTCAGTCGGTAGAGCTTAAGCTTTTAATCTGGGGGTCCAGGGTTCAAGCCCGTTTGGCTTTGAGCTGTGGTTACTTTGTGTTGGTCCTTTTCAAAAGCCAAATATACACAGTTTCATCTGGGATCAATAAAGTATTCTGATTCTGAACCAGTACCTCATTCCTACCGCACACCTCACCCTCACACATACTCTATTCCACCCTCATATGATTCTCTGCCACTCCTGACTTCCTTTTACAGTACCACCACTACTCTCTTCGCACCTTCAAGTCCACAAACAAAGTGTAACCCCTTCTGACCACCACCACCACCTCTGCTCTCAGAGTGGATTCCTGTACTCTTTCCCATTACTTCATGGTGCGACTCATCAACTTTAGACTTCTGTAGTTACTGCAGCTCGACACATCTCCATTGTTCTTGAAAATTGGTACAAGACCACCACTTCTCCATTCCTCAGGCGTCCGCTCGCCTTCCAAGATTTTGTTGAACAGTCTGGATAAAATCTCCCCTGCGATCTCGCAGATGCAAACATCTCCATGCCTCCACATATCACCTGGGCCAAGTGCCTTTCCACTCTTCATCCTCCTCATAACTGCTCTCCCTTCATCCTTACTAATCCCTCGTACTTCCTGGGTCACTCTCTCCACATCCCCCAACCATTTCTCTCTCTTATTTTCTTCATTCATCAGCTCTTTCCAAGATACACT
Organism: Tandanus tandanus; assembly: GCA_039654325.1. NCBI lineage: Eukaryota > Metazoa > Chordata > Actinopteri > Siluriformes > Plotosidae > Tandanus > Tandanus tandanus. The sequence continues at coordinate 20,201,705 of JBCNYH010000026.1, forward strand.
TTCCACCTTCCCAACACAGTCTCACTTACCAGCACATTACCATGGAAAGACGGAAAAGGAATCAATAATAATAATGCTAAGATAAAAAGTTTCGGTGTTACTATCACCATCGTGAGGTTAAAAAAAAACAAACAAACAATAAAACAAGAGTTTAGCTCTTATAATCACTCTGAACATGTGATCGTGCTGAGAACCTCTACGCGGCGATCCTAGCAACGCATCCACTGCGGCTAATCTCAGCAAACCAATCTCTGTCAAATCTACGACCTCTAAAGGAGCTGGAGGATCTTATCGAACTTGACGCCCCCACTGCCAGCTGGCTCCAGATAGATAGATAAACACTTTATTCATCCCCTATAGGGGGAAATTCTAAATGTCCAGTAGCTCAAATATACACACAAATCCACAATGAACAAATAAATAGGTGAATAGAAAATAGATAAACAGGTGAATAAAAAAAAGCACCTTGTTTGTACTGAAAATGTACAATACTTGAGAAAGGTAGTTCAGCATGGTCATGTCCGTGTGACAGTGATTACACGAACGACGACTCTGGACATTTAGATCTCGCTGCAAGTGTGCGATGAACAAAATTTCAAAAACAAGACAAACTTATTTCTGCATCACTTGAGGATCTTAAAATGTTCATCTTGAATCAGTGATGAAACCGAGGCGATGCCATGACCTTCCCATAGATCCCTAGATTGTTGCTTGTGCTCATTAATACATAGGGGAAAGTGCCAGCAGGTGCCCCACACACGCCACATTCATATTTACATTATTTGGCAGACGCACTTATCCAGAGCGACATACAGAAGTGCTTTAAAGTCACTAGCAGTGAATGCATTCTGACTCTGGTTCACTTGGACACGGGCTAAGTATACCGTCAATCAAAACTCAATGTTAAGAGGTGTTGTGTGTGTGTGTGTGATTTTTTTTGGCGTATAAAATTAATTTTATGTATAAAAGTACTTCCGAAAAAGGAAGATTTTCAGCCATCGTTTGAAGACCCCAGTGACTCAGCTGTCTGGACATCTAGAGGAAGTTCATTCCACCTCGGTGCCAGAACAGAGGAGAGTTTAGATGCGTGTTTTCCTTGTCCCTTGATAAAAGGAGGGACAAGGCTAGCAGTGCTAAAAAAAAAAATCAGAGAGAACGCGGGCAGTATGGGGTGTGTTTTGGATCTAATGCGATGTGTATTTGTAAATGACATTCTGTTGGATAATTACTGAAGGTTTCCTCTCTTGTATTATATCTCTCCAACTTTTCTACTGGTAAGAACAGGTAGGAGACTTTTTTCTAATTGAAGAGCTGAGTTGTCTTAACTGTCTACGTAAAGTGTCCTTACTAAAATTATCCTTACTAGTGGAATCTCGAGACTGGTGGTAGGATCCCATCGGTAATGATAATCGTTCATTCATTTTCAAAGCCGCTTAATCCCAATTAGGGTCGCGGGGAGGCTGGCGCCCATGAGGGCGGGGTACACCCTGGACAGCACACCAGGGCATTGCAGGGACAACACTCACACTCACATCTAGGGGCAAGTTGAAACAGCCAATCAGCCTACTGTGCATGTTTTTGGACTGTAGGAGGAAACCCGTGTACCTGGAGGGAACCCATGCAAGCACGGAGAGAACATGCAAACTCCACACAGAAAGGGCCCGAGCCCGGGAATCGAACACGGGACCTTCTTGCTGTGAGGCAGACATGCTAACCACTGCACCGCCGTGCCGCCAAGGATAATCATTTTTTTCAAACCCTAAACATTGCTGCCAATTGTCATGCAAGTCAGAGATACATAAGAGCTAATCTAAAGAGGTAATCAGCATCAACTCAGGCATGGACACAGGACGACCATCCAAGTCATGTTCCATATCAATGAGGCTTCGCTCAGGAGTTTGGCTACTACAGAAAGTTTTAGTCCCTCTGGCTAACCACATTCAGTTTGTGCTCTTATGATGCCATCATACAAAATTGATTCTCACTTATAGTGTGCTTTCTGACTTTTAAGAAATTTGACTAAAAGACCTGAATCCAATTACCCAACATGCAGTACGTCCTGCTCTCAACTCAACCAGAACATCCATAAACGTTTCCATATTCTGGAACATTCCAGATGAATAAAGCACTGCACAATGATTCATCTAATTTATGAGTCACATTATCAGTGTGTGTGTGTGTTTACGTTGAATTCCTCCCGGAAGAGTTTGTTGTCATCAGCCATACGACGGTTCATTTCCTCCTCGAGCTTGTCTACTGGAAGGGGTGGGTACTTCCTGTTTGTGCTGGGTGAGCGGGCCAATAGTGGCACACTTTGAAGCTCTGTCAGGTCCGACAGGAAGGAAAAGGAAAGGAAGAGAGAGAAACATGATTATATCTACAGAAAAAGAGACAGGAAGCAGTGAGTGTAAATCAACACTCCGCATCACACTGACGTATGCGTACAAAATGAAAGGATGAATTACTTTTTCTGTAGACCCTGCAAATCACAGATCTGCCAGTAGTGGGCATCACAGTACAATTAAACACTGATTAGCCATAACATTAACACCACCTGACTGGTCTGCAGTGAGACAGTCTCATACACAGTAAGCTTGGAACGTACTGTCGCACTCGTTTTACGGCAGACCAGATGCACTGTTCTTCACTTCCTTTACACATCAATGAACCTTTACTTAGGGCTTTTAGCATAAACACATGGGGGCAGCCATGACCTAATGGTTAGAGAAGCTGGTTTGGGACCTAAAAGAAAAATATGTGGCAGCAGTGCACAGGCAATGTGTGTGTGTGTGTGTATACACACACACACACACACACACACACTCTCATTCATTCATTAATTAGGGTGGCGAGGAGGTTGGCGCCCATCTCAGTCGACTCCGGGCTGAAGGCGGGGTACACCCTGAACAGCTCACCAGGCCATTGCAGGGCCAACACACACACACAACCATTCACACTCACACCTTGGGTTGATTTGAAACAGCCAATTAGCCTACCGTGCATGTTTTTGGACTGTGGGAGGAAACCAGAGTACCTGGAGGAAACCCAAGCAAGCACGGGGAGAACATGCAAACTCCACACCGAAACACCCTGAGCCCAGGAAGAGATTTATTTTTTTTTAAACGCAAAATGACAATTCACTCATCAGAGTAATTACCAGAAATTGCAGTTTGCAGCTGCAGGGAATCGAACCCGGGGCCTTCTTGCTATGAGACAGATGTGCTAACCACTGTGCTACCGTACCGCCCATGAAAATATAGCAAAAAACTGCAATTTCTGCTGAAACCAACAGAATAAATCCCAGGCAGGAACTAATAGTTTGGAGGTTATATACTGAGAATATCAGATTACCCAGCTCAGGTAACTAGTCTGAGGAGTAAATTGCCATTTTACGTAAAAAAAAACAAAAACAAACAAACAAACAAACAAAAAAACCCCCCCACAAATCTCTCTACAACTGTAAAGGTAAGAGTGGAAATGGATAATTCTATAAAAAACTTCAGCAATGACACATTTTATGAAGGATTAAGATACGATAAGACAATCCCTTTACTGAAGATTTCGTTGTGTCTCACACATTCCACCAAAACGCAACGTGGCATGACCATTTATATGCGCATACACAATTAGTAAAGCATTTTTATTCAAAATCATCAGGCCATGACAGAGCTTCCTGAACTTTTGGGCAACTGATTCCGAAATGGCCATAATGAATTTTCCGGGGAAAAAACGGACCATTCGGGAGACCTGAAGGCCACATGAGCGCTTTTAAATTTCAAACAATAACTGAAAGGAAAAGCAGTTAACAGCCTCGAACAGGTGATAAGTAACCAATTTGAGACAGAACACTAGTTTATTTAGCAGGAGATCAATGACGAGGGAGATTTGTCCATGTTAGAACAGACTTCTTAGGCCGGAACTGCAGGTCAGGACAGTGTCTGGGTCACTTAAACGTAAATTTCTCACTTAAGGTTTGATTAAACATAAATCCTGGTAACATTTCAAAACTTCCAGAGCTCAGGCTTGTAAAAAGGGTCTCTCTCTCTCTCTCTTTCACACCACACACACACCCCTACCTGTGTCATCCGTCCTGCCATTGGTCAGTCTGAAAGAGTTCGAGTGGCTTCCTGCCTGCTTGTACTTCTTAAACCTGTTACAACACAGTAACACAATAAGAAAAAAACATCCTAAACATGAAGGAACTTCAACTCCGCATGCGTGCAAGAGAAAAGGAAAAAATGTACATGAGTTGGTACAGGTAATCATTGCTAATGTCAGGAAGCTTGTGAAAGTTAAAAAGTGAAGACTCTCAGTGAAAAAAAAAAAAAAACATCATTGCAAAACCCATAAAGTGAAATGAAAGGCAAGCCTTCCAAACTCTCCTGTTATACATGAACTTACGCATATTTTATTTGCCAGGTATTTTTTTAACTTTCAAAGTTGAAATTCAGCTCAAATTCATTAGTATTGACAGTTTGCATTAGCATGTTTGGCAAAACTGCTGTGTTACTCTCGCGAGAGTACAAAATTCCGAGAGTAGGACATGCATTCCCCAGTTCATAACAGCAGTATACAGATACTCAACTAACACGTGATATAAACTAGTGAACTTCTGAATCAAAGAAAATTAGACACAAATACAAATCATATGCCCTTCAATTTACATACATCAAGTGTGCGCTCGAACATGTGAAAGAAAAGAATAGCATGCCATGTATTCATCTGGGTCATTCTCTGAAACTGGTACCATAAAATGTGGTATTGGGGTGAAAAATTCACAATCCCCAAATTTCAGTGTAGTCCAGCATGTTTTTCTCTATACTTACCATAAATTCATGAAAAATAGGTCGGTTCTGTATGTAACTGGCGTGGACGCCACTGGTTACGCACGGAACCGTAAATTGATGTGCGATTCTCAGTCCATAACGTAAGAAAAATATAGGAAGTTCTACTTTGGATATAAATTTTAATGCAAGATCTTTATTGCAAGCCATACTGTTTGCATTTTGAGTTGATACTTCAGCGATAGCATGGCATGAAACAAAAGTAACAAATAAATGTCAATTTTCAACCACACATTGCAACCGATTTTGCCGAAAAATTGTACAATGCGCTTTTAATTCTTTATAGTTTAAAATAAATATTCGGCCCAAAATGTAAATCATTACATTTGACCCCGTCTCAGAAAATGACCCATATGCAAATTAGTCCCGTATCACAGAGGGAAACACAGGGTGATCACGTGACCTTTCGCATTACATCACCACCCCATGATCGGCGTTATTGCTGGGGGTTTTTTCTACATGAAAAACTGCAAGATTTAATAGAAACAGACAAACTGTGCATGAAGGCTTTTATTATATATAAGATCGGGTTTAATTTCCGTTTAACCCCCAAGTGCTCTTCTTTGCCTAAAAAGCTGAAAAGCACTTTGCAAATGAGTACATGTAAATTTTACTGCATGTATTGATCGCATGTGTGAGTGGCCATCCCCTGACCTGAGCATGTAGAGAACGATGATGATGAAAATGATGACCAGCAGAGACGATAAGGCCACAGTCACTGCAATGATTGCTGTGTCTTGATTGGAAGAGAGTCAAGCGTTTGAACATGGATACAACAAGTGCCGGGGGAAAAAAAAGGACACGAGTTAACAGGATTGTTTACATCACACGGTTATGTATTATGATCATGCAACATGTGCTATACTATTATTATCTTCTTTTTAAAATCAGCTAATTTGTCTTTTTATCAAAGCAGGCAAGTGGAACAGAACTTTTATAAAAGCTCGAATAATGAGTTTAAGGGAAACCCTTACAGTAGCAGTAACCATAGGGATTTATGGACAGCCATTGCCACTGCCAGAATGCATGCATAGTAAACCATAATCTAGATGCACTAAGAATCGTTTTAATCAAAGCGCAACAGTCTAATGAAATGACAAGGCAGGAGAAGATTCCCACCCTGGGTCATATCCCTCCCATTTCCAACCTTTCCTCCACTCGAACCTCCTTCTTTAAAAAAAAATCACCCTAATACTAATGCACTCACAGACCCGGTACCAGCTGGTTTCTCTGTATGAAAGTGTAAGCAATCAAGTACAAGTGGAAAAAAAGTAATATGAAATTAAGTAATAAGAAAAGAAAAAAAGTAATAAGAGATTTGACCCTCACCGTCTCCGTCTCCACCTGTTGAGGAAACATCACACGTCAGATTGATATCAATTACACATTATAATCAAAAACATTACTTACAGATGATTCCGTACTCAAATCAGGGTAACATGAAGAAGAATAAACTGCCTTTAATTCTATTTTAAAAACAAAACAAAACAAAAAAGTCTCAACTAATCAATTCGGGATCCCAAACACTCAGCACACACATACCTGGAGGAATGCTGACATGTGGAGTGTTGTTCGTGTCCGATTTTGTCGTAGTCGTACGGAGTTCTGTATAATTTGAGGTGATGCTTTGATCAGGACCAGTATCAGACCCATTGGTGAGGGACGTAGTTAGAACGCTCTCGGTCGTGTTAGGAATGGGTAAGGCTGTGGGACCAAGCGTGGGCACGATTTTCTCCCCCACTCCTTTAACGGTGGTAGGCCCTGGCGTTGGAGCACTGGTGTGATCAGTGTGATTGGAGTGTGGCAGAGCTGAAGCAGATGTCGGAGGGGCCATAGTATTCTCTATTACTTTCGTGGTAACAACAATGGCAGGTTGCACGGTAGGCGGGGCTATGGGTGAAGGGGTGGGGCTATGAGAATGGTTGAGCACTGTAGGAAGAAGAGTCATGGGTTTAGGTGTCACAATCTGATTTTGATCTGAAAGGGGAAGAAAAAGAAAAAAGAGTAAGGGGGGGGTGGGGGGGGGGGGTCATCTTCGAAATATTTGAGATATTTATAATGGTTTACATTTTTATTAAGGTTGTAAAATTCCAGGAATGTTCAAAGGTAGAAACTTTCAAGGGAAATTAATGGGAATAAAAGGGAAATTGGGTCTCGGAGCATAAATGTATCTGAAAAAAAATTCTTGCAGAATAAACTTACATAAAACAACCTGCAGATTCAGTTCAATTTTTAGCCTGCACTGTGCTTTGCTTAATCATGTCCCTCCATCACACGCACAGATCATCTCTAAAACCCCTTGCTCACTGGAGCGAATGTGGTGGCGAACGTCGTGAACGGGATTTTTCACAAAAAAAATCGCAGATGAACATGTTTCAAATGCAAGCTTGGGGTGAACTGTTTGCCATGTTGGCACGGGATCGTCTCGACCGCGCTGGCTGCGTGAAAATTCCAAACATGTTTGAAATTATCGCCAAGGTTTAGCGAAGGAGCGTGTTCGACCTGTTACGTAATCACTAGCGTGTTATAAACGCCGAAATGTGTCTTTTGTGCACCTTTTTCGTGTTTTATTTGCCACGTGCGTCTTCCCAACACATCTTCCCATTTGACCCCTTGCTCGGCCTCTTTTGTGGTGGCGAAGGGGGCATTTCCCTCTCGCAGCTAGTGCGATGGTGGCGAAGGAAACGTCATGGTGGCGAATGCAATCTAGTCCCAACGCACAGTTGACGCGATGAGTTCACAGAAATTGGCTGCGAAATTGGAAAAAATCTTGTCGAGATCGCGGATTTTCAATTCGCCCTCATTCGTTGCCTTCGCCGCCATTCGTCGCGCACTGTTCGCCCAGTGAGCAAGGGGTTTAAAATCCTACATGCTACAGCCAGACAGCTGAAGCCACATTAATGCAGCTGAGCCCACGAAATACATCTAGTGAAGAAAGGTTTGATATCACCAGGGTAAATATATGTGATCTAGGGTATTACAGTTTAACTAGCAAACAAAAAAAATCCAAGTTAAAATGTCATAAAAAAAAAAATTGTATTTGAAATGTTTGCATGCATGTCTGCTTATGACAAAACAAAATGTTTACAGTTATGTTTGCATGACAGTTTGTATAAATGACCCAAAATTTCAAGTTAATCCCCATTAATTCTGACATATTCTCGTTAATTCCCATTTCAAAGTTGGAATATTTCCAAAAACTCTCCAGCTTAGGTTCCCATGTAAAGTTGATGAAGGGATTCCGCCCCTAATTATTATAAGGGTAATTAATAGGATCGGGCTCAGGACGTAAAGGTCAGAACGACTCTGGGAACACAATACGGAAACAGGATAAGACACTAAAATAGACTGATATCTGTCTGTCTATCTGTCTGAGTCTACACACCCCTGTCAGAATGTCGCGGTTTTGTGATGTAAACAATTAAGTCCACGATGAACCATTTCAGAACTATGTCCACCCTTTAATGTGACCTATAAACTGTACAACATATATATGCTTTTTATTACCTACTGCAAGTAATGCTGATTCTCACAATAGGGTTATTTTTGGGGTTATTTCTGGTTCCGTTGCACAAAGAAGGTGGAAAATCACGGTCTGGTTTTAAAGTAAATGTGTAAAAATAAATGTTTAATAGTAAAAATACTGATAAACAACAATTATTAGGGCTGGGAAAATTCAATTCCGTGACATCCACCGAGAAACGGAAATACAAGAAAAACAAACTAAAACGAGATTATTTATGGGTTTTTTTTCTTCTTCTTTCATTTTTAAAGCATAACAATCACGACAACGCCTGCTTGACAAACTGAGTGTCTGTGAGTCTTTTGATTCAAGCATTATCTACTCGGAATAATGTTTTTAATCCCAAGATAACGGACCAATCACATCGCACCATCCGCATGTAGTATATACTAATTCGCTGTATTTTGCTGCTTTTGAACTCCTCTGGTGTTGTATATATGTATTGTATAACAATAAACAGTAAAGGATTGACCTATGACAGAACAATGATGACATCAGAGCTTGGACGGGAGGTGGATTTTAGTGAATCACAAAGCTGGACATTGTGACGAGTGTCAGGCATTACTGATGGACGATGATCATCCACCAGCCCAAACCTAGAGTAGCGTTATACAAGACATCCCCACAAAATATTTTTATACTCTTTACTGTCTGCAATCTTCAGAACAACATCTGAGATCTGATTTGCTACTTGCACTCCTACACACTCCTGTACACCACTTTCTGATTATAAAAACATTTGAAGACTGCGACACAAGCAAGCATGAATGAAGCGAAGAGAGGGGTACGTGCGGGATGTGTCTTTGGTGAATAAATGAAGGGATTTATTGCAGGAAGATTAATCTCCGACCAACATTCGCACAGGAAACACAGCTGTGTGATCGCTGTAACAGGAATCTCATGTTGTCCATATAGTGACAGGCACGACTGCTATGAGAACTCTAGTGTGCTAATGCAATATGAATAATTCATCCAAACTACAGCAATAAAAGGTTGAATAATAAACTTTACTTGTGTTGATTAAAAGCCTGCAGAGATTAGTTAGATATAATAAAAGCAGATCTTACCTGATGCCTTGGGTGTTTCCTGGGCCCAAGCAAATGCCAAAGCAAACAACAGGAGCAGGGGACACAGACCCATACTGCCCTGAGAGAGAGAGAGAGAGAGAGAGAGAGAGAGAGAGAGATGAACTAATGTATTATGATGTTAGGCTCTAGGACACTAAGTAACTCTGATTGGTTATAATAAAAAAAACAGGTGAAGCACTACGTTGCTCTGATTGGTTCGGAAGCAATCAGCAGTCTTACACTTTAGTGGTTTCCAGGGTTCGAGCTCCAAACCACTGGAGAACTCCGAGTGAAGGCATGAGGTTTCGAAGCCGCAGCACTTTCCTATAAGCCTATTATTTAGCAACCAGACCAGCAACGCTCTAAATGCTGTAATTGCTATTGCCTTAACCACTGTGGTAACAGGCTGCCATAAGCTAAGCTAAGCTAGCTAGCTGTGCCCAGCCCATATCGAACACAGCCGATCCAGGTAACACAGGAGCAAGACCCTAAGCATGAGCACAGATTCAGTGTGTGTGGATGACAGATGTTTGTTAGACAAGCAGAAGAGTTGAAAAATTTCAATTCAGTTTTAAATGTTTTTTGTAGCAATTCTACCACAGCATGGGGTACAAGAGCACAACGCTGCTCAACATGCATTCAACAAACATTTTGGCCAAGTGACAGCTCTTTAAAATTAACAGGACGTCCTAAAATGGGTTCTAAACAGCTCTTGATTTATAAACATGAGGTACGGGATCACCAAGAAAACGTAATCCAGCCAAATTTCCAAAATGCCATCCTACACCCAGGGCTAACAAAGCATGTATAACGCCCGCGGTACAATCAGACACTAAAAACATGTTTCATTGATGCATTTGGAGGACTGATGGAGTCCAGTTCACATTTTGCAAGTGTTAAGCTCCATATTATGTACGCAACCTCCCAAACGTGTTGGCTCACAACACTGGGTCCTGCAAATGTACCTATTAAACAAAGTTTTTTTAAACAAAACTGAATGAAATGAACGAATGAATGAAAAAAACCCCACAAATTACTCCATGACACAGTTATTTTGCTTTCTACAGATTCTTGTCAGTTGCAGTTTGGCGTCCTTTAGAAATAGTTCTTTTAGAACCATAAACGGAATTGATTCCGCTTTTTTTTGTAATCGCTGGTGTCTGAGTCATTTCGTCAGTGAACAAAATCCTGACCACACCCGTGCACAGGACAACCCCCTACCTGAGTCCCACAGATACTTTGATTTTTGAAATGCGTAGGTGAAATGTCAGGGTCAGAGAAAGGTCACAGATTTTTAGAGACAGAGTGCTTACAACTTCAAAATGAGTACCCATAGTGCTCGATGTGCTGGAGAAGACTTTATGGACGTGGGTGAGAAATGAACCCGACACTGGATGGAAATAAATGTTACGTTGCTTAAGTTTTTTGAAACAATGGCATGACGATTACATGCTGTAAGCAAAGCTAACAGCAACGCGTGTTTCTTTCCTTTTTATTCTGAAAACCCTGAAAATAACTTACTAGAAAATTGCAATGCAAACCTCAGTAATTGCTATATAATTGCTATTTGTAGACAAAATTATTTACACATCTACACATAGATTCATTCATATTATACAGGTGAAACGCCGAAAATTAGAATATCGTGCAAAAGTTCATTTATTTCAGTAATTCAACTGAAAGGGTGAAACTAATATATTATATAGACTCATTACATGCAAAGTGAAATATTTCAAGCCTTTATTTGTTATAATTTTAATGA
>JBCNYH010000026.1:20250144-20271601 GCA_039654325.1 Tandanus tandanus
TATATATTTATTTATTTATTAACACTGGCAGACCCGCAAAACAAGGAATAAAAAAAAAATTAATGGTCTAAAAATTTTTTAAGATTTTTAAAAATACCAGAAAAAGGCAGTGGTACAATCCTTATAAATTGTTTAATTTTTTTCAAAAATTGGTTTCAGTTTCCACCTAAGGCCAATTGCATGAATTGCAGGTCATGACCACAAAAAAATGGGGGTTGTTGTTGGACAGAGATCTTAATCATATTTTATATATATATATATATATATATATATATTCATACACACACACACACACACACACACCAGTATGCTGTTCTATCACCATGAGTGCAGGAATGGAATACAACCAGAATGGACTGTTTGTCCATTGCACGGCATCTGGTGTGTATGCACAGAAGCATGCGTGTGCACCTACTGGTATGTTTTTTGGAAAGTTGAAAGAAACCAGAGAACCCAGAGGAAACCCATAGAAACATTGGGAGAGCAGGTAAAACAGAGAATGACTTGATCTTAGTACTAAATCCAGGGATCCCATGCAAATTTTGCACAAAAACAAGAAAACATAAGTAGCTTACGCCTGAAATACTGATCGATTTCTAAGTGAGTAAGATAAACTTTAAACATTCTGACATGCATGGTGTTTAGGAGGTATAAATGAGAGGGAGAATGTAGCTACAGGAAGCTCTTGTGTTAGTTTTAGCTGAAAAGGGGTTCAGGATTAGTCGGGTGGTCTCACATTTAAACATAAAATCATCATCTTAGAGCCTGACTGATACAGGATTTTTTAAAAATCAATCCAGATTTCAATATTCAAGGATTTAAAATGACACACTGGATGGTATTATGAATTTTTTTAATAAGAAACACATAGCATGAACAATGCTCATGATCATCTTTAAACATCTATGTCTAAAAAAAACAGTAGTTTCATTCACTCATTCATTTTCTGAACCACTGAATCTTAATGAGGGTCGCGGGGAGGCTGGCGCCCATCTCAGCCGACTCTGGGTGAGGGCAGAGTACACCCAGGACAGCTTGCCAGGCCATCGCAGGGCAGAAACACACTGACGGCAATGTAGCCTACTCTTTTCGAAAGTCAGCATTGGTTCTTTTACATCCTCCCACCACAGTCAGTTAGAGACATGGCCGGCATTTGATAACCCAGTTAGCTGCACTGGGGGACAGCAGTGACAACCTGCTGATAGTAGGGCTTGAACCCTCGACCTTCAGATCAGTAATCCAGCACCCTATCACTGGGCTGCCATTATTTTTTTTTTAATTATTTAATATTGCATGGCAAAGTGCAGTTTAAAAAAAAACCGTTTGTCTGAAATAGTACTTTGGACAAAAGTAGAACAAAACAAACAAGTTTTGATAAAGTGTCAAATGTATTCACTTATTTGTTTAATCTTACTCAGGCTGCGGGGACGCTGGAGCATATCTCAGCCGACACTGGGCAAAGGCGCGGTACACCCTGAACAGCTCACCAGACCATCGCAGGGCCACACACACACACACACACACACACACACCTAGGGTCAATTTGGAACAGCCAGGTAGCCTAAGGGAGGAGGGAGGGAGGCCACCAGAAACCCACGCAAGCACGTTGAGAACATCCACACAGAAATGCCTGAGCCCGTGAATCGAACCCAGAAACATCTAGTGTTAGATGTATAAAAAAATATATGCATCAGATCCATTACATGTTCTAGCAGTGAAGTTGCAGCGTCACCTTTTGTGGACATTTGACACTTTATAAAGCTTATATCAGCCAATAATATTGGAACTCTGATTTATCGGTCAAGCTGTACAGTACATCATGCAGACATGAACACAGACAGATACAGTAAACTTTCGGACTCCTGAAATCAATGTACACACACACACACACACACATTATCCAAGCACACACACACACACACACACACACACATTTACACATCTCATGTCTGCTGGTTCTTTTCCAGGTCCAAGTCTGAGTCCACTTTCAAGAACTGTTTTTATTTAAATCACTTATTAGATTTACCAAACAGGATTTAAACACAGAGGAGTGTACTAATGGAGTCCAGTGTTAATGGCTGAGAGAGCAGAAAACGCAACACTGTGAGAGGATAGTGGTGTATATGCAAATCCTGTGCTTAAAGTAGAAGTGTGCATGGAATCGGTGCCCCTCAGCCATTACGCTGTCTGGGTACTGTCATGGCCTATGTCCACTCTTAAATTCAGTCCAGGTTATTTTTCAAGAACTGCTGGGTGGCTCATCCTGAAATTTTGCATGCAGGTCCCTTAGGGTGTGTAGGTCAGCATGGGCACATTAGTGTCTCTGTTTGACCTTTGACCTTGTCACAAAGATCTTGAACAGGTAAATATTGCCCGGGCTATTTCTCCAGGACTGCTGGGCAGATCATTCTGAAATGGTTTGTAGGTGTGCACAGGCTTCTCTATTTGACCTTTAACCTTGTTTCATCCATTGCTATGACACGGTGCAGGTGTACCAGGGGTCACAATCTTATCCGAGCTTTTTCTCAAGAACTGCTGGGCGCCATCTCTTAATTCTGTTCCCACCCAATGCTGCAGAAATTCTTATCAGGAATTTGTTGGGTATTGGATTTCACCCTTTCATAATAATAAATGCTAACAGTTTATACTGTTTTATTCATTTAAATATTGGCTCTTGGCTTTGGACAACCACACACACACACACCAAATGCTTCTTACCTTGCCCTGTTTTATAACCTTTTTAACAGCTTCAGACACCATGTTAGAATGATATTCCAAGCTGTAATAAAAAGTTCATAATCAGATCATCATATATTGGGTAAATCCACAACACCGCCACATTCTATCAAAACACTACAATGTATTAAAATAAATAATTTTATATATATATATATTTGACTTACAATTGCACTATTGAATAAAAAAATTTACTAAAATCAAAAGAATTTTAAAAAGATATGTTTGCATAGCCTGCTTGTATCATATTACCAAGTGGCAGCCTTATTGCAAGACTCATTAGTAGGATGCTTATGTGTTTATGTTTAAAAATAAAATCTTTCACGTGTTTAACAGGGTGTAGATCACGAGGAATAACTTATCAGTACATGGAGGTGTATACAGTATTAGCTCTGCTGCAGGGTGGTGAACTTACTTGAGATGCCTCAGCATGTTAGCAGCACTGAGAAGCATTGCAGTAGGATTAGCAATGTTCCTCCCAACAGCCTGAGCAAAAGGGTGCCTGGCCCCCTGGGGAAGAGAGACAGACAATGAGAACGAAGTTCTGTTAGAGAATCATACCCACAATATCGGATTTTTGGGATGGCTTGTATTTTCACAGTGTATGATCGAAAGCACTGACCGTCTCAAACACGGCATATTCAGCACTGTAGCTCTCTCCTGGCACCACACCAGCTCCGCCCACCAAACCTGCTGCCAGGTTATCGATGATGTTGCCGTAGAGATTAGGCATCACCAGGACATCAAACTGGTATGGGTTCTGGACCAGCTAAACAGCAATGCAAAGCACAATCGCTTGCAAATGAAAACCATCTTCGATTTTACAATAAAAAAGGTTACTAGGTACAAACTTTGCATGTGATTGACCAGTGAGAGTAAATCTCCCAAAAAATAAGTACTTATGGTGTAACTAAGGGTGAGTTTAATTAGTTTCAGTACCTGCATGCAGCAGTTGTCAATGATAATGTTCTCGTATTTGATCTTGGGATACAGCTCAGCCACCTCAGCACAGCTCTGCAGGAAGAGTCCGTCTCCCAACTTCCTGTTTGGATCAGGGGGAAAAAGGTCCCTCACATAACTGAACACACACATTTGTCTTGCTGTAGTTGTGAAGACTTTGTAAGGCAGCTGACTGATAGTTTGTCTACACTTTAATCTGACTCGGTTCAGAAACCAGAAGGAAACTTTTGGGACTTTTAGGTAAAATATAAGTGGCAGGTTTTTTTTTTTTTTTTTTTTTAACACCATTTGTGTTCTCTTTTGCCTGGCCCCCAAAAGGTTAAACTTCAGGTCAAAATATTAAAATATGCTACACATGGTCACAGACACATCCACACACCACCCATGCACACCCAGAGACAGCTTTATTAGCCTGAAAGCCAAAAAAGTTAACTAGATCTTGGGAATACGGAAGCTAAAAGTTTTTATCTCAGAGTAAGTACTAATCTGTATTTCAGAGACAGTGGCCATAATTTTTTTGGGTGATGAAATTAGCTATAAGCCAGATCATTTGCATAGCATAACTGTATGTGCAGTTTTTAGCTCCCGCCCACAAAGTATCTCAGGGTTCCGTCCGTCCGTCACACTTTAGTTTCCAGACATTTACTAGCCGCGCGCTGAAGCTGGGGCTTTCAGACTTGGTATGCTGGCACACTACTTTAAGTGCTAGGATAAGTGTGTGTGTGTGTGTGTGTGTGTGTGTGTGTGTGTGAGAATGACCTTGACCTACTTTTTGACCTACTTCTTAACCTAAATTACATATGCAAGGTGGCACATCAACAAGGTGTGTGACTATCAACCTGGAGATCGCAAGTGCGAATCCAGGTTGATGTTGCGGCCATCCGTGACCGAGAGTCCATGGGAGCTGATTGGTTCTCAAAGGAGGGAGGGACTCACAGCAATCACCAGCCAATCCATGGGCGTCTGTGAGCTCATCCGTACAAAAGGGAGCCTCTAAATGCACATGCGCATTTCGTAAAGAGGCGGGGATTTCAGCATCGCACGTGACAGAGGGGGTATGTGCATGCTTATGTCCCTCCCTGGTGGTCGTATGTGATAGGGAGGCAACACTTGAAGAGTGGGGATTGGATATGATTAAAATTAGGGGAGAAAAAAGAAATTGCATATGCATTACTTCATGTTTAATTCCTCATAATTAACTTTTTAGAAACCTAATTAAAACTGCTAACGTTTTGAAACAACGAACAGTTTCCAAGCAGAATGAACTCCACCCTGTATAATTTATTCAACTCGTAAACTGACTGTATTTATAAATTGTGCTGAAGTTTATGTACATTTAAAACAAGGTACTATAATATAGATTACGGCTCACATGATGTTGGCCTTGTGCACGGCTGTAACTTTGCTGCGGCCTTTTTTGGTTGCGTAATCGAAGGCAAACTTGGCAATGCGGCGTGACTTCTCTCTCGTGATGATCTTCAGACACTCCACCACGCCGCTCACACTCTGTAGCACACAAAACAATTCTGCTATTCAGGCTATAAAGACATTGCAGCTTTGCTTGTCTGGCGTCGCTGTTATGTCATCTCCAAAAGACACTTAAAGCGGGTCTTGTGGTCTGTTTCGGCGCAGGGGATACACCAGGCTTCATCAGTCGCCTGTTATAACATAACAGTGACGCCAGACAAACAAAGCTGCGATGTTTTATAGGCGAGTCCAAGGTTAAAATACAGCTCAATTAATTCACGTATTTCCATTTATATACATAGCTTACACTTTCATGTGCACACCAAATAGTTTCTCATGCGCACAAGAAACCAATATATTATTTATGTCTGTGTGTGTATGTATGTATATATATATATATATATATATATATATATATACACACACACACACATACACACACACACACACACACACACACACACACACATTTTCTTCTGTGTCCCTTTACGGGCTCTGTAATTATGGTTTATTACAAAAATATAAAATAATAATATTTTTAAGTTATGACGGACACAGGTGAGCTTCAAGCGCACATGCAAGCATGGACATAGGCTCAGAGCTGTGTATACATTACACGGAAACATGAAAAGCAAACAAAAAAGAGAGACTGTTACAGTTTATATTTACATATTTTAACCATGACAGATACAGGTCAGGTGGGGAGCTTTGAAATAATAGCACCGTGTAGCTAACAGTGCCTGTTTACACTCTTTCAGACTTAGCACATACTAAACGGAAATGTAAGTAATCCGCGCTTCATATAGGCGGGTTTTTACACTCGTTTAAAGTTTTGCTACATGAAAGTAGAAAAAAAACCCATGAGATTTTTATGGTTAATTTTTCCATTTTAAAGCGTAATAATGATGCTGCCACCTGCTCCAAGTGACTTTGATAACCTGTGAATGAATATCGATTTGATTCAAGTGTTAACCACTGGGTATAATGTTTAACATAACTTTTTAAGTGTGTGTGTGTATGTGAGTCTGTGTGTGTGAGCAAGAGAACGAGAGAGACCTCATGTTCCAGTGAGCTGTATTCGCCCTCGGTCTGCTCGCGGATGATCACCAGGTCCAGGTTGTTGTGACGTGTACTGTAACCCGGCAGGCTGTTCACGTGAACTACATTAGCAAACAGGTCGAGCTTCCTCCTGCCATTACAAACATAAAAACACTCACACTCCAGAGCAAAAAAAAATTATTAATTAATGAAATTAAATCACTGCAATGCGCCCAGCTAATCCCACACAGCCAACATTTAGATACTGATCAGCCGCTGCATAAACTGCTCGATCTGATACTATTCCGTATTTTTTGTTTGGAAAGAAAAGCTAATTTAATCTGAAAGCTTAAGTGAATAATAATATTTATAATGTTAAACAAAGTTAAACATACACTGATAGACATTACTTCACATGAATGAACTAAGAATACGCCATTAAACTGACAGGGCTGCACCTGAGCATCATTCTAATGGAAAAATAAAGTTGAGATCAGAGCACTTACTAAAAGATTACTAGTAGGAGTTGGTGAAACGGGGCGGGACACCTGTTAATATCAGCTAAGGGTTTAAAACACCCAAACATGTTAATCATGGTCTGTTTTTAGCATATTTCTCCCATTACAGTAGTTAATTTTAAAAAGTGGTCCTTAAACGGTTAGTAGTTCAGTATAATTTCTATATAATGTAACTTCTTGTCACAGAACACTAGGTGCATCTCCTGCGTGGTCCACGAAACACTTAGCGTCATTTTTTTTTTCTTTACTAAATTTGATTTTTGTGATATGGAAATGGTTTAAAAAATAAAAATAGGTCAAGGTGACACAGTAAAAGCAAATCTTTTAATATTTTGATATGTTGGATTGCATGTAAATTTTTACTCACTTTGACCTCTGTGACCTTGAAAGCTAGGTCAAGGTGACACAGTAAAAGCAAATCTATTCATATTTTGATATGCTGGATTGCATGTACATTTTTTACTCACTTTGACCTCTGTGACCTTGAAAGCTAGGTCAAGGTGACCTAGTTTTGGAAACCGATCCCAAAAAAAAAAAAAAAAAAAAAAAAAAAAAAAAAAAAAAAAAAAAAAACCCTGCACCATCTACACTGTTAACAGCATTTTTAATGAATTTTTGATTGACTGGCCTCTGTGATCTGGAAAAGTAGATCAAGGTGTCGATAGGCTGGTAGGGTGTGCCGCAGGGACCATTCAACATAAATATAAATAAAAAAATATATATAAAATATAAACAAATATAAAAGTCCATAAAGAACCACCACTGCTAGAGTGTTAACAAGAAGTGTCTGCAGCAGAGGTGGCGGCGGCGGACAGCCTGTAAAAACATAGTATCCCCTTCGCCGGGATACAATTAGCAATAATTTTTTTTTAATGATTTCGAATACTGGCTACTGCTTTTTGTAAATCTGAAACTTCGTGTGAATAAAGTCGGACCTTAATCTCATTTCATAGGAAGCCAACTCTCCTTTGTACTCCATCGGTGTGTGGATCTTCCCTGTGTACAGAAAACAGGCACACATTATTCTTTATTACTACTGCAACTGTTAAGTAACTAAACTAATGCTTAAACATGGCACTTGTGCAAATGTAAAAAGATAACAATTCTCTTGTACCACTCCAAAGCGGACACACCTACTCATTCTAACTGAATCCAAACTTTGGACTGGTACTCTGTATAGCAGTGCAGTTTACAATATTTCTCCTCTCTCTTGTTAAACCAACCTCAGAATAAAAAAAAGGATGATGCTGTTTCTAGACTTGTAATCATTCCAAGCCTTCTTTAGGAAGTGATCCCACTAGAGGTACGATAGAAAAGCGACTGATGCGAATGGCAATTTGTTTGGCACAATTTGTTGTGCAACATCCGCGGCATCACGTTTTGGTTGCCTGGTTCGTGAACTCATCGCAAAAGATCTTAACCATGTATGAAATTTCTGTGAATTTCGCAAAATGAGGCTCTGACGCGGAGTAGTCTCAAACCCTTCTCAAACAGTCGTGAGAAGGTCGCATAGATTTGCTCACAAATTATTCGTTTATCGTTCGCGAAAAAAGTTTTCAGACTTGCTGATATCTGCCATATTCCATGTAATTTGTCATCATTCATATCCATTTGCATTTTGTTCATGCTAATAAAGAGCGAATAAAAAGCGAATGATTTGAGAACAAAAAGCAAACAAAGGGCGACAAATTTACGACAGAAGATTTGCTTTTTGTCGCCAAACATCCGCAAACCAATCGCAAATTTACCGGCAAATCAGACGCAAATTGCCACAAGACTTTCACACGATATATACGTATTTAAGCCGCAAAATCTTCGCGTGCATGTGGAGTCGCAAAAAAAATAAAATAAATAAAAATAAATAAATAAAAATCACGTCACAAAAAAAATAAATAAAAAGAAAAAATTTGAAAAAAAAAATTCATGCACGTAGATTTTCTATTGCACCTCTAGTGTGATCACCACGTTAGAGTTAGGAAACCCCGTCATACATCAATTACGCACCCGTAATACTCAATTCTGATTGGTCACTCACAACATTCAGTTATTTCTTTAGAACTGCAGGGAGCACATCGTTAGCAGAAGCAACAAAATCATTTCTAAATGAACCAATTTATACTTAGATGAATATTTTGTATCAATTTTCTGATTTCTTTAGTAAGACATTAGTGCAAAATAAACCGCTATGCAATGGGGTCCAGAACACGCTGTTAAGGTTTATTTGGCAGTAATACCCACTTTGCTGTACAGAGTCCTTAAAATACCATGTAGCTTTACCTTTGATGGCCACTTTGTTGCTCTTCATGGAGCCCAGCACCTGGTCCAGCTTCTCCTCACTCGCCATGTTCTGCACCTCACTCAGGTGGAATTCCTCAAACTCCACAGGTACATCAGCAGCCTGAAGGGGAGAGAGATGGAAGTGCTGCCTTTATATACCTGATAGTGTAGAAAGATAATCATTCACGTCTTTAAAGCCACTCCCTAACAATACAGTGCTTCCCAAAAGTTTAACACCACCCTGAGTATTTTACATTTTTTCAACGATTTCTGATTTTTAGTATCATATATTCATATCACATCACTTATATTGAACAAATAATGTTATATCCACTCTCATACAATGAACTTACCGCATAATTGTCCCTTCTCAATATTTGGGTGTCCTCCAGAAAACTTTATTACGGCTGCCAGGCGGTGCGCCATGCTGTCGATTAGGTCTTGGCGGTATTCCGCCGTAATTTCACAGACCCAAACTCGCATGATAGCCTCGACCAGCTCTTTAGCGCTTGACGGCTAATTCTCTGCCAGAGATTTTCAAAGGGATTCAGGTCAGGGCTGTTCCCCGGCCACTCAAGCGTCCTGATCTTCTGTGGATGTTCAAGTGTATTTTCAGTTTGTCCTTTAGCAACTCCACGTATTTCTGACCATTCTTGGTGGTGCCAGGTGTCAGAAAGTAGAGTCCAGTGATTCCATTGCTCGACATTGCACCCCAAATCATTTGTCTTGGCAGGTGCTTAATGGTAGCGATCATGTACTTTTCATCGTAGCGCTTGCCTGGTGGCCACCTGATGCTACGTTTCCGCACAGTGAACTGCAGCAGTGTCGACTCATCACTGAACAAGACTCTACGCCAGGTCCAATGTTGATGTTGTTTCGCAAACGCGACACGCTTTCATCTCATGACCTTCGTCAACATGGGTTTGCTGGCTGGTTTACAGGATTTTAGCCCAAACTCATCGCTAAGCCGATGAGAAATGGTCATATTACTAACGTTGGTACCTTTCTGAACCAACTAGGAACGTAGTTTCTTGATGGCGCTAGTTGGGGAACGAACCATTATGCGCTTCTTCAGGTTGTCGTCTCGCTTACTGTTTTTTTTTGCGGTCGTCCACTTCTTTTCTTGCCACTGTATTTCCCACAAAGTTTAAAATTGGTAATCGTATTACGCACTGCTGTTTCACTGCATTTAAGACTGATCTCATGTTCCGAATAGCCTTATTCGTGTAACACCACAATTTGGGCTCTCAAAAGCTCACTAAGCGACGACTTTTTATTCTGACAAAATACGAAAAAAAACTTCACGCCTGGAGGGCACAAATGCAAGTCAATGAAGTCCAAGTAGTGCAGACAAATGCTTGCGCAATCTGATGCAATATTTAGGTGACACAATAACGCCTGACGCAATAACCAAGAAAAAACAGAAAAAGTGGTGTTTTCGATGAGTGGCCTTAAACTTTTGATAAGCACTGTAGTTTATATTAGCGATACTAAAGTGTGCCGATTGTATTAGAACAGAATGTCCAAAAAAAAAAAAAAAGCACATCACAGCATAATGCTCACATTACATCTTCAGATTTGCTCGTCACAACTTATCCTGTCACAGACCTGCTCAAATTGGCCCGAAGCTGGAACGGTTGCTATTAAAGCTTCTGCTTCTTTAACACATCATTAATGCTCGTAAGAAAACATTTCATATTAACCTTGAACACGTCTTTGACAGCCATCATGAGTTCAGGTCCGACTCCGTCTCCCGGGACCATGGTGACCTTGAAGGTGCTGTCGGCCCGCGCTGGTGGAGTCTCTGAAGCATTGTGATTGGTTGAGAGGCTCAGCGAGCGCACACACAGTGGCTTTACAGCAGCACCAGTCAAGCCCTGTCAATGGGTAAGAAAGGTCAAAAGATCACCTAACCCTCTATACTCTCCAGTCAAACCTCTTAACGATGTGGACCAGACTTATTACTACAAAAAAGGAAACTAGAGGGACACACAGTGTGTGAGGTCATCTGCCCCGCAGTATGGATGGTGTAGCAAACAGGCTCTGTATGCATACTGGTTTTAATTACCCACGTAATCATATTACAATATGATCTACAGCACATGAACGTGACCAAAATTACATGACGGCTGAGGTTTGACCTCTGAAATTCACTTGAGGTCAAAGGTAACTCTCTTATTTAAAAGTTCATATATGGTTTCCTATTAGTGCTCCACAGTAACTGGCATGATTATCGGCACTTCTTTCAAAGTACGAGTGCTCTTTCTCTAACATTTTTTGACCTTGCTCTGACCTTGACACTACTAAAATCAAATTACCTCTGGGACTCAGAAAGGGTAGCGTCCCCACCAAGGCTGATGAAAATCTATGAACGGGTGTGGTCAGGATTTTGCTCAAAGGCAGGCAAACAAACAAAATAACCGGTTAGCACTATTGCTGTGTTCTGTATTTATTTAATGATAGCTAGCTTTCATTTTCTAAAATTCATCACCAACCATTATTAAGGATCTTTATCAGCAATCACGCATGCGGTATCATTACATCATTTCTAGGTATTAGAAACTATTAAAACTTCTTATACAAGTTTAATTCTTATAAACTTAGAATAATGGCTATAAAATAATGGCTTACATCGAACACTGTAGGTAATACATTTAAGCACAACAGAGGATCATACACTACACAGAGTATGAACTAATCCTTCTACACCCTATGTAGAGCACTATAGCCATCAATAAGCACCTGAACACCATACTGTGCCACCATAACGAGTACACCAAAGTAACGACTTCTACATCGTAGAGCAGGCACGTCAAACTAATTTTCACTGAGGGCTACATCCCTAAGTTTCCGAATAATCACTCAACATCTATTCAAAAAGGGCGACTATGAAATCTACACGGCCATAACATTTGTTTACGCGTTCGTCCTCTTTACCTTTATTCATTTCCCTTTTCTAACAACGCTTGACAAGCTAGTTTGCGATCTTTCCCGAGTCATGAATGGCTAGCTGTTTTCTTGACATAGGCTGCTGCCACCTAGTGGACGTATGATGAATTACGTTTCATGTTAATAGTTGCAATATGCAAATAATGCAAGATGCCAATAATAATAATTCAAGATGCAAATAATGTGCAATAAATCATATACTTCAAAAGCTATCGCGGGCCACATAAAATGAGTTGGAGTGCCAAATTTGTCCTGCGGGCCTTGAGTTTGACACCTGTGTCCTAAAGAAAGCCTTCATGTACACCTTTTGTGATTTTAAAGCATATTTATAGTAGTACAGGTTAAAGGCTCGTATTAAAGTACTGTCCATGATTTCTAGTTTCAGCAAAACCTCTCTCAGACCTCGGTTCTTGGGACCCTGGGTGTGTTATGAGATGCTTTTCTGCTAACTCTGGTTGTATAGAGTGTTTATTTGAGGCACTATCACCTTACCGTGAGCTCGAAAGGGGTTGGTCATTTTCTGACCTCTCTGCCGAGGTGTACTGATATACAGATCAAGGTGTGTGTGTGTTTTTAAAGCAGACTTAAAAGCAGTCAGTGTGGCATAACATTTTTTATTATTATTATTATTTTGATATACTGTATTAATCCCAAAAGGGAAATTATTGACATGAGTGATCAGGTGGAAAGGTTGTCTTTTTAAAAGATATTCCTATCTATCTCTCTCTTTCAGTATGTCAGTGATGATTTTAACCCTTTAATACACATAATGTAATGCAAGTTTATGCCTCAAAGCCAGTAAGGTTAAATACCTTGCTCCTGATAGAAGGTACACATGGCATGAACTAATCCTGCTACAGGTCCAGTAAACAGTCACCTCAGATTGAGAACACCACGAAGATATTTCACTGGAAGCCTAATAATCTACTTCAATTTACTGACCAAATCTACAGAAATAATTCCTTAGTGCACTGACAAGCCACGGTGAGAGGCGACCTTATCAACTCCAAACATTAGCAAATAAGTTCAGCTACCTGAAGGCAAGGAGAGGACATTTCCAATAAACATTTGAAGTCTAAATTGGCAAACGATATAAGATATTAAAGCCAATATTCTCTTAACCAGTCCGTTTAAAGCAGAAGCTCTATTTTAAACCGAACAGCTGAAGAAATCTAGACCGTTAGCATACCAACTAGCATCACCTAGCATGTTGCTAGCTACTCAGAAGCCTTTATTTTTACCTAAAATACTGCCCTGAACCCCAATTCACATTTTTCATACTCAATTAAGTTCAAATTCCTCTCTTTAGGGACTGTTTTTGTGTTTAATATGAAATTACTGGCGGGGTCACTCACCTTGGCCAATGATACAAGGCTGCTCCTCAGGGCGGCGGCCATCATGATGTAAAAAGGAATGCAGAATTGTATTGTTTTCCCACCCGTTTTCTTGGATTCCCCTCTTCTTCTACGTTCCCTCAAACAAAAGTATGTAGGCGCTCTGCCGCCACCGTACAGAACAAAGAGACGTTACACTGCACTCCTGTTCTAACTCTCCACATTTCTCACTCATTTGAGGAGCCACTTAATCCTGTTATTAGGGTCTTGGGTAGGCTGGAGCCTTTCTCAGCCGTCTCTGAACAGCTCGCGAGACCATCGAAGGGCAACTCACACAGCGATTCACACTCAAACCAACAGGGAGATTGGGAACAGACTCCAAACAGAAATACCCGAGCCCGGGACTCGAACCCAGGACCTTCTTCCTGTGAGGTGGATGTGCTAACCACTAATCCACCATGCCGCCCCTCCTGTACTTAGTGTAAACTAAATCCAGCCTTATGAAATGTTCCCCTGCAAAAATCCACAATTTTTAACTGAACATGGACAAAGTTGTACCTAAGCAGGGTTGGTAAAAGTTTTGTGCACTAGGTGCAGCTATGTAGTCAACATCTCACCTGTACACCTAAAGGGTGTCAAAGTGGGTAGCACATCTGCCTCAGAGCAAGAAGGCCCTGGGTTCGAGTCCTGGGCTCAGATGTTTCTGTGTGGAGTTTGCATGTTCTCCCCCTGCTTCCATGGGTTTCCGGAGGGGACTGGGCCATTCCAAAACTGCTTCACTGTGGGTGAGTGTTAGTGTTGTGCCAAATCCCCAAAAAGTTCAACCATGGACTCATCAGACTGTAACACATTTTCCCTCGTGATTTTGAGAGATGTGGTTTACGCTCGGATGTTTTTCTTTACACGAAAACAGGTTCTGGGATGTATGAGAAATTCATGAGATTACTGTCACATGTAGAATACAACCACTACTTTCCAGAAATTCCTGCAACTCCTTTAATGTTGTTGTAGGCCTCTTTCCAGCGTTCTGAACCAGTTTTTGTATTGCCTTTTTATAAATCTTTAGAGGGAAATCCAATTCGTGGTCATGTCATTATTGTCCCATATGTTCTCCACTTGGCAGCACGGTGGCCCAGTGGTTAGCACGTCCGCCTCACAGAAATAAGGTCCTGGGTTTGATTCCCGGGCTTGGGGTGTACTGCTCGTACATAACGTGATATCTTTGATAGCAAACATTCAACAAGGGATTGATTTTTTTTTTTAAACATACAATGCTTAATTAGTGTTAAAGTGAGCCAAGTTTGAAAGTAAATATGTGACTCTGTTAAAGATAGAAAAGCATTGACAGAAGTGAATAAAACACAAAATACAAAACAAAAATCATTTAAAAAATTGCTATTTTTAATGTTCTTTGAAAATTTTTGAGATGTAAAGTAAAACATTCGTTGTATTCTTCCCCTGTTGCCTCATCTCTTCAGTGCAAAACCAATCAGCAGGGCGTGGCCTAAAACAACAACACTAATTTTGTGCTAGTAATGAATGCAATTTCCTGTTGTACTGCATTCCATTTCACTTTCATCAGTGTGTGAAAATCACAGCCCTAGGCCATTCTTGTGGTCTTGGCTGTAATAGAGGAACAGCTTTCACTTGAGATGGTTGGTTATTGCTGACTACCGTACATGGCGTAGTCCGAGGGACCTCCAGAATGATGTTGAAGCGACTGCCCCCTGGTGGTTCACTGAAAAGTTATTTGTGCACCATAACGGAAGTGATACTTGAACAAAGACCAGACAACACCTTGTTTCATTCAATGTCATTAATTATGTACTACAGTATCCCTACGTCTCGGGTGACTTTATTTCACTCTACAGTTTTACCTTCAGACATCAGCAACTGCAAAGTGGCAGCATGGAGCTCAAATTCTGACCTTTCTAGAACTTAAGAATCATATTCGCCAACAAGAAGTGTCTGTGCACCTCTCCCCTTTTTAGGACATCCTGCATACGCAATAAAAAGAGTCATTAAAACTTTAGACAAACCGTTCCCATTTGATTTCATCCATCTGCATTTAAAAACATATCACTGTATTACTTTTGAATCAGTTCCTGTTTAGAAATCCATTCCAACCATCAAAGTCCTCATTCGGATCATGAAGGGAAGTACTGAAAATGATATGAAACCCCATGTCCATGCCGTGCAGTAGCACTTCCATGAAGAAACTCTAGAGGAAAATGTGTGTCTGTGCTACAAAAATCACAATAATCAATAAGCAGTGCATTGCTAGATTACATTATGTAATGTTTAGGACAGTCTAAAACTAATGGAAGCATTCAGAAGACTTTCCTTACCCATAACCCACCACCCCTCTGTTAAAACTACATTAACCTTGTACGATACAGTAGCAGGCAGCATAAACAAGAAAACCCGTAATCCACACCGAAGTTCGTGGTAAAAACGAAACTGTTGAACATGTGCTAATAAAGTGTAAACAAGATGAAAAGGACAGAGCAAAACTAAAAAGAGAAATGGAGACTATCAGAGTGGAATTTAGTTTCAGAGGAATGTAGGCCAGAAAATGGTAAAGTCATCAGATATCTATTAATGTTTTGGAAAATGACAAGACTGGAAAAAAGAACGAGTGTCTTTCTCTTTTCTTTTTTGTAAATCAAGAATTAGTCTGTAAGCCAAAGCAGAGAACACCAGACCAAAGAGTGGCGATAATGCGCTAGTACAGTCCGCAATCACAGTTAAAAAAATACGCACTGTAATATTTTGTTGAAGCACTTTAGCCTTGATTACATCACGTAACTGCGATGGCATTTATTTCCATCCAGTGTTGGGTTCATTATTCACCGACATCTTGAACTGATGACAGGAAAATCGAACCACTCCATAAAGTCTTCTCCAGCACATCCCGAAGACTTTCAATAGGGTTAAGGTCAGGACTCTGTTGTGAGCGTTCATCTGTAAAAATGGTTCCTCATGCTCCCTGAACCACTATCTCACTATTTCAGCCCCAACTGTATATCCGTGCCATCAGGGAAGAAAAAGTCCATTGATGGGATAACCTGGTCCTTCAGTACATTCGGCTCATCAGCTGGCTTCAATTTAACGGCACATAATGTTGCTGAGCCTCGACCTGACCAACTGAATTACACAAATACGCACTGTAATCCAGGCGAAAGGTGCTCCAACAAAATATTAGCATTTAGGACCTTTTTTGGCCAGGCAGGGTATAAAGTAAACACAATTTATTAATTTAGTCACATGAATTAGAAATGAGTGAACTGCATGAGCTTGTTTACATTTAATTTCATTGATGCATGAGTGTCAAAAATATTAAGAGCAGAAAAAACTGCTAATATTAACATCTGTCAATGATCATACATCAAGTCTTCAGGGCATGAGTGCACTGCTTCTATGGAACATCATTGGTCAACTACAAGACAAAAAGAAATGTACTGATTAAACATTTACACACATCCTATATTACTACTAATAACAATAGTACTAACACTACATTGTGAGAATGATGATTAAACTTATTGTTCAAGGAATTCTTAACGTTCCCAGTGTGGATTAGACTTAGTAATGTAATGCAGCAATAAAACACTACATGCAGTGCATGATGTCAGCCTGGACTGGAAAAAAAATAGGAAAAATACTCACAATCTCAAAATCATCGACATAAGTAAATTTCTGTTCTCTGTAGTAGTGTCGTTTTTGCATGCAAGTCAGAGAAATCCAGTCACACACCACAGTCACCTAGAAAACCACAAAGTGTCCTTTATAACTTGTTTTGGGCTGCTATATCAAGCTATAACAGGCTAAGGCAACAATACATACAGAAATTGCTTGGACTTCTACTCATTATTAGTTACTATCCACTAGGCCAAGTGTAACTCTGAGGGGAGCTTCAGAGATCCTTTGATCAAATGGAAGAAGCTGTTCACAGAGGTTCTGGACTTTGCATACATAGAATGTCATGTGTGATGGAAACCTAATACTGCTCATCACCCTGATAAAAACATCTTCACAACATAGTGGTGGTAATATCAGAGGGTTAGCCTTGGCCTCTTGGTTAATTCCCCCTCTAGTGCACTTTGTATCAGATCCATTGACCTAAACAAACAAAAAAAAAGGACTGAATCGTGCATTAGTTCTTTAATGTAAAGCAATAGGGCAG
This sequence comes from Tandanus tandanus, assembly GCA_039654325.1. Lineage (NCBI taxonomy): Eukaryota > Metazoa > Chordata > Actinopteri > Siluriformes > Plotosidae > Tandanus > Tandanus tandanus. The sequence goes on from JBCNYH010000026.1 coordinate 20,267,610, forward strand.
CCATCTTGGTGAGACCTCCTTGCCATAACTCTTTAAAATGGCTGAGTAAAGTTGGAAGTCAATACAGTTCGAAAACCTATGAGCATACCTAACAACCTCTCTCTCTCTCTCTCTCTCTCTCACACACACACAGACTCTTGCTCTTGCTCTCTTTCCCTCTCTCTGTGTGTTTTTGCTGAGGTACACATGCTTCTTCTGGGAGGCCAGTGATGCTGATCCTTTTGCTTTCTGAGTCCTATGGTCTGTCCTGGTGTGCTGCTGCTGGCTGGCTCGGAGACTATGAAGATGACTTTTTACCGCTGGTAATATTAACTCTTTTGCTAAAATGATTTAGGACCTACAGTTGTGGTATAACCAACCAGACTTCCTGTTAAACTATAGTGAAGTTTCTGCTACATGGTTTGTATTTTTATCTGGTTTCATCCAAATGAGGATGGGTTTCCCTTCTGAGTCTGGTTCCTCTCAAGGTTTCTTCCTCATGTTAACTGAGGGATTTTCTCCTTGCATTAGGGATGTGTAGGGTTTGTAAAAGAAAAGTTGAAATGTTTAAATTCCTTTTTAAAATTTGTTTCACTATGTAAAGCTGCTTTGCGACAATGTCAATTGTAAAAAGTGCAACACAAATAAAACTGAATTGAAAACCTGGAAAATGTTACTGCTGAATGTCAGAATGTCTTAAATACATTTAACTTTCAAAAAGTAAATCAAACGTAATTTTTAATTTAAAAAACAGCTTTTCATAGTTGAAATTAGGGACAAAAATTTTTTTTAATGAAATATACATCTCAGATGTAATTATTTCCATTCCCCCCATCTTTTCCTGCCATTTGAGTATAACTTCCAACAGTAAAGAGGTCTCACCAAGATGGGGCTGCTCCAGCTTCAATTTTTGCCGCACACAAACATTAGGATGCACGATCCAGGTTTTTTCTTTTTTGAGATCAGTGATCAGATCACAATTTTTTGATGAAATAATTCTGCAATTCACTGTAACTACATACAGAGTAAGAATTTGTCCTGTGTCAGTATTCTTATTCTTTTAGATATTTATGAATTATTTACACAATATGTTTCAAGGTAAACTCGACCAAAATAGTGATTTTTCACTTCCTCATTTATGATTAATGCTCAAAATTCCAAATAAACACAACAGCCCTTACCAGGCCAAGGAGCGCCAAGCCAGCCCCGATGTTGAGCAGTGTTGGGATGATGTTGAATTTCCCAGCCTGCATAAGCAAAAAAGTATTCAGTCAGTTGGTTTCAGTGAAAATCATTAAACCACTCAGTGTTACAGTAAACCTGAAAAAAAAAAGACTGAATCGCGTATTAGTTCTTTAATGTGAAGCAATAGGGCAGCCATCTTGGTGAGACCTGACAGAAAGACTCACTTTTCCAAAGACCATAACATCAAAGCGGATGCCGTAGCCTTTAATTAGCGTCCTGATCTCCGTGCCCTCTGCATTTCTGTAATATTTTGCAAACCTGTAATTTTAACATAGGGATCAAAAGAAATATATTCACAAAATACAAATAATGAGCAAAAAATTTCAAGATATGCATTTCTTTACTTCAATCATAGCAAACCTGAAATTGTATCCTGGGGCAACATTGTCGGGATCCTTATTATCTAATCTGCGGAATGCATACTGAGGGACACATGACTTTTCAGACAAGTCCAGATCACAGTCCCAGCGGATTTGCACTCCCATCACTCCCCCCTGCGGAACAAGTTTAATTAATAAATGTCACTATTTATTCATTTACGTTCACATTTGTGTTCATTTAAATAATAGTTTTATTATATAAATAATAGGCGGCACGGTGGTATTGTGGTTAGCACATCCGCCTCACAGCAAGAAGGTCTTGGTTTGATTCCCAGGCTTGGACGTTTCCGTGTCGACTTTGCATGTTCTTCCCGTGCTTGCGTGGGATTCCTCCTGGTACTCCAGTTTTCTCCCATAGTCCAAAGACATGCACATTAGGCTACTTGGCTGTTTCAAATTGCCCCTAAGTGTGAGTGTAAATGGTTGTGTGTGTTGCGCTGTGTTGGTCTGTCGAGCTGTTCAGGGTGTACCCAGCCTTTGCCAAGTGATGGCTGAGATAGGCCACAGCCTCCACACAATCGTAGTAGGATCAAGCCGTTCAGCAAATGAGTGAGAGAGTGAGTGTTTCCAAACTCAGTGTTTACTTGTTAAATCCAAAAAGATACATCCTGTATACAAGACTGATGAACTGAGGCTATAAAGACTTTGTAAACTTTGCCTCTGTGTAAAGCAAAAAATATTAAGTAACTCCACACTAGCCATCAAAAACAGAATAATAGAAAACCTTCCCACAGTCACAACCTCTTATTATATACTCTATTATACACTGCCCTGGCAAAAAAGTAGCACAGTCTAATATTTTGTTGGTCCACCTTTAGCATTCATTACTGCATTGTTTAATGAACTTATGCAAATGACTTCTTTTATTTCAGTTGTATTAATTTTCACTGAGATCTTCTGTTGACGATGGGAGAGTCGAACCACTCCATGAAGTCCTTTCCAGCACATCCCAAAGATTCCCACCGACTTAAGGTCAGGACCCTGTGGTGCAAACGTGTGAAAATGATTCCTCATCCTCCCTCATGAACCACCTTTTCACTATTTGAGCCTGAATTTTATATCTGTGACACCAGGGAAGAAAAAAATGCATTTATGGGATAACCTGCTCATTCAGTACATTCAGGCTTTAAGCTGACTTCATAGTGTTGCTGAGCCTTGACCTGACCAACCTCGGATTATAACTCTGCCTAGATTTTAATAATGTGTTGGACAGTTCTTAAGCCCTCCTTAGTTGTTTAATTTGATGAAGGTCAGTCACGGCGGTGCAGTGGTTAGCCTGTTCTGTTCTCAGGGCGTTTCTGTATGGAGTTTGCATGTTCTCCCAGTGTTTGCGTGGGTTTCCTCCCACAGTCCAAAAAATATTCACAACTACGGAAATATGTCTTCTGACATGGTTGCTTAAGAAAAGTGAACTCACTCACTGTATTAGTTTAGGTTAAATGTTGCCAAGTGAAACAAATTGAATCACTGCAGTAATTATCCAATGAAATGCTCTTGCATATTTGCTCACTTTAACCAAGGTGGTGACCCTTTTTTTTGGCAGGGCGGTGTACGTCTACTGTATAAAGATTTTAGATTTTTTTTTTATGTTAATGCAGTTTTGTACTTTGAAAAATTTTTAAGCTTTCTTTTGTTTTATCATGTGATATTTACTAAAAATAAATAGCCTGTATTAGCTCATATACCTGAACTGCCATGGTCTGGAAATCCTCATTGGCTTCAGACACGATGTCTCCAAGTATAAAGATCGGGCAATCTGGATCGGATTCACGGTTAAACACACAGTGCGACAAGTAGGTGCTGTTCACATGGGGCAGTATATTTCTTCTGTTAAAAATAATAATAATAATAATAATCAGCATATTTGCTAAGAGTCTGAAGACAAATAATATAATATTGTTATTGCTGATGTGTTTTACTGCATCTACGGCCAGATATAAAAGAATTCCCAGTTTCTCATCAGAACAGTTTGAAAACCTAAATGAGGCATGAGGCTTTTTAAACAGAGAAACGAGGTGACTGTTGAAGCCCAAAAGCTTTTAAAGATAAATGTAGATAAATTAACTGAATCTAGGAACTTGAGGTGACCTCCAGCAATTTGTTGAGATTTTTGAATAAATAACAAGAACCTTTTTAGAAGTGTTTGTTTATTTCAGTTTTCTGCTTCACAATACACTCTAGATGACCAGTCTTTTACATGTTTATGTATTAAACTCTGAAACTCTTAACAAATGTCTATAGAACAGCAGCCTTGCAGTTCCAAAAAGCTTTAGAAAATATAAATATTTCAAATAGAACTAAACCAACCTCAGAATCCTAAAAAGCTTGAGTCGAGGCAACTGGACTTCTTTTTTGTGGTTTTTGAAGACGTTTCGCTTTCAATCCAAA
>JBCNYH010000026.1:20281557-20293055 GCA_039654325.1 Tandanus tandanus
GTTGTGTCCCCAAATTCCTCTCTATTCCTTGTTGATGTTTCCAGTACGGTTTTAGCTTTCAGTTGTAGGTTTTGGAATTTCCGCATCTGGCGTTCCTTGCTCTTCTTGTGTTGTGAAAGTTGTGCCTTTTCAATGAAAATTGAAACCTCTTCTAAAGTGGTATTTGGTAGAAGCGCTGACAGTTTCTGGTGAATCTGGTAGATTCTGTGTAAAAGCGCATCAATGGTGAAGTGTACCTGTCTAATCCTTTCATTTAACAGCTGGTTTTGTGCCTTCTGCAGAATCTGTAAAGAAGCTTTTTAGGATTATTATGACCTGGATGATTGAGAATCTACACCAACATACAACCTCAGAATCATAATCACAGAATCTAACACGGCATCGAATCGCCTTCTGTGTTGTTTTTACGTTGTCTGAGGTGTTTTCTGAGGTTTTGAGCGTGTTTTTTCAGAAAAAATAAATTAATTAATTTTACATTTTCAGATGCTGGCTTTAATGAGAAACTGGGATATTTTTTTTTCCAGCCTAAAGTGTCAACTTACTTGTTGAAGTTGAATTTGGGGTATCGAATGTTGTTCTTTATTAGGACGGTAAAGTTTTCGGCTTCTGATAATACCGGTGGACTACAGGACAAAAAAGAGATGAGTGTGTTTCGAAATTCTTACCGAAACCCTCTTCTAATGCTAAACAACATTAATTTGAAATCTATAAAACTGGTTACTAGGTTCACAAACATTCATGTCTACTAAAATCTTTCAAAGACTTCTAAATACTTAGTAGCAATTACATATACTATATATAACATAACCAATGTAAATACACCAAAAACCACACAAATCACATGCTTTCCGGTTACGACAAGCCCAGCAAAAATTATGGAATCATCAAACTTGAAGGATCTTTCCCCTGTGGGTTTTTTTATTTGTTTGTTTGCGTTTAGGTTTTTTTTTGTATCAAATAAATAAATCACAGAACCATCCTTCTTGAAGAAGATTAACAATCTTTCCACTGTTTTATTTGACAACTCTCTTGTCCAACAGGTCTGTAAGCACTCTACTGCAGAGTAATTAGCATTTTCAGTCCTGTGCTGGTGTATGTTTTATAAATGTAAATTAAAAGGTGATTTCCATTTTTTCCCCGCCTTCTATTAATCTGGAAAAAATATATATAACATTCTTTTTTTTTTGTATGAGGTAGGTTTCATGAAGCCAAAATGTTTAGCTAATAAACAAAAATTTCTCAGTGTCATATCTGTGATTTGTTTATTTGATACCAAGTAAAAAAGCAAGGGTGACGATCCTTTAAGGTTGGTGAGTCCGTAATTTTTTTTTACCAGGGATTACAGGAAATCACAGTTATTAAATTACATACAGGGCAAGATGCTAACTGCTAAAGCTCCACAGAGAAAAGTATGACACAATAGGGGGGTTATTCACCCTAGGGCACCATATACATACACACGTTCAAATCCTTAGTGTAGCCAAGTTAACCATGTCCTGCACTATAATATATCGTTGGACCACCTTTAGCCGTCATTACAGCACGTAATCACCATGGTGTTGTTGCGAAACTTAAGCAGCGTCACAATATTTATTTCCATCCAGAGTCAGGTTCATTTCTCACTGACATCTTGAAATGATGACAGACAAATCAAACCACTCCAAGTCTTCTCTAGCACTTCCCAAAAAATTTCAATATGGTTAAGGTCAGGATTCTGGGGTGCCAATACATATGTGAAAATGATTCCTCATGCTCCCTGAACCACTTTTTCTCTATTTGAGCCCCAATTTTATATTCGATCCATTAGAGAAGAAAAATCCATTGATATATCGATGTTATAACCTGGGCATTCAGTACATTCAGGACATCAGATGACAAATTTTATTGGCACATAATGTTGCTGAGCCTCGACCTGACCAACTGAAGTAACAATGCCATGGTGATTACTTGCTGTAAAAAGGGTAAAGGCAGTCCAACAAAATATTAGAGCACGGGACTGTTTTTTTTTTTGTCTCTGCAGTGTAGAAAACAAGGAAAATTTTAATGCTAAGAATAAAAGGATAAGATTCATTAAAACTGGGGGTGGGCATGGTGGTCACTGTCACCTCACAACAGTAAAGTTTGGGGTTTGAATCTCGACAAAGGGCCTTTGTGTGTATGTCCACCCTGTGCTTGTGTGAGTTTATTCCGGGTATTCCGGGTTACCTCCCACCGTAAGAAAACATACAGATTAGGTAAACTGGCTACTCTAAATTGCCTGTCGGTGTGAATGTTAGTTTGAATGGTTATTTATCTCTGTATTAGCCCTGGGATAGAGTGGTGACCTGTTCAATGTGTACCCCACGTCTCAAGATGAGAGGTATAGATAATAGATAATGGATGGATGGATTTATTCCAATGCAATATAATACAGTATTTCCTAATAAGACAGATTAGCTAGTTAGCTGTTCCAAATTAGCAGATGGATTTTGCCACAAAGACTAAAATGACTGATCAGGATCATTCTAGATTCTCACTTTTCCATTTTCACTCTCATAGGATGAGACAAGGACAATAAAGTCATTCATGCTGAAATGGTTTATGCCATATGAATTCCTAACAAGTACATTTATGGCATTTGGCAGATGCCCTTATCCAGAGAGACTTAAATTTTTATCTGCATTACACATCTGAGCAGTTGAGGGATAAGAACCTTGCTAATGGGCCCAGCAGTGGCAGCTCGGTGGTTCTGGGGTTGAACCCCTGCCTTTCTTATGAGTAACCCAGAGCCTTACCCACTGAGCCACCACTGCCAAGTAATAATAAAGATCCCAGCAAATTATGTATGAATTTGTGCTAGGTCTTAAACTAAGAAGTAAAGTGTTAATTTTGATCACAAACGTATTCCATGACAGAAAAAAGGAAATAAAATGTGATGTACAGAATATATTTGATGTATTTAAAATGAAGCTGTCTAATACATACAAAAATAAAATAAATTCAAGAAAAGGAATAATTTAGTAGGAATTTACTTTGGAGGACTTTTGTCTTTCTCCAGAGGACACCAGGCAAACACCTCGCACGTCTTCTCTGTATCTGAGAACCTCACACACCTGCCTGTCTGCACACCTTAAAGTCATAAAAATAATCACTGTATAGACTATAACAATACACTGGAAATAACAGTGTTACAAAACCACTGGTTCAATATTTTAAATAAAGATCAAACTGAAGGTTACATCTGGAGCTAATGTTGTATAATTGAGTGAATATCAGATGGATTCCTTTAGATGCAGTGAAGTATTCCTGTTGGTTTGTTTCCTTGAAGACTGACAGCCAAGTTGTCAACTCATGACCAAGACCCCATGTGAGTAGCATATATATGAGTACATGCAATTTCTGGCCCAGAGTGATCCATGAAATCTAGTGGCTCTCTAGTCAGTTGCAGAAGCAGGGGTACATACTTATACTTATATCTTACTTCACTGACCCAGGGTTTCTAGAACACCTCGCTATACAAGTGCTGATAAATAGCACCACTCAGCCAACACTGGGCAACGGTGGGGTACACCCTGAACAGCTCGCAAGACCATCCCAGGGCCAACACATACATACACAACCATTCCCACTCCCAGCCACACCTGGGGCAAGTTGGAACAGCCAATTAGACTAAAGTGAATGTCACACATATCACACATTTGACTTACAAAACTGGATCCTCAACAGATGTACTACACATATATATTATATGTAAACACAACCACAGTTCTGTCAGTTCTGTTGTAAATTCGTACTATATACAAAAATAATAATAAATAGAAGGTTGCTGGTAAAGGGGGCTTATTGAATCTCTACTGGCATTTAATGCAGTTCAGGCAAGGCTCTATAAGCACTTGTCACAGATGCTCTGGTCAATCATCGTGCATCATTTAACTCTAGCAGAGCTTAGCAGGGCAGTTTGGATTTCTCCCCTTAATTAAAGAAACGTCAACCATTATTTTGCAGTGGAACAACTAACATCAATTTATAACAATGTAATGTATTAGGAATATTTTCCGGATTACCCACATGATCACGGTCATGAAGTGACAACAAGGAGAATTAGCAGAAATAGAAGTAGTATTGAAAAATTCTTCCATGAAATTTCCCTGTACCAAGGGCTTTACCATTTCGCCGACTGTCATGAAATCCTCTCTTACAGTTTCGATCTGAGACACATGATGTTTCAGGTCCAGGATTCTACAAGAGACAATACGTAGAAAAATTAAATTAAAAAAAAAAAAACCTTACAGCTGAATATTGAAATATCCTGCTTTGTGGATAATGTGCTATGAATGGATAGCTACTGTAATGTGCACCATATAAAGTATCATTTAAAATCTCCTGGAACTGAGCTATGACTTTCAGTGGAATGGTGGACTACTGTTAGCATTATTAGCAGAAATATCATTCATAACCATTGATTTAGAATTGTCCATCTGACCACTCACTTGTGCACTAAACAGAAATATTTCACAGTGTAACAATATTTAAAATAAACTGTCTTGCAGCAGTTCGCAAAGAGGCGGGTGGTGGCATCGCATGTCACGGAGGGGGCATGTGCATGCTTACACCCCTCCCTGGTTGGTGGTGGTCGTGTGATAGGGAAGGCAATACTTGTAGGGTGGGAATTGAATACGACCAAATTAAGGGAAAAAATTGGGGGGTTGGGGGGGCTGTGTGTGTCGTTAAAATAAATTAATAATTTTTTGTGTGTGCGCGTGTGTTCAAGTGTCTTGTTGGCATGCTGGACGTGATGCAACACATGAACCGTTAATGTGACGGCAAACAGAACCATCTAATAAGCCAGCTTTCATTTTCTGGAAAACTCAATCCAGTCTCTAAACATCTTCATGAACCTGATCGTAAGGTGCTCATTCACTAGTTAATAGTTTGTGTTTTATCTTCTATTATCAGTTCATTTTGGCTGAATACAGAGATTTCCTGGTGAAACAACCTCAGCACACAGGCTTAGTATCTTTTATTTACCTGTTTAACATCTTGTTTTGGTTCTGTGTCTATTTACAATAACAATAACAAGACCTTGTGACCAGAGGAAAGACCTTGCTCATGCACAATAACTTGGCAGTGCGACACAGATTCATAGAAAGTGGATAAATCCAAGAACAAGTGTTAAGAGACAGAAGTCGTCATAAGATTTCAAGAGAAACTCACATTCTTCATGTCAATAATATAAAATGACAGTCATGAGCTGCACCTTCCCTTCCTACACCTTCATGGCTGAAGTGCCTTTGAGAAAAGCACCTAACCCCCAACTGCTCTCCAGGCGCCTCCAATGTGTGTGGCTGCCCACTGCTCCGAGTGTGTGTGTGCTCACTGTTTATGTGTGTGTGTGTGTGTGTGTGTGTGTGTGTGTGTATGTGTGTTCACTTTGGATGGGTTAAATGCAGAGGTAATAATTTCCCTTGCAGGATTAATACAGTATGTCAAAATAAATAAATAAAATCTAATCAAATTAACAGCATTTTGCAGGCACCCATGGCAACTTACTGAAGTGAATTACTGAGCAATGGAGGGTTAAGAGCCTTACTCAAGGGCCCAACAGGAGCAGCATGGCAGTGCTGGGATTTGATCTTAATAGTTTAACTCTTTTAGTAACCACTGACCCATCACTGCCCTACCTGATTAATATATAATGATTTTTCACAAAATTAAATGATTACCATGAACACTAAGAATAATCCATGTTTAAACATGATACAAACGATTTATGAATAATTTCCACATTTCCACTCTCACTCCTAAAAGTAAATTTGATTGTTTCTTTTTTTTTTTTTTTCCAGACAATGTAAGGAAACTAGAGATAACCCAGGGGAAACCCACAAGGACACAGGAAGAACATGCACAAAAACTGTGCACAGATAGTCAAAGTTCAATATCAAACTGTAGATGCTGGAACTGTGAGGCAACAAAACTATTATCTGCACCACCACGTTGCCCCTATATAGCATTTAATATACACACAGATTTTCCCATAGAACAGAATTTGCTAATTATCAAATGGGTTAAAATCAATGTGAGAGACTTGCATGCGAGCAGCCTTCAGCCACAAGCTCTCACTTCCTGTTTGACAAGAAATGAGGAGATAAGCCCAGTCAAAACACATGCACGGGGTATAGAATGCTTTCTGCTCACCCTTTGCTACATTCTGCTAAAAGACAAACAAATATAAATGAGATCAATATTATACATGACGGTATAAATACTGTGCTGCACTGTCACAAGGTCTGATCAAGGACAAAACCCACCTCAGCACAGCGGGACTGTGTCTGGTTTGGTGTGATGTTCAAGTTGGTCAACACAAAGAATGAATTCTCCTCCTGACACACACACACACACACACACACACACAGAGAGAGAGAGAGAGATCCTGATTCATTAATTGTTTTTGTCATGTCTATCTGGACACTAGCTTAAATTTCTATATCGAAACAGAAATAGGATTCTTACAGACCAATAAATTTGAGCAGCCCATCAGCAAACAATCCAAGAGATACAATTCTTTTACTTTATTTTGTTATCTGTAACAATACTTCAGTGGCAACCTTAGGTGGCACACACTGCGGTAGCAGTAGAATGGAAGGAACTCAATCTAATAAAACCACTTCGTCCACCAAGAGATTAGATAATGTGTATAGCTAATAGGACGGCACGGTAGCGTAATGGTTAGCACATCCGCCTCACTGCATGAAAGTCCTGTGTTGGATTCCAGGGCTTGGTCATTTCTCTGTGGAGTTTGCATGTTCTCCCAGTGCTTAGGTGGGTTTTCTCCATGTACTCCGGTTTCATCCCACAGTCCAAAGACATGCACATTAGGCTAAGTGGCTGTTCCAAACTGTGAATGTTAATGGTTGGTTGTGTGTGTGTGTGTGTGTGTGTGTGTGTGTGTGTGTGTGTTGCCTTGCAATGGTCTGGCGTTGAGTGAGTGATAATGAGTGAGTAAAGTTAATAAACTTGTTGACATTTGCTGATCCACAAGTAGCAATTGTGATTGATTTGACAATAAATGTGATGACCCATGTATGGAAAAGATTCATTGCCAAAGTGAAATCATACTGGGTTAAAAAAGTTTTTTTTAAAGGTGTTGCTTCATTTTGCTTGTTTGTTACCTCTGCCAAGGAGGTTATGTTCACATTGGCATTGATTTGTCTGTTGGCCTGCCTGTCTAATTGCAGCAACTTTACGCAAAAGGTTAGGAATGAATTTTGATCACCTTTTATTGTGTGTGTGTGTGGGGGGGGGGGGGGGTAGATTATAGCCCCACTGAGCTCTATATTTAATTGGAGGCATTAAGATAGGTTACGAGCATGTAAGACAGTGTGGTCGCCATATTGGTACTCCCAACTTGCTTTTTGTTTTTTTAGCTTGACAAAGATTTGCGCTCTCCGGGCTCTTGTTAATGACATGAGGTTTGTTAGCTTAAATGAAGAACTCGAGTCGGAAGGGAATGTAGCTGTAGCATTCAACCCCTCCTGAATGGGATGCTAGTCCACCACAGGTTCACAGTATTTTTACTGGTACTGATTTATACTGCTGAGTGGACAGAGGCATACTTGTGGTTAATACCTTGCCCAGGGGTCTTATCACGATGGGTGCTTAACGGGGATTCAAACCCACGACCTCTTAATCATGAGCCCAACACCCTAACCACTACACCACCATGCCCCTTAAAGGTAATTTAAAGGTAATCAATCTCCAAACCCTGTCCATGCACTGATAACCGAACCCTTAATCATCAAGGGTCTCAAAAATAAAAAATGTAATTAAATTTTAGGTACCAAGATGACTGATATATTTACAGCCCAGGGTAGAAGTTACAGTCGTGCTTAAAAGTTTGTTCGTTCATTAGATGTTTCTGCATAAATAGAACCTAAACCTTTAATAGATTTTTAAAATAGACAGGGAGAACCCATTAAACAAATGAAACAAGAATATTACACTTGATCATTTTTACTGAAACAATTATGCAAAAAAAACACAATACCCTTTGTGTATTGATGTTTTTCATATCAGAGTGAATTTGTTTCACTCTGACACAGAATTTTCTCAATACACAGGAAGTTAAAATATTATCATTAGCTAAACATCTGAAATACACTTGTACTCAACCCCAACACCACACCAGTAAGTGCAGCCCATGATATGAAACCTTGATAAAGTTCACACAGACCTATCACAAGAATGTTAGTGTATGTGCTCAAACAGAACTTCTTAAAAAAGGATGGGGAAAGAGTTGTTTGATAGATGCATCAGAATTTTTCTCTTGCATTGCTGGACAACATTCCAAAATTAGATTTTAAATGAATGGCTTTTACTGAACATTCTTAACAACGCCAAATATTCATAATAAATCTATGCAACTGTTTTTAAAATACATTATAATTAACATTACACTTCAGAATACAGTAAAATACGGACAGCAACAACAACAACAATAATAATAATAATAATAAAGGTAATAATGATGTTAATAACAATAATAATGGGTTACTTTAAAAAAAATTCCTAACATAATCTATAAAAAAAACTAAAACTCAATTTAAAGCACCTTGAATCAAATTCATTTCCACTCCTTTTTCTGCATTCCAATACTGTTTAACAAACACACCCACCTTTTACACATACTGTTGATAATTCTTTCACCACCACAAAGAGCTTTTCAATATCACTTGCCCAAGTAAGATTTATCAGATATTTAACACAGAAATTGTTAAATTATTGAATTTTTACATGACCAGTAGTTTAATAAATAATGAAAATATGTTAAGCTGACAGCAATATATAGGACAATAGAGCAACTGTTAATAAGTATTATTTAATCATGATAAAGCAAGCTGCAACAGTATTTTTTTAAAGGTATATGCTTTCATATAGTATACAGGGCTTAAGATCAGCTTCTTTAGAGGAGCCATTCATTCATTTATTCATTCAGCCATTCGCTGAACCACTTATTCCTACTAGGGTTGTGGGAGGGCTGGAGCCTATCAGGTGGGGAACCCCCTGATCAGCAAGGCCAACGCACACACACACAACCATTCACACTCACACCCAAGGGCAACTTCATCATCATCATCTTCTTCCGCTTAATCCGGGGTCGAGTCGCAGGGGCAGCAGCCTAAGCAGTGAGGCTCAGACGTCCCTCTCCCTAGCCACTTCCTTCCCATCTTCAGTCATCTTATTCCTCCCCAGGGGCAATTTGCAACATCCAATTAGTCTAATGTGCATGTCTTTGGACTCTGGAAGGAAACTGAAGTACTTGGAATAAATCCATGCAAGCACGGGTAGAACATGCAAACTCCACACAGAAGCCCTGGACTCGAACCCAGGACGTTGTTGCTATGAGACAGACATGCATTTGTAGAGCCAAGAATGAACAAATGTGGTTAAAATAACAATAAACATTTGAGTTGCTTTGGCCAAACAGGTTTCATGTAACCAGTTAATTATCTGTATAGGAAAATCAATATACTCTTGGTATATTATATATAAATTTATGAGGCTATAAATATATAAGGTTACAAAATCATCACTTCCACTCCATTATTGTCACTTTATATTAAATAAGACCTGCTGCCCACTACACATTTCTTTCAGAGTGGATAGGGAAAGTGTACCCAGGAGGCTGAAAACAGTATTGGAACACAGGTCTAGTTTGACCAGGTTGTTTGACCAGGTTCTGGTTACTCTTAGTATTAGAACAATATACTACCTGAGGGGGCACAATGTAGTCAGCCTCGTCCCAAATCCGCAGGCCCAAATCCGTTGTGTTGGTCAGCGCTAGACCTTTTACCTTGGTAGTGACTGAGCTGATAACGGAGTCAGTGTCCTGATAGCCTTTCTTCAGAACACACACATATCTGTGTAATGAGAATTATGTTAGTAAGCAGAAAATATAGTTTACTACACTGACAGTCATTAAACTTTGAGAGAGAAATTTCTGTATATCTGAACTTGCAGGGGGGGTTGGGAGTACACCCTGTGGCTTTATTGATGTACTCGGGCACTTGAGAAAATGATGAGTTGTCATTTTGTCACATCATTGCACATGTGTAGGTCACTTTGCAAAAGTGGACCAAATGCATTTTAAGCAAAACACAATGTGTATCTGCACAATTAGAGGAGTGGTTTGGAAAGCATATATAAAGGCTCAAAAATGTCCACTACTGTTAGTCTAGTGCACGTCATTATGCCACGTCTATCACGTAAACAACGTCTCCGGGCAGTGGGTATGGTGGAGGCTGGGTTGAGCTACAGTGAGGTAGCGAGGCGTATGGGCTGTACACAACCCACCATCAGAAACCTGATTGACCGCCACAACATGACCGGGTCATTTCACGACAGGCCACGTCCAGGACGAAAGAGAGTGACATCTCCCAAACAGGATCACTACGTCCGGTTGAAGCACTTGCGGGACCGGCAAATCACCGCCTGTACCACCGCAAATCACCGCATGTGTCAAAGCAAATCACCGCCTGTATCACCGCAAATCACTGCCTGTTCCACCGCAAATCACCGCCTGTATCACCACAAATCACCGCCTGTATCACGGCAAATCACCGCCTGTAACACGGCAAATCACCGCCTGTATCACAGACAGACAGATAGATAAAATCCATTTGATAGTTTGCATTAGCAAACTAATGGCTGCTGTTTCACTCTCTTGAGAGAGCGCAAAATCGCGAGCAAAGGACATGAATCTCCTAGTTCATATAAGGCATGTTAATGGCAACAATAACAGTATACATATATTGAACTAACAAATCAGATATAAACTAGTGAACATCTGAATAAAATAAAACCAGGCACAAATACAAATCATACACACTTCCGTTAACATACATTAAAATAAGGGTCACTCCTACACATAAAAGAAAAGAATACCATGTACAGTACCAGTCAAAAGTTTAGACACAATTTCTTATGGGTCGAAACTTCTGAATGGTACTTATGGTTATAAGAACATGCATTGCAATATAACTTCAAGAGAAAGAAAAAAAAACTGAGCCTGGTGAGAGAACAATTGTTTATAACATTCTAACTGAATTAGAAGGTGTGTCCAAACTTTTGACTGTATTTATATGCAAATTAGTTCTCAATTACAGGGGGAAACATGGGGTGATCACGTGATTTTTCGCATTACAATGTTGCAGGTATTCTCATCTTATGGCACAAGCATTGGTCAGTATTAATGGCTACGAGTAAATCCTGGGAAGGTAACCTGCGATGGACTAGAGTCCCATCCAGGAGGAATTGTCAACTCCCAGTCAATTCACGTTATGGAAACTGGGAAAAGTTCCGGCTGTGGTGAGCCACTATGCTCGAGTGTAAAAAGCTCAAAAAGACTTGATTTTACTTTCACTGTACTTTAACACTGTACTTTTACAGCCTCTGCTGTAAAGCGGAGCTTGTACCGGCCCGTCGTGGTGAAGAGGGAGCTGAGCCAGAAGGCAAAGCTCTCA
>JBCNYH010000026.1:20300354-20359195 GCA_039654325.1 Tandanus tandanus
GACCTCACTGCTTAGGCTGCTGCCCCCGCGACCCGACCCCGGAAGAAGCGGAAGAAGATGAATGAATGAATGAATGTACTTTAACAGGTGATTCCATAATTAGCACCTGTACCTCTTAAAATATGTATTTACTTTAATCCTTTTCAACCTTCAATCTAAGAAAACACGTTTCTTGAAAATATTGTTGATGACCGAAGGAATCTCAGTCAATAACAAAATCACTGAAAATGAAAAAGGAAGGAAATAACCTTCCTCCTATGACTTTTAGCTCAGATGATAGAACTTCCTGTTGCCTTTGAATATTCCAGATATTTCGTAGGGCTGAATGTGTTCAGATAGGAGGATTAACTGGTAGGTAGAAAACATATTTCAGATCTGTTGTTGTTTGTTTGTTGTTTAGCTAAAGGAAACTGGACCTGTAATTAAAATAGATTTAAAATACATATTTGTAATATAATTATCTGCGGGACACAAATTGTACCCCAATCATAAAATCACCCAGGTAAGCATTTTTTCTTTTGGCCGGTGGTGTTAAGTTAGAGATGCCGTTGATAGATTCTACAACTTGCTAGCGCCTATCTCAGCCGACTCCGGGCAAAGGCAGGGTACACCTTGAACAGTTCACCAGACCATTGCAGGGCCAACACACATACAACCATCCACACTCACACTCACACCTAGAGGTGATTTGGAACAGCCAGTTAACCTACTGCACATGTTTTTGGACTGTGGGAGAAAACCGGAGTACCCAGAGGAAACCCACACAAGCACAGGGAGAACATGCACACTACACACAGAAACGCCCGAGCCCGGGAATTCAACCCAGGCTTTCTTGCTGTGAGGCGAACGTGCTAACCACTGCGCCATATCCCATAATGCAACTGTAAATAACAACATAAAAAAAAAAAAAACTTTCAATTTTGGACCAACATCATGGACACATCATGGACACATCATGGACTCATTTTTTTGGTGACATCCCATAATTATCTTCCTTCTTCCTATACCCTCATTTAAAATATGATGTGCAAATTACTTTGACGAATAAATTAATAAGCAAATTAGTCTCTGGGGACTTGAATCAAATGTCTGAGTGTGATCTGGCTTCTCTCCTCTCAGATACTTCTGGCTGGTGTGAGTTTAAAGTCGTACATTTTGGTGTATTTGAAATAAATGAGACGGCACGGTGGCGTAGTGGTCAGCACATCCGCGTCACAGGTAGAAGGTCCTGTGTTCAAGTCCCAGACACAGCGAGGGTATTTCTGCATGGAGTTTGCATGTCCTCCCCTTGCTTGCGGGGTTTCCTCTGGGTACTCTGGTTTCCTCCCACAGACCAAAGACATGCACATTGGGCTAATTGGCTGTTCCAAATTGCTCCTAGGTGTAAGTGTGAATGTTTGTATGTGTGGTGCCCTACAAAGGTCTGGCGAGCTGTTCAGGTTCTACCCCGCCTGAGATGCCGAAGGCTCCAGCCTCCCTGTGACCATAATCGGATTAGGCGGTTCGGCAAATGAATGAACGAAATAAATGGGGCAGGATGGTGGCGTAGTGGTTAGTACATCCACCTCATAGCAAGAAGGTCCCGGGTTCGAGTTCCTTGGGCTTGGGCATTTCTGTGCGGAGTTTGCATCGTCTGGGTACTCCAGTTTCCTCCCAGAGTCTAAAGACATGAACGTTAGGCTGCCCGGCTGTTCCAAATTGCCCCTGGGTGTGAGTGTGTGTGTGAGTGGTTGGGTGTGTGTGTGTCTGGAGAGCTGTTCAGGGTGCACCCTGCCTTCGCCCAGTGTTGGCCGAGATGAGGGGGACGGCTGTATGTTCCGACAGCCCATTGGTCCGACAGCCCTTCTCATATAAGAATCAGTTGGGCGCCCTATTCAGTTCAGTCGGGTCAGGGCTGTTGGACCAATGGGCTGAGATGGACTCCAGCCTCCCTGATTGTAGGATTAATCAGTAGATGAGTGATGAGTGAGTGAAATAAATGTAAAGAATGAAACACACTAAGGTTTTTAAAGGACACACTTACCCTACAATATAAGCGATAACCAGAGCCTGGCCCAGGCGGTTAATGGTCCCCACTTTCTTACTCTGGATCACTAAGATCTGAGGGGTGGAGTAGTCGAAGAAACACCGGATGGCTGAAGACCACACCATGCTGTTTCTCTTTCAAAGGTCTCCAGGTTAATTCCCTGAAAGTCGCCTTGTGATAAACACACACACACACACACACACACACACACACACAATTCCGTCTTGATTTCGTGAAGAAGTCACATGTATAGTGAATAATTAACACAAAGTGCACTTACACACTGAACACTAAAACATCCTGGTATACATATACACACACACACACACACACACACACACACACACACACACTCCCTCCCTTCAACATTCCTCAAACTTACTTTCGGTTTCGATGCTGAGGAAAAACAGCCTGAAGAAGAAAAAGTGTAATAGTGTAATTTATACTTCCGGGTTGGTTTGTATTTATTTATAGTTATATATTATTTATTTATTTATTTGTGTCCAGGGTGAATCAGCACTTCCTGGTTCCTCAGGTTCACAGGTAGCTCCAGGTAATTATTCACAGGTAATTGTTCGCTAAAATAAGCCAGAGACGGTTCATTTTTCTTCACTTTCTCCCAAATAAATAAATAAATACTTTTATTCCTTCAAACATATCGACACACGTTGCAGAATTTAGCTCCTATTATGTCACAATAAAACGCTACTGACGTGGAAAGACGTCGCCGCTAGATGGCGATATTTAGTGGTTAATATGCGCCTCTCATATCTCTGAAGCCAGTAATTTAAAAACAGACATATACTCCACCGTTTTACTTGTTTTGTACTGTTTCCCTTTATTTCTGCATCCCGTGAAACACCTTCGCAACACGCACAGACCTCCAGTCACCACGACTTTTAAAAAAAAAATGAACGAAAAAGGAAAAAACACGTCGATTGCTTCCAATTTGATGAAGCCCCTGTCAATCATCCGGTTTACTCGAGTAAGTCCCGCCCAACTAGAGGCTTTCTTGCAGGTGGGCTGAAAAGTGCACAGGCTGACCAGGAAGGTGTAATGCCAGAGCAAGGAAACCTGGGAGTTTCCACACTAAGGGGATCCAAGTCAAATACACCGATCAAATAAGTGTTTAGACTGCAGGGGAGACAAGTTTGACCATTGCATAATGGTCAGCCTATGAACTTTTCAGCCCACACTCATAAACTTTATATCTTCAGTTACATCATTTATTTAGTTTTGTTTGAGTTTATTATACACTAATGGCAAAACCATGTGTATTTTTTTTATTGTTTCCTCAACTGAAGGATATTTTGCATGTATTTGGTGCAACACACTGAAATCTCAGCTGACCCTGAATGAAGGCGAGGTACAGCCTGAACGGCTTTCCAGTCCAATGCAGGGCCAATACACATGCGCGCGCACACACACACACATACGCACACAACCATTCACACTCACACCTAGGGGCAATTTGGAACAGCGAATTAGACTAATGTGCATGTCTTTAGACTGTGGGAGGAAACCAAAGTACCCAGAGGAAACCCACGCAAGCACAAGAAGAACATGTAAACTCCACATAGAAACGCTCTTGCCGAGGCCGGGACTCCAACCCGGGACCTTCTTGCTGAGAGGCAGACGTGCTAACCTCTATGTCACTGTGCCACTCTAACATATTAGTATAAAACCTAAGACAGGATGATAATGCATTTTTCTATTTACTTGTCTGAGATCTGAAGCATTCGGGATGGACTATCACACAGTGCAAACATGCATGTACTTTGATCAAATGAATCGGTATTCCAGGTCTTTCCGTTTGTTACTGTGTGTAACAAACCAAAAATTCAGAGTTTTACCTACAACAGGTTAAAAATCCAGGGTCTGTCATGGTATGGCGTTGTGTCAGTGCCTTAAATGCATATTAAATGTCCATGGTGCCAGCATTAATGCAGACAAGTACATTAAGTTTTTGGAGCAACATCTTTTTCAAGGACACCCATGCATGACAATGCAAAAACACATTCTGCAAACATTACAAAGGTATGACTGCAGAAGAAGAAGATGGTGTGGGTGCTGGACTAGGTTGCGTGCAGCCTGTCGTCCCCAGTAAAGAATGTGTTGTGAATTCAAAGAATCGATATTGAAAGTGTTTATTATGGAAAAAACAACAACAAAGAAATCAATAAAATAATGTGCTGTTGTATTCCTGTGAGTGCTACATACGTCAAAGACTATTCATATATAATTGTTTTTCGTTTTAATTTTAACATACTGTCCCATAATGTTGCTGATTTGGGATTATACAGTATAGAAATAGTAGAAGTAAAAGATAGAGCTGACTACTGATTAGCAAGACCTGAGATAAAATTACTAAAATAAATACAAGAGAGGCTCCCAAGTGGTGCAGCAACAGTGTGCGTGTCTATCATTCGAGAGACCTCAGGTACCATGGTATTGTGGTTAGCACGTCTGCCTCACACCAGGACGGTCCTGGGTTTGAGTCCTGGGCTCGGCAAGGGCACTTCTGTCTAGAGTTTTCATGTTCTCCCCAAGTTTCCTCCAGGTACTCCAGTTTCCTCACACAGTCCAAAGACATGCACATTAGTTTAATTGGCTGTCCCAAATCGCCCCTGGGTGTAAGTGTGAGTGTGATTGGTTGTGTGAGTGTTGGCCGTGCAATGGATTGGTGAACTGTTCAAGGTGTATCCTGCCTTCATCTAGAGTCGGCCGAGATAGGCTCCAGCCTCCCCCTAGCCATAGTAGGTTTAAACGGTCCAGCAAATGAATGAATGAATGAGAAGCATGAATAACTAACAATTTTTCACCAAAGGATGCCGCTTGACATTCTGTCGAGGGGACTATTCAATTGAGCGACATCCACCAAGCCTGAGGTGAAGAATTCATTCATTCATTCATTTTCTGAACCGCTTAATCCTAGTTAGGGTCGCGGAGAGGTTGGCGCCCATCTCAGCCGACTCTGGGTGAGGGCAGAGTACACCCTGGACAGCTCGCCAGGCCATCGCAGAGGTGAAGAATTGTTTTAGTATATACTACACCAGAAGATAAAAATCACACTAGGTTCAAATTTTTATAGTTTATTTTTTACATATTGCATGAATGTCAGAGGCAGGTCAGATAAGCGCTGAGTGCAGAGTGTGTAGCTAACAGTGTCTTTTGAAACTCATTCAGAATTTGAGTGTATACTACACACTCCGCAAACAGAGCATAAGCGCATTAGGTGAAACCAGTTATGGTTTTATAGTTCCAAGGTGACATGATGTCCTTCGTTTTGATTTAGGGATTATCCACTTGATATTATGCTTTTTAACCCCTAGATAGGGGACCAATCAGATCACACTGTTCCTGTGTAGTATAAACCAATGAGAAATATCTCATATAATTTTATTATGCCTCTATAATCCTGGCATGAAAGAAGACTTGATTGCTTTTCCTGCTTATACTGTACAAAATAGAATTATTTCTTGTTTAAAGTCTGTTAAATAGGACTGATATATTTGAAACAGAAAGTTGTCACACGATTGTGCAGAAAAAGAACATTTACAATACAGCCTGTGTACTCCATTGTTTTGAAGTTAGCCAATAGCCTTTTGAGCAACAATAAGTGTGTAATGAGTGAAAGTGATTAAATATTAGCTTTTTTCCCCACATCCCAATGCTTATTTATTGATATGCATGCTAATGAGATGCCATCGGAACAAATATAATTTCATATCTGAGTCATGGTTTGTCACAAGGATTCATCCCTTTAACTTTCACACATTTCCTTTTGCATTACCTTTGGTCCCTTGTTTGCTTCACTGAATAATGCCCTCTTACCGGGTTATTGACATTGGTGAATGGCCATGTTCGCCTCTCATGGCTGTGCTTTATACTTTACTTTTTTAAATATTGTAATTAATCTTTCTCCACAGGACATTTGAGAATTATTTGAGTAATTAAATGCACTGTGTCATGGTTGTGTGAAGAAAATAGCTTAAATAACTTCAATGGGATTATCAAACAAAGTATAGACATTTATATAAACATAGATTTGGATCATAAATGCTAACAGACATGAATTTGGTTCATAAAATCAATTTTTCTAGGACTTTGCAGCGGTTTTTCAATCTTTAAAAACTGTTCAGAACAACAAGATTTCAAAAGGTCCATGCTGCAACCCCTCCCATCTCCTCCAAAAACTTCAAACCCATTTTGATTTACAAGTTAAAATCTATTTGCTTCATTTACTGACATATTTTCATGCCTTTTTAGCAACTGATTTTGGGTAAAAATCACAACAAACCTCCTTTAATTTATATAAAAATATATATATATATATGTATATTATATTTAAAAAATACCTGATGATCACCTGGGATTCTGTGTCACTGCAATCTGTAGAGTTTGCACAGAATGGTGCGAAAAAACCAAAAAATGTCCATTGAGCAGATGTTGATGAGAGAGGTCGGGGCTTGATTCAAGCTAACAGAAAAGGTACAGCAACTCAAATAAAAAGCAACCCTTCCAGATTCTCCTGTTCCACATGAACGTATGCATATTTTAATGATCAGGTGGTTTTTACTTACAGTTTTAAAGTTGCAAATGGTTAAAAATCTGTTTGATAGTTTGCATTAGCCTGGTTGAAAAGGCTGCTGTTTCACTCTTGAAGGAACAGGAAATCGCGAGAATAGGACATGAATCCCCCAGTTCATATAATTTAATGGCAATGATAACAATATACAGATATTAAACTAACAAATTATATAAACTAGTGAACTTCTGAATAAAATAAAACGAGGCACAAAAACAAATCATGCACGCTTCTGTTCATAAACATTAAAATTCAATTCAAAGTTCCATATTACACGAAAAAACGGGCGATCACATAATTTTCGCTACTTTTCGCATAACAATGGCATCCCGCTGGGTTTTTATTCTTCACACATAAAAAAGGTTCATGAAAGAGTTTGTTTTAATAGAAACAGATATAAACTATGCATGCAAGCTTTTATGAAGTTTGGGTTCAATGTCCCTTTAACACACCAAATCCTTAATACTTTCCAACAGCAGATAGCAGCAACCGGTTCTGTTCCTACTGGCCAATAGCAAGAATCAGAGGCTATAGTGGCCATAGCCTCAGGACAGAAGTAACGAGTGTTTACATGAACAGCTGACTATATGCAGTAATTGCATGAATTAAGAGACGTGCACATGTTCCTGTAAAAATGGCCAGTGAATGCAAGTGCCTCAAATCTTGAATTCCACCAACATGGATGTGTGGCATTTAAGACGTCATCATGAACTGCTAGCTACTATATTTCCCTCTTCTAACCCTCTTCTGACTTAGTCATTTGCCGAACCGCTTAATCTTATTAGGGTTGTGGAAAGACCAGAGCCTATCTCAGCCAACACTAGGCGAAGGTGTGGTACTGAACAGTTCACCTGACCACTGCAGTGCAACACACACAATCATTCACACTCTCATCCATACCCAGGAGCAGTTTGGAACAACCAGTTAGTTCATGTTTTAGAACTGTGCAAGGAAACCTGAGTACCCAGAGGAAACCCACGCAAGCACGGGGAGAACATGCAAACTCCACAAAGAAACGCCCTGGCCGAGCCTGGGACTCAAACTCAGGATCTTTTTGCTGTGAAGCAGATGTGCTAACCGTTCCACCACAGTGCACGAATTTTCTTCATGCATTCCTGATATATTTCTGATTAATTGTTCAAGTAGGTTCAACATAAAGCTTAACCCTTTCCTGACTATTTGTAATTAGCACATGTGGTTGAGTTACTGCAACTGTGTGTGCCAGAATTCACATGAGGGTTTGCAAGCCAGTCAAGTCCAATCTGGTTCACGCTGCCAGTCATTGCTTATATCAGTTCTGGTTTTTGATACTACAGATGCAAAGATATGTATCAGATTTGAACTTGCTTTTACCCCAAATAAAATCGGATAACGTCACTCAGAATGAAATCATTTATCTCTTTGCACACTGCCCTGCGATGGCCTGGCGAGCTCTCCAGGGTGTATTCCGCCCTCGATCCTAATTAGAATTAAGCGGTTCAGAAAATGAACGAATGAACTTTGCAAAGTTCCATTTATGAGGTTGGTGGTCTTGTAGTTAGCACTCTCTAACTTTTTGTTTGTGTGTGGACTTTGCATAATCTTCCCATGCTTGTGTGGTTTCCTCTGGGTGCTTCAGTTTCCTCCCACAGTCCAAAGACATGCACATTTGGTCAACTGACAAATCTAAATTGCCCATAGGTGTGGATGTGGGTGTATATGAATGTTTGTCCTAAGTTCTGCAGAGGTCTTGCTACTCATGGTGTAGAATAGAAATATAGATAGATACAGTGGTGCTTGAAAGCTTGTGAACCCTTTAGAGTTAATGCCCCCAGCAATAACTGCAGCTAAATTTTTCCAGTAACTGTTGGTCAGTCCTGAATATCAAATTAGAGGGATTTTAGTCCATCTCTCTATATAGAACAGTTTAAACTCACGGATGCTGGAAGGTTTCCCCAAAATGAACTGTTTGCTTCACGTCCTTCCACAACTTATCGTTTGGACTCAAGTCAGGACCTTTTTTAATTAACTTTATAAAAATAAAAAAATGTAACCATTCCTTAGTAAAAGTACTTGTGTGCTTAGGATTGTTTTGCTTCATGACCCACAATCTCTTGAGTTTTAGTTGTTTAGTACAGATGTTTTAACATTCTCCTTTACAATTTGCTGTATAAATAATTCATTGTTCCATCAATGATGGCAAGCCACCCTGGCCCAGATGCAGCAAAACAGGCCCAAACCATGATACTACTGTACAAGGGCTGGAATATTCTACTTGGAGAGCAGTGGCTTTCTCCTTGCAACCGTACCATGTTCACTGATGCCTAAGAGCACTGTTGTTCAGTTTTCTCCTGATGGTGGACTCATGAACATTAACAAAGCCAATGTGAGAGAGGCCTTTATTTGCTGAGAACTTTCAATGACTATTAAAAACATTGGTCTTGGAGTGATCTTTGTTGATCCTGAGGAGAGTGAGTGTGATCTAAAATTTCTTCCATTTGTACACAATTTGTCCGGCTTTGGCATCCAAACTCTTCAGAGATGGATTTCTAACCTTTTCCAGCCTGATGAGCATCAAAAAGAATTTCCTTTTTTCATGCCATGATACTCCTCCAAACACGTGTTGTGAAGGTCAGACACTGATAGAGCCCTGTTCTTTAAATAAAATAGGGCACCCACCCACACCTGATAGTCATCTACTTGACAGAAAACACCTGACTCTGTTTGCTCCTTCAAAACAACTGCTAATCCTAGCCGGTTTATACTTTCACCACTCACAGATATGTAATATTGGAGCATTATTCTCAAACAAGTTTAATATTTTTTGTTTCCTTTTTTAAATTGGGTTATCTTTAATTACTTTTATGACTTGAGTGAAAATCTGATGTTGTTTCAGGTCATTTATGCAAAAATATAGAAAGTAGCTTGATGGACCTCATTCATGGTGATTTCCACTGTATCCCTACTAACAATTTTATCTACAGTGTAAGGCTTTGAGAAAAGCTGAGATTACACTCTGCTATGCACTCTCAAATGTTCCTGGAGTTGTTCATCTGTTTAACAAAGCCAACTGCCAAATGTTGAAACAGATACAGTATGTTTTTTCAGTGAAAGACAGAATGTTCTGAGTTTAGGAGATAAAGAGTATCTGAGCACTGAGACAACATGCAAATAGAACACAGATACCCTAGCCTGGTTCTTATAAAATTATCCTTATTGTATCTTTAGTAAAGTATTTTTAGGGAATGTTGTATATATGATTAACCACCAGCTTTCAGCTGCAGGAAACATGCGAGAGATTATTATCAGATTCCCTTTACCGCCCAGCCCTTTTCCCCCAAGAGTAATAAAGAATTCACTGGAACAATAAAACTGCTTCATGGTCAATAAGAGTGCAAGAACTTGAAATTGGAGGGAATAAAATGGCTCAGAGAAGTACTGGGGCCCAAAGGAGTAATGGAATTTTTTATTAGTTTAATAATAATAATGCAAAACCAAATACATACAATTTGAAGTGGGAGTTTTTTCAGTTTAGGTTTAAAGTGGAATGAAAGGAAAGCCTTCCAAACTCTCCTGTTTCACTGAAAATATGTATAGTTTTATCATCAGGTGGTTTTTACTTCCATCTACGAAGTAATATGATAAAACACGTTCGATAGTTTGCATTAGCCTGTTTGAAAGTTGGAGTTCTTTTCACTCTCTTGTCAGTGCAAAGTCGCTAGAATAGGACGTAGACATGTCAGTTCCAAGAAGGCAAGGTGCCAGCAACAATCACAATATACAGATATTAAACTAACAAATCAGATATAAACCACTAAACTTCTGAATATAATACAGCTAGGCACATCTGCACATAATACGTTACGTTTACATACACCAAACAGGCGTCTTCTCGTTTACATGAACGCATGACACATGTGGACCAGTACACAACACTTTGGTGGCAAATGTTTATTCGACGTTACTCCCGCCCCACTTTTTGCAGTACACAAGGATTTATTTGGATTTTTTTCCCCCATGAAGAAGGTTATAGCACGTTTTAATGGGCATTTACATATACTATGTATACATGCTATTATTAAAGTTGGGTTGAATTTCAATTTAAGTTGTAAAACAACTCATGTTAATTGTGTAGTCTTTAGGCTTCTGAAATGCAAAAAACGGTTAAGTAAAGTAATACATTTCACAACAGTGGTCATAATACATCTGAAATGAAACAGTGGTTGTCTATTTAATTAACTGCATTTTGCATAAAAGTTAAATTCAGGTTACACAATCAAGCCTAAGCAATCTTGCTTTCATAAGCTTACATTTTCTTTTCTCACATCATCATTTTGATGATCCTTTCTTTGAGGTGCAGCAGTTTGCTGCTATCCATGGTTTTTGCCATTTCCTGGGCTCCGAGGATTGCCTGATGAGCTTCATCAAACAGATCAGCACCGATCGCAGCCCGAACTCGATCCCTCCATGCACTCAGTTTGGGCTGCCCTTCAAAGACGTCTAAACCGGCACCTACAGGCTGAAAGCCATGACACAGGAAGTGGTGGGTAAAGTAAGTACTGAATGGAAATGTGCATGAAATACAGGGCAGTTTCTTCTGGACATTTTTGCTTGTTTCCTTGCTGAGTACCAACAACCAAAAACAAAACCATCAGTTTGTGACCATGACCTCATTTTTAGAGGCGATCATAAGCTCATAGGTTACGGTAGGGTTGAATTCTGCTCGGATTCATTTAGTGCTACAAAACTGACAAGGCATAAATGGATAATGATCCACCCAAAACATGCAGCGAAATCAACCCAAGTGCTTCTTAAGACGGGATAAGTCAGTCAACTCAACTGAGCATGCTTTTCATTGAGTGATGACAAAACTGTAGGTGCAAAAGACCCACAAACAAGCATGAACTTAAGGTACAGTAGTTATTAAAGGCCTAGTTAGGCATCTCAAGGGAGGAAGCTCAGCAATTGGTGATGTCCCTTCGCCATAATCAGTAGGATTAAGCGGTTTGGCGAATGATCAAGAGTGAATCAGAGTTTGTCCAATTACTTTTGAGCATCTGGAAATATAGGAGTATGTGCATAAATGGCTGTAATTCCTAAAATGTTGAGCCTCCTATATTAAAGCAAAAAATATATAAAAAATTTACACTTCAATCACATCTTAACTGCTTAATTTCAAATCCACTGTGTAACACTGTCCAAATACTTATGCACCTGACTGTGCCAGTGATTATGAGAGGCACAAATATAACAATATTTTTTATAATAATAATCACACTCACTCATTTGCTGAACCGCTTAATCCTATTAGGGTCATGAGGAGGCTGTGCCTAACTCAGCCGACACTGTGCGAAGGTGGGGTACACCTTGAATGGCTCACCAGACCATCACAAAGCCAACACACACAGCCCTGTCTTAGGATTGTGGGAGGAAACCTGTGTACCCGAAGGAAACCCACGCAAGCATGTGGAGAACATGCAAACTCCACAAAGAAACGCCTGGGATCTGAACCCAGGAACATCTGATTATAATCCTAGCAATAATTTTCAATGTGTTTTGAATACGTTAGGAATGTGAACAGTGTGTGTTTGTCTGGTGTTCTTTTGCTGACAGATGTGTTGTTTCTCTTCACATTTACATGGAAAAGATTCAGATAGGTTTATGAATGCATGAATGCACCTGCATGATTTCCACAATAGCAACCAGATCAGCCAGTGAGATCTCCTCTCCGGCAATGAAAGCTCTGTCTTGTAGAAACTTCTCCTCCATGAGCTTCAGCGAGCTGTTGAGATCCTCTATAGCAGCATCCATTTTGTCTTTGGGAACCTCCATTCCCATAACCTTTGGAATCATGAGCTAAAAGCGCGAACACTGCTGTTATTAAAATAGAACGAAGCAAACAGAAGCTACAATTAAAAAAAATTATACAGATGTTCTCTCACCCTTAGCCAGAATATCCTGGACCCATGGGGTCTCATGGCTGAATGCTGCCATGACAGATACTCATTCACCCGTGCTCTTTTCTGCACATCAGCTGGGTACCAATGATCTGGAGTGCCGTATTTCTCCACCATGTACTGCATGATTGCGACACTGAAAGAAAAGTGAGTACAGAGTGTTTTCTCTTGCGATGCATGCTTTTGCTAGGGAGTCTGGTACATTGCCAAGAAAGAGAAATAGGAAGAGGCAATTCCACTAACATGGCCGATGACCACAGACGTTTCCCCCTAAAAAGGCCAAACACGCACTAAAGATGGGAGTTCATTAACTTTTTTAAAATCCAGGGTCCATATCCTTCTCCAAAAAGCTCAATGTGTCACAGTGCTCAGATTTTATTCACTGCTGTAACAGTGTACAGGTAGATCCACAGGGACTGTAGACTGTAGACCTGTACCAGACAGGAAGACTATGGTACAACACTGCTTGAGGTAGACATTTCTAGCCATAGGGTTCGCATGGACGGATGGACACGGGACAGCCACGGAAATCATGCTCCATGCCTATGGGGCCTTGTTCAGAATCTCTGATATATATATATATATGCACAGTTCGCCTTGGCATGGAGTGTTGAGTCCAACTTCTTTGAGCACATTTGTGTCCTGATCTGGCAAAATCAGTCGGAAGTCGCATGTACCACTTCGGACATACAGGCCAAAGTACATCGTAATGCATTGAAATATCGATTTTTTATTTTTTCTCTACTTTTAAAGATAGATGAACGATTAATCTATCATTTCCAAAGTTTTATCGCCAAGAAACTTATATTAAGTAATGAAACTGGCCATTTAGCAGAGGGTTTTACCTCTAAACCTGGCAGATAAGACCAGGAAATATCCATAAGGCCAGTGAAATGAAATGTTTAGTTTCTCGTCACCGCCTGCATGCGATTTTGGCCTCACATGAAAAATGTTTGTCACTCATCGCTGATGACAAACCCGCATCAACAACTTCGTCTGTCATACTGGCAATCTTTTTTGTTGATAAATCAGCACGCCAAACCGAACAATCCGGAATTAAACAAACTGCTGGGGTTGTCCGCGTGGGAGTTTGGCACCTCCGCATGCTGTGGACGGCGCTATCAAGGTTGCTTCTCGGATTCAACTTTGTTTGTGTAATCCTGTTCTTAATTATATTTTGATCAGATTCTATTTTCATTTCATGAAGATCAATTAAGTAGTTTGAGAAATCTCTTTGTAAGTGTTAGTCTCAAGTGATGCCTATCTGAAGTACCGTTACCTCATGTTGTACTTTCTCTCCCTGTGAGCTTGTACAGATGATTGAAGTTTAATAAATTGAATTTAAATTTGAATTCCGACATCTCCTTTACTTCCTTTTTCTTAGGAAATTATGGAAAATTATGTAATCAAATGACCTGCTAAGTTTTATGTCAACAGAAGGAAGGCAGCCCATTGGATGCTAAGGACATTTGAAGGATACTTTATCAGAACAGTCCCAAGACTTTAAATGCATTTTTTTAAATGTGTTTTAGTTTTAGTTAATTCTTGGTCATTCAGACTTATGCTTACTTTTTTCAGACTTAGGTTTACATTTATCGTCAACTGAAGTCGAGCATAAAACAATACAAATGAATCCTTCCAGAAATTGACCCATAATCTTGATTTATGATGCAGTCTGAGCTTTTTAGTCCAAACTAAACACAACATTTATTCATCCAGTACAGTAGAGCTTCGTTTTGCTGCTCTCATCAAGACTGTGCAAACATGTCACGCAAGTTGACTGTACTGGACCATCAGATTATATAAAAACATGTTACCACAAGTTTATTAATTGGATAAAATAAGCTTAACATGCACAATCCTGCTTTTCTTAGACTGGTTTTATTAGAAATGTTGGCGCCAGGTCTCATGCATCAGTGCACTTTTAATTTCAGTATTACAGCTTCCCATCAGCCTTGTGTGAGAAACAACATAGCCTGGGTTACACAGAACAACCGAAGCCTTTCTGACACTAGCTTCTGTCGAGGAGGGAACCATGGCAGGCTTGAGAATCTTGTGATCACCACCAGGGAATTTTTTTTTTGTATCTATTAAACATTTGAGTTGCGGAAAATGACCTGAATATAGATCGAAAGCTTCTCCAGTCAAACAAATACCACACTGTCTTGCTCTGGTGAGCCCTAGATGGAAATTCAGACATGAGTCTTACTGTTGTGTGTGGCCTTCTCATCCACTTATAAATAGTTTCTGAATAAATACACATCATTCAAAGTGGGTTTTTTTTTTTTTTTTTTTTTATGATTTGTTGTGAATCACACACCTTTCACCCAGGCAAAAATCTCCATCTCGGATGGCAGGAACTTTTCTCATTATGTTGATCTTGCTAAACTCTTCACCATAGTGCTCAGCTGCAAATCGAAAAGTAGAAACAAGACAAATTAAATGGGGAGCATTATAGATTTTTAAAATCCCAAAGATATATGTATATCATTTCATACACATCTTATATATACAGTATTATCTATACACCACATACACACATGCCTTTATAATCACCTTGAATGCTTTCAGAGCTGTGATTTGATTCCACATTTTGACATACTGTACTAAATAATCTAACTGCAGTCTAAATAATCCGTCCATCCATTTGTCGAACCGCTTAATCCTATTAAGGTTCGCGGGGAGGCTGGAGCCTATCTCAGCCGACACTGGGCGAAGGCGGGGTACACCCTGAACAGCTCGGCAGTCTATCACAGAGCCAACACACATACAACCATTCACACTCCTTCGTAAACTCATACCTAGGGGCAATTCACACCAGCCAATTAGCCCAATGTACATTTCTCTGCACTGTAGGAGGAAACCGAAGTACCCGGAAAAAAGTCACACAATCATGGGGAGAACTACACAATGAAACACTCTTACTGAGCCCGGGACTCCATCCCAGGACCTTCTCGCTGTGAGATGGATGTGCTAACCACCATGTCGAACTTCCACTCTCTTCTAAATGACCACACTACAACCAACTGCAATTAAGTGACAGTTGGAAAAGGAGATAGTGTGCTATCTAAGTCTTCAGTGCTATAAAGCAGGGGCAAGACTTATACAGTGGGCGGGATGGTGGCGTAGTGGTTAGCAGGTCTGCCTCACAGCAAGAAGGGCCTGGGCTCGAGTCCTGGGCTCGGCCAGTGCGTTTCTGTGTGGAGTTCGCATATTCTCCTCGTGCTTGCGTGGGTTTCCTCCATATACTCCAATTTCCTCCCACAATCCACAAACATGCACATTCGGCTAATTGGCTGTTTCAAATTACCCCTAGGTGTGAATGTTTGTGTGAATGGTTGTGTGAATGGTTGTGTGTGCGTTGCCCTGAGAGGTGTGGCAAGCTCTGCCTTCACACGGTGTCTCCCCGAAATCCTAACAGAAGATTAAGTGGTTCGCTAAATGACAAGGAGAAGACTTAAACAGTTTAGAGAGCATTGGACAGACATAAGATAAGGATGCCTGAGTAATAAAAGTCTACAGTCATAAAATACATAAATACAGATTTGTGCATCAATCAAAGGAAAAAAAATTAACATGCTTTTATATATATATATATATATATATATATATATATATATATATAATTTTTTTTTTGAGTGTTTCTTTTGAAATAAGGAAAGTAAATAAATTCGAAGGGTTACTGGGGGAAGCCAGATTCCAGGCTACAAATAATTCTGCATAAGGATTTGTGCATCAATCAAAGGGAAAAAAAAGAACATGGTTTTATATATATATATATATATATTTATTTATTTATTTATTTTATTTTTTTTACATTTATTTATTATTATTATTATTATTTTAATTGAGTGTTTCTTGTGAAATAAGGAAAGTAAATAAATTATAAGGGTTACTGGGGAGAAGCCAGATTTCAGCGTAAGGCTAATTATATATTAAAGTTATACACACGTCATGCAAAATAGAAATAAATGCATTTCACAATAAGATCACATAGTATTTAGTAAGACTCGAGTTTGTAAGTGGAATACAGCCTCAGCCTACCTGCCATCAGAGACAGCTTCTTACACTCAAAGTCAATGTTGTTCTTCTTGGCGAACATGTAAACCGACCGACAAGGCTGGGAAAGAAGATCCACATATATCTCCAACACCATTTTGACTTGTTTAGTGCTGTTTTCTTTTACTTTCCCTGCTCTGTCAAGCACTTTTGTCACGCTTACAGACCTCCAGCCGTCCCGAGAAAGAAAGGAAAGGGAGAAAACTCAGCGGTTGCTAACAATTGGAGGAAGCCCCTGTCAGTCATCCGGTTTTCTCCAGAATAAGTCCCGCCCATCTAAAGGCTTCATGCGGGTGTCAGAACTTTAAAATCTCATCATGACTCACTCATTTGTCATTACACTAGGGGAAGGCGGGGTACATACACCCTGAACAGCTCAGCAAACACACACACAACCATTCACACTCACACACTTACACCTAGGGGGAATTTGGAACAGCCAGTTAGCATAATGTGCTTTGTCTGTCTTTGTACTGTAGGAGCAAACTAGTACCTGGAGGAAACCCACACAAGCATGGGAGAACATGCAGACTTCACAGAAAAACACCCTCGCCAAGCCCGGGACCTTCTCGCTGCAAGGTGGACGTGCTAACCACTCCGCCGCCATGCTGTCCACTTTGAAATCTCTCACTCACACACTCGCTGATTTGCTGAACCACTTAATCTTACGGTCGCAGGAGGCGGATGCCTATCTCAGCCGACACCTTGCGAAGCGGAGCACACCCTGAACAGCTTGCCAGGCATTACAGGGCAAACACACATACAGCCATTCACACACTCACACCTAGGGGCAATTCAGAACAGCCGATTTGCCTAATGTCTTTGGACTGAGGGAGGAAACTGGAGTACCCGGAGAAAACTTGACACAAGCACAGGGAAAACATGCAAACTCCACAGAGAAACGCCCTAACCGAGCCCAGGACTCGAACCCAGGACCTTCTTCCTGTGAGGCGGACGTGCTATCACCTGCGCCACCATGCTGCCCACTTTGAAATCTTAACATTCATACATTATTTAGTTTTGTTCGAGTTTATTATATATTCATGGCACCATCTTGTGTATATATATTTTTTATTTCCTCATTCGAAGGATAATCTGCATTCATTTGGAACATTTTTCTTCAATTTACTGTGGTGTTTCCGCCTTCGCCCATAGTCGGCTGAGATAGGCTCCAGCCTCCCCGCGAGCCTAGAAAGATTAAGACCCTAGTATGTTCGGCAAAAGAACGAATAAATGAATGAATCACTCAGAAGATTTCCATATTAACATTTACCTGTTTTGGAAAGCTGGTAGCTGCTCAGACCAAGCTGGATTTTTCAGAAGGGTCTTCATTCATTCAAATGTTTGTGGTTAGAGAAGCGAGTTTTGGAGCGAAAAGTTGTTGGTTCGATTCCCGGACCGGCAGGAAAAATGTGTGGTGGCGGGGGGCTCCCCTACCCTTCCTCCATCTTCATGGCTGGAGTGCCCTTGAGCAAGGCATCTAATCCCCAACTGCTCTCTGGGCTGCCAACTGCTCCTTTGTGTGTGTGCTCACTTTGGGTTAAATGTAGAGCTAAATTTCCCTCGTGGGGCAAGAAAAAAAAAAGAAAATAAAAAATAATTGGCTCTTCCAGATTGCCCATAGGTGTGAGTGTGAACATTGTGTGTGTGTTGGCCCTGCAATGGTCAGGTGAAAGTGTATCCTGCCTCATTTTCCAAACCACTTAATCCTATTAGGGTCGACGGTGGCTAATGCCTATCTCAGACAGCTCTGACAGAAGGCGGGGTACATCCTCAACAGCTCGCCAGATCATTGCAGGTGATACACATCATTCATTCATTCATTTTCTAAGCCGCTAAATCCTAATTAGGGTCACAGGGAGGCTGGCGCCCATCTCAGCCGACTCTGTTTGAAGGTCACACTCACATCTAGGCAACAAGCTAATCAGCCTACTGTGCATGTTTTTGGACTGTGGCAGGAAACTGGAGTACCTGAAGGAAACCCACGCAAGCACGAGGAAAAACATGCAAACCCCACACAGAAACGCCCCGAGCCCGGGAATCGAACCCTCTTGCTGTGAGGCCAACATGCGCCACCGGATATGCATCATTAATGAGGTAAAAATGTTCATGATATTTCAAGCTGTTTATTACTATCCTAAAACAATATAATTTTATGCACTTGAATAAAATAAATAAAATATCCAAGTGCCTATCTTAAGCGGAGCAGTGGATCCAGAGGCAAGGCTGGAAAATTCACACTGAACCCCCCCCCCAATAATTTCTTTGATTAAATATCTTTCCTTGACTTCACTGGTGTCCAGATCCGTAGTCAGGA
This sequence comes from Tandanus tandanus, assembly GCA_039654325.1. Lineage (NCBI taxonomy): Eukaryota > Metazoa > Chordata > Actinopteri > Siluriformes > Plotosidae > Tandanus > Tandanus tandanus. The sequence goes on from JBCNYH010000026.1 coordinate 20,319,281, forward strand.
CCCCTCCCCAAGACCCCCCCATACACATATATGTGTATTCTTACACCCAATTAAAATATCAGACATCACTAATGACACTGATACATTACAGTCACATGGAGTCTACAGGATTTTGAATAACTCCGTTATTTCAGATATATCTTTGGCTGTGCTTCATTTAATCACAGATCAGAAAATATGTCAAATGCAGGACTGAAAGGAAAACATCGACTCCGTGGTTAATGAATAATATTTGTTAAACATTACAAATAAGACTGTATTCTCTTGGTTTTGCAATTTTATTTGCCAGGGTATTCATTTGTACTTTGGACTGCGTTCCCTTATTATGGCGGGAAGTTTTCCAATCTCATGACTACATGAGACAAGAGACTTATAACAGGACCTACAGTTTCTGTGCAGAAGACAGCTCCCTTTACCTGTCCCAAACCCTGAGAAGTAAATACCTTAATCTGATTAAGGTAAATATTGAGGTAAAACCGATATCACATAAAACCAAAGCCAAGGAAACACCCTCTCAAATTGGCTGCACACAGCATCATAAGTGAACTAGAACTACTGCTTGCCGGTTATATCACTCTGCTGCTGCCATGACATTGACCTCACACTAGAGGTACGATAGAAAACCAATTGATGTGGATTGATTTTTCTGCAAATTTTGAAATTCGCATCACGATGTTTTACAACTCTAAGTGCAAGTAAATATTTTTAGGCATAAATTCAATTCAATTCAGTTTTATTTGCATTGCGCTTTTTACAATTGACATCTTCATCAGCATGAGCGAGGGGCTTCCAAGATGAGAACTCCAGCCAGCATCAGCACACCAGGATGGACCACAGGACTCACAGAGCAGAAGGATCAGAGGGATCAGGATCACCGGCATCCAAGACGTAGCATGTGTACCTCAGCAAAACACAGAGAGAGAGAAAGAGAGAGGGGGGGGAGAAAGAAAGGTTGTTAGGTATTCTTATAACAGTGTAATGGTAAAAGAAGAGTTTATTAGTGCTGGGTGCAAGCAGGGACTCCGGCATGGCTAACTATGGCAGCATAACTAAAAAGTCTCTCGCACCTCTAGTGTGATCATACCCTAACCGCTGCAAGTTGACTTGCTTACACCATTAAATACCCCTAGTTTGCATACATTCCTACAGCAGTTCACATCAGGTTTAAGTGCAGTGTGTGCTTTATTCTGGTCAGGGTCAGCATGAGGCAGGAGTGCACCGCGGAAGTGGAAGTCCATCACCGTGCACTGTGTGCACATAGTCACGTTTGTTCATACTGAAAAAATCTGGTGCTTTGCAGGACTATTTCATGACAGTTCTCGCTAAGCACCTGGGAGGTATCTATTTCTTAAACCTGGGTTTACACTGTGGCCACAATGTCCACGGTCCCCAACATTTAAAAAAGCGTAGAGCTTACAATTTATGAGCACACTTGGGACTTGGATTGGGGTATAAAAAGGAGGTAGGGTGCATCCAAGAGATGAAACTTAAAGGAATCATGTTTTCAAGATCATCATGATCCCACCAAGTTTCCTCAAGATCATCATGATTGTACGAAGTTTCCTCAAGATTATGATTCCACCAAGTTCCCTCAATATCATCACGTCTCCCCTCTCAAATTGTGGAGATCGTGGACATTGTGGTTCCAGTGTAAACCCAGGTTAAAGACTGTGATGTATTTACCCTTCTACACAGTTTGATTACTGACTCACAGCTTTCAGCATTGGAAGAAATCTACAGGACTCACTGTAGCTGCAAGGCCATGCACATCTGATGATATCCGACCCACCCCAACCACAGTATCTTCACCTCTTTGCTCTCTGGCAAGATCCCATCACTCGCTCATTTGCTGAACCACTTAATCCTAGTATTAGGGTCGTAAAGAGGCTAGAGCCTATCACAGCCAACACTGGGTGAAGGAGGGGCATACCTTGAACAGTGCTCCAGACCATCGCAGGGCAACCTGGAACAGCCAACCTAATGTGCATATCTTTGGACTGTTCGAGGAAACCAGAGTACCTGGAGGAAACCCATGCAAGCACGGGGAGAACATGCAAACTCCACCCAGAAACACCCAAGCCCAGGTCTCGAACCCACGACCTTCTTGCTGTGAGGTGGACGTGCTAACCACTACACCACCGTGAAGCCAAGCTGGCAAGATCTTTTCTTTCAAATTCAAATTGTTTCAGAAATCTAGGTTTCAAACTCTAGCTAAGGATCAAACCAAGAAGCTAAAACACCACCATAAATTCATGTTAGCAGAGGCTGGTGAAACTACTAATGTGATGCCGAGTTAAATAGTAGGTTATGTTTATTTGTAGGTTTTTTAATGTAAGTGTTCAATTTTGTTGAGTATTTCGATGTCAAAACAGCTTGATGCCTGAAAAAAATGCCCGAAAACTCTTCCAAGCACACTTTCTGAACACTGTACAACAACAATCCTGTGTCTAAGTGGTTTCTTTTAAGGAGGTATATTCTCTTTTGCATTGTGGTAGGGTTGACCAACATTCCAAACAAATAAGCCTTTGACACACCAAAACAAATGTCATTTGTTCATTTAATGGCAAATATTGCAAGGAATCAATATGTTATCTTCCCTAAAACTGACTGCTAGAAATGTGAGCAACTCTGACCAGAAAAACAATGACTTTTACACACTATGCAAAGAGTGATTCACTTTCTAAACAGATTGGTACTCTTCATGTTATATTTAATCAAACTTCATTAAAATCCATTTATTTTCATGCTGTTTTTGGATGTAAAACTTTTCTTCCTTCAGTTATCCTGGGTGCAATTGATGTGTGAATAATTCAAGACCCAATTTTATTTAAGAACTCGTTTATTTGAAGAACTGTTCCAACCAGATGATTTAGAAAGAAAAATGAAAGGGGGTTACAACAATCGTAAAATCACGAAAATAATAAAAGCACTTTTTTAGGCTAAAAAAAGAAAACTAAAAAAGAGAATTTTAGGCTATTGCTTTTCTCTGAGACCAGCTCTGTATGTTAAATTGAGTCCGTTCATTTCTTTCTCACTTCAAACACTTCAACCATTAACTGTTCTATTCGACATGAATCAAATAATCAAAAATCATAACCAGTCATCATATAATCTGCTATCTTCATGATAGCTCTCACTTAGTAGGCATTCTCAGTAGGCACTTACTGTCACTGCTATATTGCCTTCTGAATGTCTTTGTCCTATATGGACTAATAACTTGGGGGGAAAAAAAGTCCTGCTCTCTGACATTTTGTTGGACCACCTTTAGCTTTGATTACAGCCTGTAATCACTGTGGCATTGTCGCTTCGATTGGTCAGGTCTAGGCTCAGCAACATTTCAGCAACCCTTTGGGTTGACTGATGACTCTAAGGATGAGAATGCTGTCAGAGATGAGCGTGATGGTAAATCCAAAATGGCGTATGCAGCTAACGTTATGCCAACTCGGCTTTGCTGTCTTCAGTTGGTTTAGGAACAAAAAAAAAAAGGTTTTCTGTGATTTCTGCGTTTGTTGTTTGTGTAGCTCAGTACTGGCCGATAATGTGTTATGCTACACAGGTCAGTGACGTAGCCCAGCCAATCCAAAGTGTTGACGTCACTGCCATGAAGGAACAGCCAATCAGAAAGGCAACATGTCTCTGAGCATGCCTAGAGTTGTAACACTCTGAAACTGGCACACTTTGAAAACGGGAAAGGACTGATGTTGCCGGAAGGAACCGCTGATGTTATACGTGATCATTTTAAATAGGTAGCAACACTAATTCACCACAGGTACTCTATAAGCACTGCCTAAATGCAGAGTTCCCAATAAAAGCCTCTATTGATAGGTGTCACCTTTACTTTCACTAGTTGATTTCCACTTGCATTTGTATTACCTGTCTCCTTTTAACGACTTCATATTCTGTCAAGCTTCTGATTTCTGTGTTTGCTCCATGAACATTTATTTACCTTCAAGTCTGTCTGCCTACCTGAGTTAAATGTTTTTTATTCTGTGCGATTCTGAGTGGTGGTGTATGAGCCTCTCTTTTTTGGGGTTTCAGTTTCATTATTAAAAATAAATATTTTTTTCAGCAATATATAACAGCCAATCAGAATCAACTCAGCAATGTGACAGCCTTATTGGGTTTTCTGTGGCGGGTACAGGCAGACATGGGACAACCATCCAGAATGAAATCCATGGAATATTAGTATGCTGTTATAGGCACACTGTATTAATGTCTATGGTGCTCCGCTTGGGTGCTCTGCTATTATTAAGATTAGACTGTGTGTCTACTAAGTCCATGAGTATTGGTTGTTACTTTTGAAGTGATAAACATCTCTCTATCAGAGTTGAGAATTCAATAGCACTGTGGTATAAAGGATACTGACAGTTACCCTCGGATTTCCATTAAAAATTGTTTTAAATATAAAATTTTTTGTTCTTTTCTCAGTACACAGAAACATGTGGAGCTTTTGGTTGGTGTAAATAACCCATGCTTTATGTTACACTTGTAGTCAATAAGGTTAAAAACCACTAGAGCACATGTGTCAAACTCAAGGCGAGAACTTAAAAGGTCTGATTGTCATAAAATAAATAAGTCAAAAGCGTGCATTGACCATGAACTACATTTCCCACAATTCATACCGATCATGTTACCCGGAATGTGACCGCATCCCGCCACTAGATTGCAGTGAATCCAAATCAATGCGATTTTCAACAAGTGGAATTGAGAAATACAAATGATCCCTAAATGTCCAGGAAGACAAAAGTTGATGCAGATGGATAGCTGTTGGAAAGGCGAATAGATGTTTGTGCTTGAAGGAGAAAAACCGGTATGTCTTTTGTGTTATGAGCCAGTGGCTGTTGTCAAAGAGTACAATCTACGTCGGCATTTTGACACCAAACACGGCGCTAAGTATGCTAAAGTTAGTCTTCGAGAAAAACAACAAATTGTCCAAGAATTAAAAGGCAAACTACGATTGCAGCAGAATTTGTTCACGAAAGCCACAAACAAAAACACTGCGACAGTGAAAGCTAGCTTTATTGTGGCTGAAGAAGTTGCCTGAGCTTCAAAGTCTTTTGCAGATGGTGCCTTTTTGAAGCAGTGCATGCTGAAGGTCTGTGAGCAGGTGTGTCCCGACCAGATACAGACTTTTAATAATCACCTAAAAACTTGACCAATATAGTGGTGAATTGAGTCAACCCTGATTGTTATTTTGAGTTTATTACATATACTACTTATATGTGTAGCAATGTATTTAGTGTTTACTGGTTTATGCAGAAAAATCTTAATAAATGTATGCAGCCATTTGTTTTTGTAAAATGCTTCATCTGTCACACATGTTCCTAGCAGCTCACAATTGTTGGTTGTATTTATTCTGTTATTCTGGCCCTCTTAACTGTGACAAAAAGGTTTTGAACAAGGTTAATGTCATAACTAGTGCTGGATGATATATTTCTTTATTCACATGGATGGTTTGATCATTGATTGATGGAGTAATGTGGGTTTCTTAACTTGACAATTTATAAGGATTTATGTTATAACTCAGCAACTAGTAAACATTTTTTATTATTTTTTTTTACATCTATGCAAATGCATATGTAATATTTGTAATTTGAACAAGTAATAAATTCAAAGTTATTTAACATTAAGGAGTAGTTACATTTATTTTACATTACATTTGATTACATTTATACTGTCTTACCGTTACATGTGGCCCTTTGAGGGCAACCATTATGCTGATGTGGCCCTCGGTAAAAATGAGTTTGACACCCCTGCACTAGAGTATCCCTTTAAGAGGATACTGAAATGGGTGAGAAAAAATATTAACATGTCCCAGATTTCCAGCTAAAACCCAAGCATTCTCACACATTCTCCATTAACACTTTTTCCCTTACACAGAACACCGGCATGACTGGAGACGGTAGGGAGCGTTTCTCTACAGGAAGCTCATCACCGTGCCTTTCTTCCCCACCTGCCACAACTCCAGCGGGTAGAATCTGATCACGATGCTACACGGACACAAGAAACAAGAGACAAAGAAAAAACAGGGAAATTGTTTTCTGTTATGATGTGAATACACACATTTTCATGATAATGCACTGATATACTGTATATGCACCCTGTGTATATACAATCAGGTCAATAAATATCTACTCTCAGATTACTCTTATATGATGACTACAGAAGTAGGAAGGGTGCACTTATTCCCTCGAAAGAGAATTTCGTGCTCAGTTATCATGCACCTACAACTCAACTCATATCATGAACCTGCAGCTTATCTGCTTTATATTCAGAACCATCAATTCCCAGTACATTGCACCATACAATTAAAGGAAACTGGATGCCTTAACCTTGCATGAGCACTGAACTCATGAAACCACGGCTCAGTTGACCACAGAATGCACTTGCCAGAGTTTCCGAGGTGCCCCATTAAACACCACTCACCTGAGGTCAGGCTCCCTTCCATATACGGTAAGGGACTCTAGCATGCAACTTTCGATTTGCCCCTTATAAGGAAACACTCATTTAGTTCATTAAAATATTGTCAATGAACAGGGTTGGAGACTCCTGCCATAGTGTAAAAAAACCACATACATACATACTGTACCTGTTTATAATATAGATACTCACAGGAAGGTTCATATTATGCACTGTATGTAGGGGTTCTTTACATTACATAATTGCTAATAGTCAAATAGTGTCATTCCGACACTACGTATTTTTTTTGTCGCATTTGGCAATAGTGAATACTAATATGAGATACAATTAACAGTTATTAGCAGAAGTCGAGGTGGATGTTGCCGAATAGGACTATTCTATTCAGTGACATCCACCGAGCCTGAAGCATACAAAAAAAACCTAAAATTAGATTTTTATGTTGTTGGGTTATTTTTCCGTTTTAAAGCTTGACAATGACGACTGTTCCGTCATTTTGATTCAAGCACTATCCACTCGGGATAATGTTTTTAGATCACAGAGGATCAGATTGCATGTTTCCTCTGTATTATATGAGATTATTAATTATATTTAAAAGTGGACTCAGATATCAATGTTGGCACTAATAGAACGTAAACAAGATTAGAAATTAGAGAGGTGTGTTTTTAAAATCTCTCAATTTTAAACATGCACAGTGTGAACACAACACTACATGCTGTCTTCTGTAAAGGTACGGCTTCGCTAATGGAACACTAGTTATTGTGAGTCTCGCTGTCCGTACAAAAACACCCTCTAAATCTATCACTTTGGACATGGGATTTAGGATTTTGCACACGCTACAGAATACTTCTAACAGACTGATCAAATTTCAATCTGTTCCACATTCATATGACCCAAAATTATGTTAATTAATGCTTTCCAAAAACCTTTGTGCAGGTGGACACCATGAAATTTTATCATTGTATCATTTTGAAGGACGGTTTTGACTATCTAATGGCATGATTAAGATTTAAGATTTAAGATTAAGTTTTATTTAACTTTAACTTTAACATTTAGACTAGGTGTCCCAATTTGTGGTTCCATTAGCAAACCATACACATAAGTACCAAAAACCTATAACTGAATGGACATTTGACACACAGAGTAGCAGTGAAAGAACACAGACTATACTGTACAAGACACTGACACTCATACTCACTTGTGAAATACAGGTCAGGGTCTTTATGTTTGGTTTAAATGCCAAAAACAGAAATTTACTTGCTTTAAAACATAAGATTTTCACCATCACTCCACCTTGTGGACTGAGTGTGTAAACAAGGACATCTGAATTTACCATACTAAATTTTTATTTCAAATCTTGATGTTTTCTGCTTAGAATACAACTTGATAAACTTGAGAACAAGTTCATGTGTTCAATCAGTGATGCTTCATCTCCTACTGACCGATCCTGGCTGAGTCCCAGCTCCTCGGTAAGAAACTCAAAGAGTTTGGCGCTGTGCTCTTTGTTTTTTTCTGCAGTGTCAGTCACACCGATGGCAGAAATCGAGAGGGACACAGCAGGGGAACATGACCCACCAATGAGCATAGGTAGATCTGGCTTCACCACCATATTCATCCTCTAGCGAGAGAAAAGAAAAACAACAACCAAAGTGACAGGTTAAATCCAGCTCATTTTTATTAACAGTTCTGCGAGCTCTATAATGACCCCTGCTGGCCTGCTTACATACATCACAGGTTGCTGACAGTGCTATCTTCAAAGTTTTGTGTTATTACATGGAGTTAAACTAAGATGAACTTTCACACAATGCAATTTGAGCAATTACCAATTAGAGCTTAGTGTACCTGTAGTACCTGTAATAATTTGTACTACTAACTCTTTAAAATGATCACGTACGACATCTGTGGTTCGGTCAGGCAACGTCACTCCTTGATTCTTGTCAAGATCGTACAAGTGCAGAAACACCACTACTGCTAGACATGCGCAGCAACATCATTGCCTCCTTCACTGGCTGCTCCAGTCCTGGTAGTGACGCAAATTGGTGCAGCAGACACCAGTCTAAAATAACACATTATAAGCCAGTGCTGAGCGGTGTTGCCAGGAAAATGGCTACGCGCAAAGAATACGGCTGCACAAACAACAAGCACAGAAATCGCCGAAAACATAACATATCATCCCCACAGGCCGTACTCTGCAAACGTTTCCTTTCGGACACAATTCAGTCCTCTGCGAAGACCGCTTCAAGCCCTGCTATCGGCGTGACCTCCAGGCAGAACTATGTGGCACAAAGCTGAAGTTTTTTCAGCTAAAACTGGACACTGCTCCTACAGAATTCCTTCAAAAAGCCAAAAGGATGATGACGGACGGGAGCAGCGCCTCACCAAAAGTAAAAGGTAAGAGCCTTCAGTATGCGGGGAGTTTTATCACCTAAAATGTCACTCGCTGCTTGTTTACTGGCGCTGGATGACCCGGCCCAACGAATTTACGTCACTTCTGGAAAAAAATGGTTGTTCTGCATTTGTTCATCCCCCGCTAATAATCCATGGGATAAAATTGCCCATACAGTGCTTTTTATGGACAGTTATGTTAAAAAAAAAAGCTCTGAATCGCTTAAACGTATTACACTATACAAAAATTCTGCTTCACGGATGACCAGTACCAGTACTCTTTACAGAAGTGTTCAAAGAGTTGTCCACCAACATCAGTCAAATTGGATGGTGTCCGTTGGTGGACTGCAATCTTCAAATCATTCCACAGATTATCAGTAGGGTTAAAATCTTGGCTCTGACTTGGCCACGCAAAGATATTCGTGTGCTTCGGGTCACTGTCATCTTGAACGGTGATCTTTCTTCGCACTGACAAATGTCTGGCAGAGAGCAGGTTTTACCCAAGCTTCCTGACAATATATTGCCCCATCCATTTTTCCTTCTATCTTAAAAAGTGCCGCAGTCACAACTGTAAAAAAAAAAACACCCCACAACAGGATGCTACCTCCTTTATGCTGTACTGTAGGTATGGTTAATCTTTGGATGGTAATCTGTATTGGCTTTCCACCAGATATACAAGCTGGCCTCAGAATCTTCAAGGTGTGAAAAGCAACAAAATGTGAATATACTGAAGGGATGATTCTTTTCTACACCCACTATATGTGGAAGCATCTTAGTCCTCGACTGTTTTATATATAATAACCTCCAGTCTTCTGGAAAGATTTTAGAACATGTCTGTGGGGATTTGTGCTTATTCAGCCTCAAGAGCATTAAGGAGGTCAGGCACTGATGGTAGGTGAAAAAGTCTGGCATGGACTCTGTGTGCCAACTCATCTTTAATCAGGCCTTACAAGGTATCCAGTGAAGGGAAACTATAATACTACAGCATACAAAGACAAATTTGTGGCAAGCGTTTAAGGAAGACCCACGTATGGATATGATGGTCAGGTGTCCACATACTTCTGATCATATTGCATACAACAGTGTCCTGAATTAGTACATCAAAGTCCTAAACAGGGAAGCGCGTAGTGGTAGTGGTAGTGGTAGTGGTAGTGGTTAGCACTCCCACCCCACAGTAAGAAGGTCCTGGAATCGAGTCCAGGGCTCGGCGAGGGCGTTTCTGTGTGGAGTTTGCATTTTCTCCCAGTGCTTGTGTGTTTTTCTCAGGGTACTCCAGTTTCCTCCAACAATCCAAAGACATGCACATTAGGCTACCTGGCTGTTCCAAATTGCCCCTGGGTGTGGAATGGTTGTGTGTTAGCCCTGCGATGGATTGGCGAGCTGTTCAGGGTGTACCCCACTTCGCCCCGCTTCGGCTGAAATAGGCTCCAGCCTCAACTCCACCCTAATAGGATTTAGTGGTTTGGCAAATGAGTGAATCCTAAACTGCAAGGGCTCAGATGAACACTACATTCAGTGAAAATCAGGACAGTGTACACTGGCACAGCTGGCACATTCAATCCCATAATTCCAGTGGTGTGAATGGGCGGGGCTTGAGTTGGAGCATTTAACAGGTTTTCGGTATGTTTATCTTATTAAACACAATAACTGTAGTATAGTCTGGAAAATAATGCACTTTAATATAAATTAAGTCGTGGTTAAATGTCGTGTACATGTAACTGTAAGCATTATTAATCCTCTTTTAACTCAGACTTCATGTCATGCCATTTGCTAACTCTATTAGCTGGAATCATAACAATACTCACATCCTCGGGTTTCCCCAGAACAGCCGCTGTGGTGGAGCAGAGCTTTTTTAGAAAGCCTTCAGAGAACTTACTTGCGGGTAAATTTGTCTCTAAGTCAATAAAAGGCATTTTGTTTACTTTTTCTTTGTCGTTTGAAAGACTAGCTTAGTTTGTCCTGCACTGGGCACCCTTGCCGACAAGTCCCGCCCACACAACACGTGATTGGTTGAAACCGAGAGACGCCTGCTCGTTTTCATCTGTGATTGGTGGAGGTGTACCGCACAGACATGTACATGCAGTGTACACGTGTACTCCTGATACCCACAATTCATTTATTTTTTAACCAACGTATAAAGATTATATAACTCAGTTTTCACCTGCAAGTTTTGGTTTATTCTATCTTGTTACCTGACTTTAAAAAGTCATTTTAGAGAACACGCAGGGTGGCACGGTGGCGTAGTGGTTAGCACGTCCGCCTCACAGCAAGAAGGTCCTGGGTTCGAGTCCCGGCCTTCCCGTGCTTGCGTGGGTTTTCTCGGGGTACTCTGGTTTCCTTCCACAATCAAATACATGCATATTAGGATAATTGGCTGTTCCAAATTAAGCCGGTGAGTGAGTGGTGTGTGTTTGGGTCTGCAATGGTCTGGCGAGGTATTCAGAATGTACCCCGCCTTCGCCCTGGTGTCAGCTATGATAGACACAGCCGCCCCGCGACCCTAGTAGTAGGTTCAAGCAGTTCAGCATATGAGTGAGTGAGTACTCACTCAATGAGTAAATCAGTTAAAATATTTATTTAAAAGGTAAAAAAAGTAAAGTGACATGATGCTTGACTAGTAATTAGAAACATCCATTTTTTTTTGCAAGCATCATTGTCTTCTGAGCTGTAGTCGAGAACAATAAAGATGCAAAATACAAATACATGAAATACAGAAAATTAGATATCACTCACAGAGTTGCAAGCACAAGACGCATAATACTAAGATGCCTCTGTGTATTATGCGTCTTGTATTATATACTGATCAGAGTAGCAAATGGGAGACATACAAAAACACACAAAGGTTACCTCTGGAGCCCACATGATCTTTGTGTAGAAATGCATGGAAAGGATGGACAAGTATGAAACTATACTGTAAGAATAAACCTTATATTTAACACCCACAACACACATGCATGCTTCCATGTTTCTCCTGTACATTAAAATATCCATCATTATGTGAACATGGGCAAGAACTTACATGTGCAAAAGGCAAAGCAACATTTACATTGTTAATATTTTTGATATGAAAGGAAAAAAAATCTTGTCTGTAAAAATATTGATATCTCTTAGAGATTTTATGATAAAACCATGAACCTCTTCGTCTCACTTGCTGAACCTCTTTACCCTACTAGGGTCAAAAGGAGGGCGGAGCCTGTCTCGGCAGACTTTGGGCAAAGGTGGGGTACACCCTGAACAGCTCGCCAAACCCTGGCAGGGACAACACACATTACCATTCACGCTCACACTCACACTTTGGGCCGGATCTACTAAAGGTTTGCGTGTATAAAAATGTGTGTAAACTCTTTGCACACGCAAAAAAATGTACAAACTGATGTACTAACAGTGCGCAAAAGGGTTGCGTCATGCAAAGGTGCAAAATAGCGCGTCTGCATCCAGTTAGTACGTTTTCTTGAGAATGCATTTTCACCCTCGTGTGAACTTTTTTGGAGTAAATGAGGAAACAGTCATTAAAACATATCGCCTATCCAGCCCTGCCATTTTGGAGCTGTTGGAGGAACGTTAAGCAAATCAACATTTATTGAAAAAAGATGATTGAAATCACTTTCTAAATTCATATAAATATATTATCAAACGAAATATTCAGTCTCATTAACGTCGAATTAGGTTCAGTCCCGCAAAATCATATCACACACATTGCTTCAGTCACAAAATATATTAGACTGTCACGCCTGGCCGCCCGGGCCAACGATGCAATTGTCTGAAGGGCTGCAACTCCAGATCAAAGTCCTCTGGACCCTTTCGAGGCTCTGCAGGGGTGGCGGCTGCTTTGGGGGGATTTGAGGGAGGTGGCTGAACTTCTAATGAAGTTATACATATAAAAAAAAGTTTTTTGCTGGGGATTTGGCTTGAAAGACTAATGTTGCCACAGGAGGTTCATTCATTTTTCATTTATTAAATAAATATCTTCTCAGAAAAAAAGTGTTACTTTTATTTGCCGACGTTTATTATACTTATTTTTCTTTTGTTCTTCTGATGTCTTGATGTCTTCTTTTCATCCATCCACTGTTTACATCGATTTACCAACAGCATTTACTTTTTCAGATTTTAGATTTTCTCCCATATAGCGTTCCTTTGTGTGATCATCAGATTTCTTTGCTGTAGATCATTTAAGTGTTTATTGGCTTCATCTACCAACACCTCTAATTCTGTAAGGTCGAATTTCCCGTAGTGCCAGTTTGACCGCTTGCCCGCAGTGCCATTTGCCCGTAGTGCCAGTTTGCCCGTAGTGATGTTTGCCCGTAGTGCCCATAGTGTCATTTGCCCGTAGTGCCGATTGCCCACAGTGCCAGTTTGCCCGTAGTGACGTTTGCCCGTAGTGCCAGTTTACATTTAGACAAAAGCAGTTAAAACTGTCACACAAGTCTGGGTTTGGGTAAAGGAGAATTTAGGCCTGTAGATGTTAACTGCAATCAGTGAGTGTATGGTTGAACTTCAACTACAGTCTGCAAAATCTGTTTTAGATTAAGCATTATTAGAACAGAGTTAACACATTTCAAAGTTTAACCAGAAAATAAATTCTTTGGAGTCAGATATTTTAGTCCTGAAGTTAAAACATGTCCTTGACCACATGCTAGGAATTCATTCTGAATGAAAAATGTATGTGTAAACCCAGCTATAGAAAAAAGTGTGAGACGAAAACGCCTCGCCGGTTGCTATACCAACCTACTACGTATAGTTCAGGGTCTGTCCTGGAGATCCCACCCAACCCTTGACCTGGTCTATGGTAGTCTACAAAGATCAAGCATCAACCTGAGCCAGCGTCGCACACAGTTCGCAGGATATTGGTATCGTGCCAAGGGCGAGCTAATTTCAAGAGTCAACAAATGACGACTCACTTATCCCCAAGTCATCTCATGAGATACTGGGATGAAAGAAACGGAGCTGGGCTATACCATAGCAGACCCAAATTGCTGGTGAGGGCACGTGTGAGCCATCTCTGCCACGGCCGGAAAAATGACAATGATGTGAGACAAAATGTTCAATGTAGTGGATACTTAATAATAAGCAGCACCTCCAATTTTAACAATAAAAAGTGCCAGCATATTTCTTATTTGTTCACAAGACCATGCTTTGTTAAATTCACAGCTTGAAGTTCATTTGAGTATAACTGGTATGATGCAAAAGTAACCACTGCCACAAGCAAACACAACGCTTACATCACTCATCCGTTCTCCTTCACTCAACTTTTTCACCAGGTGTCTTCATATTCATTCTGTCACAGCAAAATGTCAGACATAGTAAACGCTACGACAGAACCGTATATGTTGGTGCCTCTGGGTAATGACACAAATGGTATCCAAGATCAGAGATCACGAGTAAAAAAAAAAAAAAATAGACAAGCAGATAAATAGCAGCTTTTTATTATATTTTACACAAAAACTAGAACAGAAACTAATTAAATACAGGTCAAGTGCTGGCGGGATCTAGATGATTTGTATCAAGTGGACAGCCATGTTTGGTGTTTTCTTCTGAAATGATCTTCACACTAGTGATGAAACACCTAGAACAGAAGGAAGGAAATGCACATTTATTTGGATTACATGCTTTTGTAGATTTATAGTAAACTATGAAGAAGATACAGGGAACATGGCAGAGAGGCTGGAAGAACATAGACCAAACTTTAGAAGCAGTGCAGACCACAAGACAACATTCCAACACCTGTCTCTTGGCATGCTTTTCTATATAAAGGTAAATCTAGGAAAGCTGCAGGTCCCAGTGTATCAGCTCACAGCAAGCTCAGTGCTTCTAAGTAGCAATAAAACATGACATATGAACGGGTAATTTGCATACCGTGTGAGAATTTGCACTGTTTAAGAGCTTCGTTGAAGCCTTCACACAAGCTGAGGTCTGTCTGAGTGGTAGCACAGTCCAGGAACTGCCTCACTTCGAAAAGACATGGACCGGCCTGAGGAGGAGCAGCTCGCACAGGCTCCTACGAGCAAGACAGAGAAAGAGAGATAGGGAAAAATCATAATTTGCAAATGCTGTTGAACACAACTCTATCTTTCATTAAGAATTTAATCCATTCATTCATTCATTTATTCAAACGCTTACTCCTACCAGGGTCTCGGGGAGGCAGAAGCCCATCTCAGCTGACTCTGGGCAAAGGCGGGGTACACCCCGAACAGCTTTTCTTCGCAGAACCAACACACATACAACTATTCACACTCATTCAGGGGCAATTTGGAACAGCCAGTTAGCCTAATGTGCATGTCTTTGGACTGTGGGAGGAAACCAGAAACTGTGGGAGGAAACCCATGTATGCAGAACACGGGGACAACATGCAAACTCCACACAGACACGCCCTCGCTGAGGCCGGGACACAAAACCCAGGACCTTCTTGCTGTGAGGAGAATGTGCTAACCACTACGCCACCATACCGCCTGATTGAATCCATATTAACGTTTTATTTATTTATCAATGCATTCAGTTAACTATTATCCATCCTTACATTTCTGACTATTCTGAGTGTGAGGACGTACCTGTGCAGGAGCCGGTCGAGGTGTTTCAGAAGAGCTGCTTCCGCTGAAGGCTCCGGTAAGTGCGCTGCCCATCACATGGCCCACAGCCGAGCCCACCGCCACACCCGCGGCTGTGGTGGCCATCTGGGCCATAAGACCAGGCTGTTTAGGCTGGACAGGAGCTGCGGCCACTGCTGATGGAGGTGGAGCAACAGGAGCTGGAGCATAGGACTGAGCAGGTGCACTGCGACAAAAAAGACAGAATACAGGATATCAGAAAAGATTTCAAAGAAACAGGACATTGTGCGGCAAAATTGCTTCTGAGGAGAAAGTGGGTGATACTCAAAAGGGCTGACGAGGTAATAACTATACAGTAGACCAGAGTAGAGATACAATATGCTATTAATAAAGTATTAATAACAATATAATAATAATGTAATTGTATCTGTTGTGGATTTCCTGAATTAGTGCTGAAGGTCACATAAAATGTAAGACCAAACAATCATAATTCGGGTGCAAATTCCTATCATTTCATATTTACATACTACACTGACAAATTTTTACAATTTTACAACCTTTACCTTTGATCACCCCTGAATTTGGGTATGAAATGGACAAACCACTTGCTTGGTAACAAAATAATCCAAGACTTTATTTGTCCTTCCCTAAATAAGAACTCAAATCCCAAAATCTGTTGCACCATTCAGTTATGGATTACAACAAATTTAACTCATTACATCGTTTAACACAGAATTCTTTAATTAAATATTTTTAAAACTAGAAATAGTTACACAATCAGTTACACAGGATTATTTTTTTCCACCTGTATTGTTTGATCCCGCCTCCTACACGACGATTGGCTGAGAAAGACATACGTTGGGGGCGGCACGCAGTAAGACTAATTTAACAAATCATAGAGAAGTAGGCGGGATAAAACTAGCTAATCCTGATGCAAATCGGCAGGATTTGTCAGAATGCGGGTAGGAAAAGCATATTTAGTGCGTCAATTCATTAGCGACCCAGCTACATATTCAGAAATCCACAGCACAGCAATTAGTTTTACCTTGCCGGTGCTGAAGGACGACTGCGACTTCCTCTCGCCATGTTTTAGAGTAACTTTGTGCAGACAGCTGAGTTACAGAAGTTTATCCCTGAACGCTGCAGAAACAGGAATGACCTGGTAACCGGTTCACGTGCGGATGACCTTGTGTGGACAACACAGACGCGCATGCGCAGATACGCTTCCTACCAAATCACTGTGCGCCGTGAGCCATGTGACTTCTGTGTATGATTTATCTTGGATTTGGCACGAGTTAACTTTAAAGCTAAGCTAAGAAAAAGTCAGAGCAGCTGAAGTGTAACCATAATGTCAAAATATAAAAATACACAATAAAAGGGAGATATCAGCTGGTGGAGCTTGACTGTTCTACACAATTACCAGTTTCACGCCCTCTAGTGGACCAGTAAAGAAATGCAATTATACAGTCCCTCTTCATTAGAGATGGCTGTGTATGGACTTCTGATCGTTTACATTTGCATCTGGCAGACACCTTTAACCAGAGTTCTGAAGTCACTATTAGTCAACACCTTCTGATACTGCTTTTACTAAGAGTTCAAGAATTTCATTGCCAGTAGTGATTCACTGTTACCTGTATATGACAATTAAACTTGAAACTAGGAGCCAGGCTGAGTACCAGCGGTCAAAAGTTTGTTCCCAGGTAGTAAGAAAGTATACAGCCAATTAAAAAAATATATTTAATTATTCATTCATTCATTTTCTGAACCGCTTAATCCTAATTAGGGTCGCAGGAAGGCTGGCGCCCATCTCAGCCGACTCTGGGCGAGGGCAGAGTACACCCTGGACAGCTCGCCAGGCCATCGCAGGGCAGAAACATGCTGACGTCAACCCAATGGCCTACTCTTTACGAATGACAGCAATGGTTCTCTTACATGTCTCTCACCACAGACAGTGAGAGACATGGCTGGCCTTTGATAACCCAGTTAGCTGCACTGAAGGGACAGCAGTGACAACTTGGTGATAGTAAGGCTTGAACCCCTGACCTTCGGATCAGTAAGCCAGCACCCACCCACCGGGCCTCCACTGCCCCTATATTCAATTATATTAAATTATACAATGTATATTAAATTGTATATTACATTATATATTATATTTAGATATCCATTTGTTGAATCGCTTAATCCTACTTGGGTCGCAGGGAGGCTGGAACCTCTCAGTCGACTCTGGCCCAAGGCAGAGTACACCATGAACAGCTCGCCAGTCCATCGCAGGGACAACACACACACACACACACACATGGAACAGCCAATTAGTCTAATGTACATGTGGATGGAAACTGCAGTATCCAGAGGAAACCCATGCAAGCACAGGGAGAACACGCAAACTCCACACAGATATGCTCTTGCCGAGGCCACGAGTCGAGCCCTGGACCTTCTTGCTGTGAGGCAGACATGCTAGCCACTATGCCACTGTGCTGCATATGCTTAAAAAATGTCCAGTGAAAGGGTAAAGGATGTCATGCAGTGTGACATGGAACAAATGAAGATTAAAAACTGAATATGGGAAAAAACACTCCTCCATGTGACACCTGTGGGACACATGGAAAATCTGCTTACCGATATGTTTCAGGAAGTGGAAGAAAACTTGAAAACCTGAAGGAAACTTCATACAGACAATAGCCTGGCCATCATAACATAGCTCACTCGTGTGTGTTTATTTTTGTGCAACTAGATACAAGGATTTAAGGGACGTTCTGAGTCTTAGGATATTATAAGTGCTCTATTTATGTTCTAGATACTTTGAATTGAAATGAGTAGCATTTCAGGTGGTGCTGCTTGTTTTGGACTGACTGAGCGACTCAAATCAGGTCCGAATCAGAACAACTGCTCTTCACTACACATCAAATTCCTGCTTTATTAATGTAGATGTTCTGGTGCAGGAGCGAGCAGTGGCTGTTAGTTCTTAATGATGTTCACAGGAGAAAATACAATTAAAATCAATGCTAAGGTTCAAGTTTCCTACCTGCACATTGTTTAATGTGTTGATGTTGGTGAGGTTCCTCCCTCAGGGTAGGGTGCGAGTTGCATAGTGATAGCTGTACCTAAATTACTTTTAAAAAGGCTCTGATTTCACCAAACCCCCACTGCCCCCAAGGAATAAATATAAATACTCGGGACACCTTGGGTGATTTCTGTCCAAATAATGCCTTGTGAGGTGGTGGCACCATGTTGAATCCCGTACTACTTTTACATCTGGAGCAGGGGCGTTTGGAACTCCCTCGGCTTTTCCATTGGTTTCCGCGATCGCCGATGGTACTCTGAGTAGCTGGCATATCGCTTTTTGGGATCACTGCTGTTTATAAATTAATAATTTAGCTTATTATCAAGCTACCTCGAACAATGCGATTCCTTTTTACCCCTCAGCCTGTTATGGCTGGAAGGGTATTGTTGGCTTGGCGGGCGGCGTGACAATTTTGTCCTGGCCATTGCTCAGCTCATGGACATGCCAGCTTTCTGAAATTTTGCGCAGACACTCCCTAGGACCTATACCTGTGTGTGGGGTAGCTAATTTGCATATGTGACCTTTGACCTTGGCACAGTGACCTTGGACATAAAGGTTGTCCTGGCCATTGCTCGGCTCATGTGCATGATAGCTTTCTGAAATTTTGCAGAGGCACTCCCTAGGACCTAAACCTAAAGTTTGTCCTGTGCTTCAGGTGTCCTGGCTGAGGGGTTACGATGTTCTATAGAACGGCTATTTTTTCATGTTGAAAAAAAATCATCTTGTTTTCTTTAATGCCAAAAGGTCTACATTTGTACACAGGAAGCCAAAAATAATAATAATATATTTTAAAAAAACAAAACAAAACAAAAAAAAGGTTATTATAATGCTTCCTGGTTCGGTTGGATATAAACGCCGGTTCACCCCCGGTGCTTAAAATGGTGCTTAATGGGCCCAAGGCTATTTTCAGGTAGCGGAACCCACCAGAACTAGCCGAGGGCATCCTGACAAACTTTGGGGGGGAAAATGACTAGAAGCAGGTTAAGTAGTCCATTTTCTTATTTTATTCCTGTGTTAATACAATAAATATACAAAACTCAAACTACTCGACATGCAAATGCAGAGGGGGACAAGAGTGCATTTGTACAGTACAATGAAATTATTCAGGACAACAGGCAACCACTCGTCAATTAATATTCGTGTTATTATTATTATTATTTTTTTTACAAAATATACAAATATCCCTTAGGTTTGCTCGAACGAACTTCACATCACCACCTCCTCAGTGTTTCAACTAATAATGTCATTGAGTTCTAAATCACAACTTAAAAACCACAATCCAACACCACACACGCACACGCGCGCGCACACACACACACACACACACACACACTGGCTCATGGTATTTAGTTCTACAGATTTTCCCATTTGATTCGTATTAATATAGAACAAACATTCAGGTGCCATTTGTTGAAACGACGTTCTTTAAAAAAACAAACAAAGGAAGAACAGCTTGCAGCAGCTCATGTGGAGATGACAGAATTGGAAACCATAAAATAGTTAATGGGGGTGGGGGGGTTCAGGGACACAAGATTTTAAAACAAAGATATGAGCTAAATGTCTCAGAGTAATGTGTTCATGTGATTGTGTGTTAACATCCAAATAAAAGATTTAAAGTCAATACTGTAAAGAGGTGGCTAAAGCTACCACACACACACACCTCAAAACACAAACAGTCCGTAATCTTGGTAGCTATTCTCAAATAATAATTTGAGACACACATTTGAGACAGTCGTCGAAACACAGACGACCCATAACCTTGGGAGTCGTTTCTCAGACAGCTGTTTCTCAGTGCTCAAGGCTACACAGCTGCATTAATTCATGAGAAATACAAAAACATGGTGTCTAAAACCTAACGTCCGGTTGGACTGAAATGATAAGATATAAACCTAAGTGAGATCACCTGCTGTGGAGTTAAACAGCTTAAAACTCACTCAAATTCAGTCAACACATCATTATTCATCACATCTCTCTCTCTCACACACTCACACAGACACACACCAACAGGAGTGCTAGCATGCGATAATCTTTTCTCTAGTGCTCTGCATCTCTAAAGCGTGCCATTAGAAAAACACAGGTGGCAGACTTTCACTGCAGATAGCGTTTTCTTCTTATCGAGGATTTCTCTTCTCCCCGGCACCCTAAAACTTGAGATACAGGACCTGGATCGAGGCTTAGCGAGCTTCTCAAGCACGTCTAACCCAGCGCTTGTGTTTGTAGGTCACTGGACAAGCTTGAGATGCGAAGTGAAGGAGCTTCAACTTATTTTCAGGAAAGCAGGAACGGTGTGTAAGGCAGAATCGGAGATTTAAAAAAAGCAACAGGAGAGCCACCTGAATCTCCCACTGGTTCCCTCAGTGAGGGACATCCCTATTGGCCAATGAGGGGCAGGAATGAAATGCCTGTTTGTGTGAAATATTAGTAGATTGTGTTGATAGCGTTTCATTTGTCTGTTCACTCTGGATGTTTACAGGAAGTGAACAGAATCTTTGCTGACCTCACTTCCTGTTTTTTTAAACTGAGAAACATGAGTCAGCACAATCTGAACCAATTGAAAAGTGAGTGGAGTATGACAAGCATACGTACGTGCACACACACATACACACACACACACGATATCAGTGTAACAGCCAGTTGAGTGAAAGGGGGTAGAGTCTCAGTTAGCCAATGGAGTGCACCGAGTTGATGACAGGCCGGAGTCTGGGATCGTCCACATCTGAAACAGGCTTAGAGATGACTCACTCACCAGTCAAAGGAGTACAATAAGAAAGAATGAAAAAAAAGGAGGAAAGTGGGAGGAGCTTGAAGTTGGGCCTGCTCTTTCTTGGCCAATTAGAATTGCTCTTTGAACGCTCCGCGCGCAGCGTTCGAGGCGGCATTAGCTGCTGCTGTTTGAACTGTTTTGTTGGACATGACTCCAGTGGCGAATTCCTGTTGGGCCTTCTCAAAGCTCGCACCAGTAGTCCGATACAGCCCATGGACCTACACACACACACACACACACACACACGCACATTATAGAATGCTATTAATGTAATGTGTATTACAGATGAATTTCAAATGGTTTATTATTCTAAGGAGAAACAATAAACACACCCAAACTTGAATAGACCAGAACACACACACACACACACACACACACACACACACACACACACACACACACTACATCAATAATTACACAAATCAGATTTAATGACCCAGTATTACAGGCAAGCAGTTTTACCTTTTTAAACATGATGAGAGAGATGACAGCGGAGGCGGTGAACAGAGCAGCAATCAGGATCATAATGATGCCAACAGGAATGCTTTTATTAAGGCCGGTCAGTGCCGAGATCCAACCACTACACACACCCACACACACGTACACGCACACACACACACACAAAGCACAATTCCATTAGCAGTGTTTCCCTAAAATGAGATGACTACTCTAATATAAAATAAGAACAGGAATACCTGACACCCCAGCCTGTGATACCAATGGCTTGCATCACATGGACAAAGAACTGACAAATATAGATGAAGAAGAACACAAAGAACCGGAAAGAACTGTCACTCCTGAAGAGAGAGAGAGAGAGAGAGAGAGAGAGAGAGAGAGAGAGAGAGAGAGAGAGAGAGAGAGAGAGAGAGAGAGAGAAATATGTCTGTTAAATATGTCTTTGTTTAGTGGTGTACAGAATCACATGGTTCTAGATGTTTTGTCTCATATAATACTCATAAATGAAACTCAAAAGTACTCGACGCAAAGCATCGCTTGGTATATCTCTGCCATAAATCTTTTTACTGTGTGTTTGAACTGTGACCTTGACCTTTGACCTACAGCCTTAAAACCTGTACCAGTTCATGGGTATTTAGTAATAAGTAACAGGTGAATGTTTTCCAAATCCATGAAGGTGTTCAGCCTGCACAAAATTTTTCTAAGATGACCTCATGTGACCTTGACCTTTGACCTCTGAATCTGTACCAGTTCACAGGCCTCATGGGTCAAAACCCACTGAGGAATTCAGAACATTCGTGCCCACACGGACATTGGATGGACAGTTGCACACGCATGGATAGGGCAAAAAAATAATGCCTCCAGCACCACTAAGGTCTTTTTCTTAAAAAGTCTTTTATAGAAAAAGATCCCACTACAGCACAGGTGTCAAACTCAAGGCCCGCGGGTCAAATCCGGCCCGCCTACTCATTTTACGTGGCCCGCAAAAGCTTTCAAAGTATATGGTGGGTAGAATTAGCATTAACCATTACCATAAAACCTAATTCATCATCCTGCCACTAGGTGGAGGGTTTTGTGTGTGTGTGTTAGTTACCTGAATGCTCCATACAGAGGTCTGTACCAGCAGACGAATGAGCATGGAGTGAAGAGCATGAACCACAGCATGGCCAGGCCAAAGTCAACACCACGTGTCGCATCTACACAAAACCAAGCCAAGCAGCCGAATATGTTCACAAACAGTGTTCCTGTGTGGACTGGAAAAAACACACACACACCTATCAGATCTTCAACAAGTGAACCACAGCAAAACAGAGAAACCAACTCAAATGCATCACATGTAGAACTTCACCCCCGCTAAAACCCAATGTAGTCCCTGAGTACGAGATAAAAGCAGAGAATGGGAGAGATTTCAAACTCTATACCTTTTGTGCACACTGCTTTTTAGACGTAAAAACGGAATTAAACAATTATTAATATACTCATTTATATCCTGCCTAAACGCAGAGCAGCCTATAAGGTCTTTGCAAGTTCTGTTTATTTATTCTGCAATGCATAGATGAGTTTCAGTGTCCACGACAACTATTGTCACCCAACTCAGTGATACATAACAGCTAAATCACATCAACTCGGCGACGCAGAGACATCCATCCAAAATGAAGTTGATGGCTAAGTTCTAAAAAGCAACACATGGACACGGGACAGACAGGGGACAACCACTCAAAATAAAGTTGATGGATTAGTTCTATAGTGACGAACGGACACTGTACAACCATCCATGCCTTATTCCATAACTACGGTGCTCTGCTTTTATCAGTGTATAGTATTATGTATTATTATTTTTCTTAAATCATTCATCCAACACAAAGAAAAAAAATCTCCCTTCTTTTGTCAAAAAGACTTTTTCTTATCTCTGCCAAAGGAGGTTATGTTTTACCCTCAGTTTGTGTGTTTGTTAGCAGGATTACGCAAAACATTATACATAGATCTTTGAAATTTCTACCAGAGGTGGGGTTTTGTACAGGGAAGACTTAATTCGATGTTAGAAATGATCTGGATGAAATTCTGGATCCATGAATTTTTGAAAGGACAATTAACATTGTGAGAGAGGACGATTATTGACATTTGGGGTTGTATGTTATTTATTTTTATTTATTTATTTTTTTTAATTTGCTTGGCGGGGGTTTGCGCTCTCCGATTGCTCTAGTTGGATATGTTTTAAACTATAACACTTTCATTTCTGTGTTAAGACATACTGTATAAAAATATAAACCAATAGGCTATATTTAATTACAATATTTCAAAGGCCTATAAAACAACACCACAGTATCGTCGGAAAAAAACAGCTATTTGTTTCTAGCAAGTAGCTTTTTTGTTTTTACAGTTTTAACAGTCTATTCTTAGGCTGGGTAATGATCTAGGCATGCAGGAGCATGTGATCACATCATAGTAGATCTAATTAAGAGTTCCGCTTAAGGAGGGGGATCATCTGAACCACAAGCACGTCATCCTTTGCAGAAACTGAAGCATGAAAAGGTTTAATATTTGTATGTATCAGATGTGTAGTAAAATTTCTACCTCGGATACTTAAGTCACAAAAAAGACAGACCACTTTAATAGGAACACCTGAACTCTGACACCATCATGCAATTATCCAATCATGTTGCAGCGGTGCAATGTGAAAAATCGTGCAGATACAGGTCTAGGGCTTTAGATAATTTTCATGGTAAACATCAGAACGGGGAAATGTGTGATCTCAGGGAATCTGTGGCTCTCCTGATCACATCCAGTGATCTGCAGACGGGAACACCTTGAAGAGGAGAGAGTTCAGAGGAGAATGGGGAGGCTTGGTCAAGCTGAAAAGAATGGCTACATCCATGACAAGCAGAAAAGCACATCAGCGCACACAGGATGCCGAACCTTGAGGCTACACATGCAGAAGACCACACTGTATTCCTCTGCATGAACAAGAACCTGAGACTCCAGTGAACACAAGCGTGAAGATATCGCCTGGTCTTTTTTCAAAATCTTTAGCTGCACAGTTTCCAGCGGTAACCTCGTCATCATTAATTATTTTCCTACAGCAACATACCCCTGTTGTACTGTGCATCAGAAAACACATAAGGGGTTACAAAAGGGGCATACAGGGGGCGATCTGCACCCTGTTGTACTCCGAAGAGTTATACTAAATATCCCCTGGTGCTAGCTCATCCAGGGCCAGATGATGTGAAACATGACACTAGCAATTTAATGACTCCTCCTTTATCTTTTTAATACTCCAAATACAAATACTCATCTGGGACAAGTGGCTTGAATGTTTGTGTTAATGCTAATCATACCACACCGTCACAAATAAATCACTCATCTGTCCTCACCTCAAACTTTCCATTAAAGGTACAGTGTGTAACATTTTGGAAGAGCTATTAGCAGAAATCAAATATAATATAAACTTTAGGCACTGCCTAAAAGCACAGCTCCAACACAACAAACGCAACGTACGCCAATACCGTCGTTTTCATGACGCCATTGATGGCGTAATGTCATGTAACCATCACACTAGGACCGCCCCCCTCCCAGGGTCTCGATGTCTGAAAGTGTTTTGCTATTGAGATAAGATTTCTTTAATGGAAACCCAATATCACCAAAGGTCGACGGACACAATGGTTCACGACAGAAAAAACCAGATCGATGCTATACCAATTACTCTTAAGTATAGTGCTCTGCTATCATCAATAAATTGTTTTCATTAATCATTCAAAAAAAGTCAATGAGATTTCAAAGCTGTATTCAAAGCATATCTACATGGGGAGCGGGTCCCCTATCACGGAGGCCGCCATCTTGAAGCGTCATGTTTCTGTAGTAGCCCAGAGCCATACAGTCTTCGAAGGGGCGGGGTTGGAATTTAAATTTTAGTTGATTGCAATCTGGAACCTCACTACTTGATGCCGCTAGATACAGCTTAAATCATACACACTGTATCTTAAGGCCTCTAAAATGCTAGAACATTCACAAGAGATGTACATTTCCATTCAGGAAACTCTAGTCGAAAATGTCACCATGTTTTACTATGTGAAGGGTTCTGCCAGGTCACCACACAAATACAGGGGGAAAGAAGCACTGTTTTGAAATACACAAGAACAGGTGGTTCAGATAAGTGGATTATGATTGGACAGGAGACACTCACACATCCACAGGTAGTACATTATCTTAACCGTCTTCTGAAACTCCACTGGGATGTCCACTGATATATCATGGTAGAAACACGGCCCCACAGGAAACTTTTCAGGCAGCGGTGGCCAGTTGTTTTTCCTCCCTGAGGAAGTGAAGAGGGAATGAGGAAAAAACAAGGTGGAAACTGTTTAAACACAGACATCTGTAATAATTTCAGGGTGAATTTTCTCACCAAATATCTCCAACAAAGTCATAAAAAATTTTTTTTTATAAAATTTAAAAAAGGGCCACTACTAACATCACTAAATATTTTAAGTAATTAAGTTTTGTTTTTCCATTTAGTTCACACATCTTTAATTTTTATTTAATTCGACTTCCCGCTCCTATCAAGTCAATCAAATAATTATTAATAACTGGAAGAAAAAGTAAAAAAAAAAAAGAGGACAACCCCAATCTTGCCAAGTTATTCTGAAGAAATTGAAGATTTTTGCATTAAGTTCATGGCACATGTAGAAGTATTCTATGTGGTTGCACCTCCGGACGCATTGAGCGACTGCATTTCCCTCTCTCTGCGGTCGAGCTCTGCAGCTTTCCTCTCCAACTCCTCCTGCCTCCTCAGCAACTCGGCCTGGGCCCGTGCCTGATCCTGCAACACACACACACACACACCATATTAAAATGCCTCCCCTTTCAAGGTGAGAAACAAAGGCAATCTTCTCAGAGACACACTCCGTACTATTTCCATGCATAACATACATTATGTTGTAGCATGAGGAGGAAATCTAATACAAACACTTGTATATGTGTATATTTACTGTGTATATATACTGTATTTCTATCCTAGGTTACCAGATATTAAATTATGACACCAAACACAATTTTATTGAACTACTATTAGACTACAGACTTTCAGCTAACACTACGCTAAGTATTTTATGTTAGGGACGCATATACTTTTTAATAATTGAACACAACAATTTGACAGTTTTCCTGCTCCATCTCATCGGATACTCATAAAATAATATTTATAAAATGACTGTCGGCCAGACAACCAATAATCAGCACAGTGATGAAGCCAAAAATCGAACCTAAGCTTGGGTTAAATGCAGTTTCTCAAATAGTGTCACAAGGTCTTAACCAATTAGATAATTAAAAACAAATAAGCTAGCCAATCACAGATCTTAACACACCAGCTTAATATAAGAAAACATCAGCGAGTTACTTGTTTGTTAAAGGCTTAAGCCACTATCACATAATCCGCTATATCTCACAATACGGTCCTGCGTCTTCCGACTGGTTTGGTGCTTAGGGTCACAAATTGAGTTTCACGTAGCCTTCTATTTATATAATAAATGACAGAACCCAGTAACCCAATACGCTCTATTCAAAATTTTGGAAGGAAATTAAGTCTGGAAACTTTTTTTTTCCCTGAGAAAATGTAATATTCCTCTGTTCCCTCATGCAGAAAGCCTACACTTGAGTAATGTAGGTGATCCAAATATATGAAATACAATTCAGGAGCTGCAGTTGATACTGGAACGTTAATACGATTTTTGAATCACTGAGTATGATCTCCTGCAGGTGTGTGTGTATGTGTGTGTGTATATTTATGTGGGCTAAACCCCCTGCTGGGATATACTAGCGCCGGTTTTTTTTTCCACCTCCACAGCCTGTTTTTAGTTGCAGTGGAGAAACATTTCAAACATAATATTTCTTTTTTACTCCAACACAATGGTTTTTTGACTCATTTAAATATTTGGGAATACAAATACTGCCTCAGAAAAATTCCAAGTACAATTTAAGCAACAGCATGTAGGTTCTCTGTGTGCCGAGTGAAGCTCAGACAATGAGAGGGGTTTCCTCATCACCACAGCATCACACTGCATGATAACAATATAACAGTTTCACATCAAGCGCTTGGACTAACACAGTTAAGGTTTCAACAAATTTACTGACAGCCAATTCAACAACAGTAAACACCATAATCATACACAGTATTGTTATACGCAGAGCCTGGAGTTAAAGTATCAAGACTACATTACTATTTAACCACAGTTTTCCTCTATTAGTACTTCATGTATTATACACTATCATTTTAACACAAATATCTGTACTTTCTACTGCTTACATCTTCAAATCAGACTCATTATTTTAGGTTTATCACATTTAAAGTAAATCATCATATTAAATATAAATATATGGGACAGTCAGAGACAGAAAAGATCCCCAGGTGTATCCATCACCATGTGCATCATGCATAAAAGACGTAAGACAGAACACAAAAAAAGGTGTCTGTTGAAATGTCTTTCAAAAGGGCTCATTTTTACGTTCGTGCCTTGTGTACATTTCAGAGTCTTTTTTGCCCAAGTATCAGTTCTTCTATTCGAGTAAAGAATGCCACATTTGGTTATCAGTTCACTAGATAGTAGAAAAATATTCCACGTCAGGGTGCTGTGAAGCGAACCAGCCTCCACCACAAAGCTGTTGATTATGACTCTCCATTTGTTTTTTTTATTTCTCTAACACAACAGGAATATTAACAATTACAACGTATGTTATTAATAACTGTTCATTTAATGTTAAACCTTATTAAAGTGGACCTGTGGTGAATTTGCTTTACTAGCTCTTTAAAACAATTTTAAATATGACATCAGCGGTTCCGTCAAGCAACGTCAGTTCTTGTCAAGTACGGGCGAGCGCTGCCACACTACTACTACTACTACTACTAGGCAAGCGCAGCGACATGTTGCCTTCTTCATTGGCTGTTTCAGTCCTGGTAGTGACTTGAATTCATTGTTTTGTCCTATTGGCTCGGGTGCGTGCAGCAGACCCCAGTCTAAGATAACACATTATCGGCCAGTGCTGAGCTGTCGCCAGGAAAATGGCGGAGTGCAAAGAATACGGCTGCACAAACAACAAGCGTAGAAATCACAGAAAACATAACACAACATCAGCGCAGTCCATACTCTGAAAACGTTTCCTTTCAGACACAATTCAGTAGTCTGCGAAGACCACTTCAAGACGGCCTGCTATCGGCGTGACCTCCAGGCATAACTACTTGGCACGAAGCCCAAGCTTTACCTAAAACTGGACACTGTTCCTAAGGAACTCCTTCAAAGGATGAGAACAGACTTGAGCAGCGCCTCGCCAAAAGGAACCAGTAAAAGGTAAGAGCCTTCAGTTTACTTGCGCTGGACAACCCAGCCCAAAGAGTTCACGTCACTTCTGGGTGGAAAAAATGACTGTTCTGCAGATTCAGCGTCCGCTAGTAATCCATGGGATAAAATTTCCCAGTTTTGTGCTTTTTATGGTCATTTATAGTAAATAAGTGTCTGTATCGCTTAAAAGTATTACATTACGCACAAATTATGCTGTAAGGATGACCAATACTGGTACTCTTTAAGTAAAGAAATCATGACCTTGGGCGACAGAGTGGTGTAGTGGTTAGCAAGTTCACCTCACAGCAAGAAGGTCCTGGGTTTGAGTCCTGGGATCGGCTCGGGCGTTTCTGTGTTCTGTTTGCATGTTCTCCCCTTGTTTGCGTGGGTTTCCTCTGGGTACTCCGGTTTCCTCCCACAGTCCAAAGACATGCACAGCAGGTTAACTGGCCCTAGGTGTTGATGTGAGTGTGACTGGCTGGGTCTCTTGGCCCTGGGATGGTCTAGCAAATTGCTCAGGATGTACCCCGCCCTCGCCCAGTGTCGGCTGAGACAGGGTCCAGCCTCCCAGCGACAAATGGAGAATTAAGCAGTTTGGCAAGTGAGTAAGTGAATCATGACCTTCTGACCAATCAGATTCAATATATTGACAGTGTTGTGCGTATTTATAAATCTATGTTTTTCATTTGTGCAGTGTTACTAATTGACTTTCGGTCTTTCATTTGAAACAAGGCTATTTCTTGTCATTTGTGTAATGTCTGAGTGCCAGAAGATCACGTACATGTTGTCCTTATTCTCCTGATAACGTTGATCAAAGTGCTGGAAGGGTGCTGGTAAATCCCCTTAGGTACCAAAGTTAACTTCATTATGATTGCTCAAGTGATCGTTGCATATGCCAGGCTTGGTCATGTTACTCCTCATGTGACCGTGTGTTGCTTTTTTCCGTTAGTTCACTAGAGCTGAGGTCTAGATATCACAGCAGGGCACCCCCCACAGACCAACAAAATCTCGTTTTCCATCTTTAAAAAATTACAAATCTGCTCAAAAATAAACACTCAACTCTTATACATATAAGTATGCACGTTTATAAATGTCTTACTCAATGTTTAGTTGATTTAGATTCAGTTTCAGTTCATCATGTTTCCTATTTTTTGTATCTCATCATCGATGTAAATGAGAATAAATGTGTTTCCAGAGATTTGAATAAATGAATACAATTAAATAAATCCCTCTGGTCATACCCTTTTCAGGCTATGCTCAAATTTCCGCTCTGGCCTTGATGAATTATCCATCCCACCACATGTCTCTAATGGCTGCGGGGTGTACCATGTGCTGGTTGGGGTGATATTCATGTTCACTCTGTATTACAATACTGTAATTATAATAAATCACACTAACGTATTACTTCTAATCACTCCAGTGACATTTGTATGAATAACCAGTCCTGAAAATTAAACAGGATAGAATGGCGATGTAGTGGTTAGCACACCCGCCTCGAGTCCCGGGCTCAAGTGTTTCTGTGAGGGGTTTGCATGTTCTCCTCGTGCTCTCTCTCCCACAGTCCAAAAACATGCACATTAGGCTAACTGACTGTTCCCGATTGCCTGTGGGCGTGGGTGAGAGTGGCGAGCTGCTCAGGGTGTACCCCGAGTGTCGGCTGAGACAGGCTCCAGCCTCCCCGCGACCCTAATAGGTGTAAGCAGTTCAGGAAATGAGTGAGAGAAAATCAGACAGGACAAAAAAAAAAAGCATCTCATGTTTTATGTACAATTTTCTGGCCACATTTTTAGAATCTTAAAGGTTGTAGTCTGTTTATGTTTTCAGGAGGAGAGCAAACTGTTTACACGGTTAAGCTGATGACACAGACAAAGGAACACGTGAAAGTAAGACAGTGTGAGAGGGTAAACAAACAGTAGACAAAGAGTCTCTTATTACACTATACACTGCTACTATATCATCAGAGGAAAAGGATTAAACACTAATGGAGTGCTCGCCTGTATCCTCAACAGGTAAAATATATATATTTAATTATTGTTTGTATGCATTTTATTTATTTATGCAAAATAATGAAACAGGCTGTATTATCACTATAAATAATGCAACTATATAATCCTAAATGGCGCAGCAAATCTCTGTGCAGGGTCACTGTGCAGTTGGTTCTATTGTTTGTTTGTATATTGCAAATGAGTAAAGGGTGTTTACTTCAGACAAAAGAAAATCTGACCAACACCAGGCTTTATAGTGACCATTCCTCCTTTTCCCCTCGTTCTCCTTTTGCATCCTTTCACAGCTGTTTTCACATTCACTCTCAATTTGACAGAATTCCCATTTCCGCAAACTAGTCTGGCCTTTCTCCTTCGACCTATATTTCATATCAACAAGGTGTTTCTGTTTGCAGAAATACCACTCACTGGGTGTTGTTTCCTACACACCATTCTGTATAAACTCTAGAGACAGTGAATGTGAAATTCCAACAGTTTCTGAAATACTACCACCTACCCAGCAATAGTATGCTTTGTGTTCACTCATGCACAAGGTGTTGATTACTATATGCATTTTAATCTGGGCTCATCGTATTAAAAACAGAAACTCTATGTATTAATTATAATTTTGCATGAACAAACTCCTCAGTTCCTGGCTCTTGAAAATGGCACAAGCTTTGAGTGGTTAGCAAACCGACAATCATTAAACAGGTGTAATGTTTGGTTGCACAATCAACATGGGATGCAACAAAAGAAATGGCATGGAGAGAGAAAAGGAGCAGTGTTTCCCACAGGTCTGAAATACACTTGAGGTGACTCGTGGAATGGATCAGCATTTCCTACCGGCACAATACAGATTACTACATATGATTTCCGATTACAATGAAATCTGTTTTGCTCGCGCTGTTCTGTGAATCAGACATGTTAATTATCGGTGACAACCACAGACTTCAGAACTGACCCTTTCCTTTTTATTTTGTTTATAATTTCAGGAAAAAACACAAATAGCATAAATGAACATACACAGATAGTTGTATTTAATAGACAAATGTCTTTTAAATAATCAGTAAAATAGCTCAGGGGGGAAAAAGAGCCTTCATTAAGCTGAATGCACAGCCCATGCTCCATGTTGTCATAGTACCGTTAATAATAACATCAATTTCTTTTCAAGTGCACAAGGCACATTCTAAATCAAAATTTGAACGGGGTCAAGGTTATATCTTAGTGTGTTATATAAAAGTGTTATATAAAAGCACATTAACTGTTTACATTTGTTTTAGAATTATATTATTAAAAAAAAAAAAAAGGGTGCATTTTATTACTACTTTCTGATTTATCGATTACTATTATATAACGTAATTTCTGGTTTGATTGACTTCCAGTCAGCCAACTTTTGGTCAAGTGGCTTCCTAATGAGAAGGCAGATTCAATGTGCAACTCAGACCTAATCCATCTCCATCCACTATAAACCACCGTAGAAGCAATTCTGTGAGTTTGTTATATGTAACTAGACATGATAAACATCATGTATCAGTAATAACTTAATTCTACAGATGTTTGATAAGCTTTTTTCTAGCTATTGTCAAGCTAACTGTGATGCTAACAGCCATGGTAACAGAGCAAGACAGCAATATGTTATATTTGAAAATGATTTTTAGTTACCGACAGATGCTGAACATTAAATATTGTTTACAATTTTCACTGCACAGGAAGCCTGTATACGGAAGTGTCACAGTAAACAGTGAAGTTCACTTCGACTCTGCCTTCACTGGCTACGGTTTAACTTGGTGTCTGGTCAGTATTACTTAAACTGCACAAGACCAACTGAATACATATTTACCTTTTCAGCACATCAAAACCTGATGAAATGCTGTAATAGTGAAAAATCCCATCTGAGATCAGGTGCATAAAGCAGCGGGATGCTGGAACAGTGTAGTCACTACATTGGGATTTTTTTGTCTCGTTCGATTTCCTCAGCTACGACATGAATTATTTATTTCTGGCTGCCTTTACAGCTGTTCCTATTAATGGTGGAAGGAGATGAGAAGTGTGTGTACCTGTGTTTGCTGTGGCTGTGAATAAGCTGGTGGTTCCTCGGTGGGCTTCATGATGGCTGGCTGTGTGTTTGCAGTGGGCGGGACTTTGGGACCCGAACCAGGCGGAGCCTAACATGACAAAACAAAATCTTAATTCTGTACAAAAATATAGTGTTACGTGATGTTAATGAATAAAGTTGTAAAGCTTTTAAATAATGTAAACTGCACCAAATCAAAGCAGACGGTAATTTTATGATCTCCAAAAGGTGATATAAAGAGACTTACTGGTTTTGTATCTGTGAATGGATTGTACTCCTCCAAGCCGGGTGGCGCATTCCGTGTTACTTGTGTCACTGAGGGATCCTTAAAAAAAGAGAGAAAATCCAGAAATTTTAAACAGGGATTAAACAGACACAAGCTAATCTACACCAGAAACATTATTCACATGTTCAATACAGTATTCAATGCTATAAAAACATTCCATGATAGTGCGTATTAGTTCATTACATTACAAACTGTATGGAGAACACATCCACTAATACTCACTAGAGTCAGTCATCATATTAATTCATTTATTTGCTGAACCACTTAATCCTACTAGAGTCGCGGGGAGGCTGGTGCCTGGGCGAAGGCAGGATACACTCTGAACAGCTCGCCAGACCATCACGGGGCCAACTCACACACACACACACACACACACACACACCGAGGGGCAATTTGGAACAGCCACGTAGCCTAATGTGCATGTCTTTGGACTGTGGAAGGAAACCGTAGAACCCGGAAAAAACCCCACGCAAGCATGGGAAGAACATGCAAACTTCATATAGAAACACCTGAGCCCGGGACTCAAACCCAGGACTTTCTTGCTGTGAGGTGGACGTGCTAGCCACTACACCACCATGTCACCCTCAGTCGTTAGATGTGATCACAAAACACAGCTGGTGGACAGCACTTGCAGGTCCAAATTCTTCCACAGGTGTTAAATTATCATATCATATCATGATCAAATTCAGGGGCGGAGGCATCCTGGAAGGGACCACTACTATCAGGATAGAAATGGTTTACAGTAGGATCAAGGAGTTCGGTCAAAAAAAAGGCAGATTCCCGAAGTCAAAGTCAAAGATGGCCAGCAAAATGAGGAGCGAGAAGCAAAATTTTCTCAAGCGATGCAAAGTGGGTGGACGCGGAGTTCAACTGAGCTGCACTTTCATGCAAGCAATTTAAACGATAGCCAATCCCACAGTTTAAAGATACCGTTGATTGACAGATGCCACCAAACACTGAGTTCCCCAAAACCACTTCCTACTCACATGCAGTTCAGCAGCAAAGCCATTTGTGTGTTGCTCATAGCTTACTGTGTGAATCTGGCTTAAGTTTGTAATGGACCATGATGCAGTAATTCTTCCCTCTAAGAGGACACTCAAACAAACTCAAGCCAGTTCAGCATATCACATTTTCCCTTTAACTTGTCACCTGTCTTTATCTACTTAGTTACTAGTTATGAATAGATATTTGGTTTTGTTAAAGGAGAAACGCCTTCACGGTGGTGCAACTGCATATCTTTCCTGTCAGTAAAGGTGCTTGAAGTGACAGAATAATAATGAACAGAAAGAGACTTATTAAATGTCATTTGAATATTTCATTCCGTCCTGTCGTCCTGCAGACTTCACATCTGATCACCTGCTTCTGCCCACACAAGGGTAAAAAACACACGACAGAGGCTTTTTATAGTCCTGATGCACAGCATGACACTGCTGCTCTCTGTGCACTAAAATGATTTCAAATGGGCTTTCGATTTTCCTGCCTTAATGCAGATGTATAATGAATATGCAACATGTATAATTTCAGTATACAAATACTGGCACCACTACTTGTAATGGCTAACAAGCACGTAGGATCAAAATATATTCGCTAGCTAAGGTTAATCGTGAGGACGACTTCTGGAAGCCACCAAACACAAATGCATTTAATCAAAATGCTAAGTGTTCTCCTCCCAACATGTTTAACTGCATGTATCTGAGACATGTGGTGGACCACCACTGTGTGATAAGCGAGAGATGGGGATTCATTTTTGACAAAATTGAGGGATATTCTGGTAAAAAAATAAATAAATGAATGAACAACTGAATGAACAAACCAAAATTAAATACAAAGAATAATTCAGAATAATCAACCAGGAAATTAACATTACCAAAAATAAGGAAACAAGACCTTGTACCCTGTGATTAAGACATTTATTTCAAGGTCTGTAAGCCACTGATGTGATTAAAACTGACATGCAAACTCTAAATACATGGATGGTTTGGGTGGTATATATATATTAAGAGTAAGGCAGGGCATACACTGTGCAATTTTAGCAACATTCTCTAAACGCCTGTTCTATCTGTACGAGTGAATCAGATGCAATGTAAAGCACTATACTTGTGAAATGAACACGTCGGACCCCGAACTCAGAACTGTGTGTCTATTACAGACATCGAGCTGAAATAATGAAGGAATGAGTTTAAAGATCTGAACGCAGCAAAAATACAGAGAATGCTAATGAAGGACAAACACACTGCACTAGTCTCTCTCTCTCTCACTCTCTCTCTCACACGCACACACACACTAAAGGGACGATGCAACTACTTTATGATCTAGTTTCAGCTAAATCAAAATCTTTTACCTAACGGTAATGTTATTTCAAATGTACTGATCTCACTCTCTCTCACTCTCTCTCTCATTCGTTTTGGCATAGACACAGTAAGGATAAAAACCTCAAAAGGGACATGTCAGAAATCTGTCCCTCCATCTAACTGCCAAAAAGAAAAATTTATCCAGACTTGAAAATCAAGTCCCAGACATGTGTTGGATGTTAGCCTTCAGTTAGGTAGCCAATACAGGTGGAGATTCACAAAATTATGGGAGATCCTGGGTAAAATAGAGAAATGAATGGCCGGGACATAAACCAGGATTAAATACTTTAAATTAAATAATTTTGAATAATAAATCAGCATGTTAACAAAATAAAATCAAGTAAAAATCGGTACAAAAATGGGCAACATGATGATGCAGTGGTTAGCACGTCCGCCTCACAGAAAGAAGGTCCTCGGTTCGATTCCCGAGCTTGGGCATTTTTTGTGTGGGGTTTGCATGTTCTCCCCGTGCTTGCGTGGGTTTCCTCCGGGTACTCCGGTTTCCTCCCACAGTCCAATGACATTTACAGTAGGCTATAACTGGCTGTTCCAAAATTGCCCCTAGGTGTGAGTGTGAATGGTTGTGTGTGTGTTGGCCCTGTGATGGTCTGGTACGTTGTTTAGGGTGTACCCTGCATTCACCCAATGTCGGCTGAGATAGGCGGCAGCCTCCCTGCGACCCTAGTAGGATTAAGCGAGCAAGTGAGTGAGGAAGGTATAAAAATGCTAAGTGTGTTTGGAACATTTATATAAAGCATTATAAGCAATTGGCAAAAACACTTGTGACTAAATCTGACAAGCAAATCTAAATACATGGATGTCATGGATATTAAACATATAAAGGTAGAGAGCTATAAACACTGTTGGCAATAATCCGAGTGGCTATGGCATAATACACAAGTGTGGATTGTGACACAGCCATGAGAAAAGAAGATTATACAAACTCACTACAGTGGCCAGCATTACTCCCCTGAGATGAGTCATGAGACCAAGAGCAAGCCAGAGTGTACTACAATGAGGTGGATATACAAAAAAAAGTGACATCTGATCTCACACGGCACAGACAGTAACGCTGACGGTCATGAACTGAAATCAGTTCCATTAAAATGCAAAATACATGCATAACTGAAAAGATACCGAAAAGCACTAATATATGCTCGAACGCCATTGAAGATCATGTTAGAACACTATGCACATTACTAAGATACTTACACTGGCTTCAAGAGTGACTACTTACTGCTACCTTGCAAATTATAGAATGACCGAGCTTATTAATCACGTCTGTTTAATAGGGGTGGGACGTAATGCCACTCTCCGCATCTGTATGCGTTCAGTGCGCCAAATATTGGCCGTCGGATTTGTACTGAAACCAGTGAATGTCATCTACACTGGAAGCCCCCCAATATTCTCTGGAAACATGAGGACACTAAAAGACTTTCATTCACTAACTATAATAATAGAAATTTGAAGACTACATTATTTCACCTCCTGAACCAGATATCCTGAGGAACTTTCCGCAAAGCTTTCTACCTTCTGTCACAAAGTTTGCAACCCAACTATGTGTCAAAACACTAAAGTCTTTTCCAACTTAAGGAGCTGTTGCTTATAGTTAAGAACAATAGCCACCAGGCAGTCGTGGGCAGCTCATGTATGTGGAAGTGGGTGAATAGTGCTTTCCTCCCATTGTGTTAGGACACCCGGTGGCTCTGCATTAGCAACACTTCAAAAAGATACAGCTGGCTTCACGTGTCTTGGAGGAAGGTGGTTGTCGTGTAATAGTGGGGTAGCTGACGTTTGGGTTTTGGTCAAGATTAAATTACAAAGAAAAAGAAAAAAATCCACCTATTATCTTATCAGATTTAATTTAGTTTTTGAGTTTGTTACATTGGCTGGAACACATCCACTGGCCAATAATGTGTTATGCTACACGGGTTGATTGATTTATTTGGGGATTCCACATGTACAATAAAATAACTAAACATATAAAACCCCGAGGATTACACAAAAAAGTCTGAAGACTTATTTCCATTGTGGTCCTCGTAAAAGAAATAATTACGAGAGCATAATGAAACAAAAAATGGCATAAGTTACTAACTAAATAAATTGACTATAGAAAAATTATTATAATTCAAATAATTACAACGTAAAAAAAAGTGGTAATAAACAAAAAACCGTGAAGTGAACGGTCAGTGCCAATCCAACGAATTTGCGTCACTACCAGACTGGAACCGCCAAATAAAAGGAAAAATGTCTCTGAGCATGCCTAGAGTCTTAACACGCGTGCACTTTGAAAACGGGCTTGGACTGATGTTGTCGAAGGAACCGCTGATGTTATACGTGATCGTTATAAATAGCTAGTAACACTAATTAACCACAGGTACTCTATAAGGTGAACACAGCGTTCATTTAAATGCAGTAAGGAAAATAAACATAAAAATACTGAATGTTTGTGCTCATTTTGGTTGTTTTTTCTTTTATTATTTGAAAATGGGTGATCTGCTCTTTTTACCATTTACCTGTTTATTTTGTACAAAAAAGATATTCTGACAGCAATTGCAAATTTCAATAAGTCATGAACTAAAAAAGCTATTTTAATGAATGAAACCCAAATCTCTTCGTTTTTACATGCTCTTTTAATATGGCAGTGATAAATATTTCAAA
The DNA here is from genome assembly GCA_039654325.1 of Tandanus tandanus. Lineage (NCBI taxonomy): Eukaryota > Metazoa > Chordata > Actinopteri > Siluriformes > Plotosidae > Tandanus > Tandanus tandanus. Next base: position 20,357,585 of record JBCNYH010000026.1, read on the forward strand.
ATCCCTTGAGGTACCTACTGTAACTTCTTTAAGGAGAAGTACTCATGCCATTTTACACAATGGAAGTGTGAAGCTAATGTGGAAACGACACCAGCCTTTCCACCTTATTGTGTAAGATGCATGAGCAAGTGGGTTAGGGTTATACATCCTGAGGTTAGAATATATTTGTTGTAATCATTTATGTATGTAATACAAAACTGATAGTTTCAGGTAGTCAGTGGGTCAGCTTTCTACGGGGGTCAATATTCTTTCTGACACTGGACCAACTGAAAGATATTGCTTTTCACAGATTTCTGACTAAAAGAGCATATTCCATCAGTTGTAGTGGCCGTGTACATCTTGTAGGGGTGATGCTCAGGTTCTGAGTTAAGATGCTAATGGAGTTATTGCCGGTTAGTTTACTTGTAAAACTGCAGAACATTCTGAAGACTCCTAAATAGTGAATAAACTTATTTCCTTGTTAACAATTAACTGGAATATCAGCTATTATCTGAATTATATAATAGAACTACTTTGCCTAGATTATACGGCTAACCAAAAGGACTAAACGGCCTTGTGTGTGTTTGTGTGTGTGTGTTGGGGAGTGGGGGGTGATATCACCACTCAATTGATTGTTCAGTGGGTTAAAATAAAAAAATATAAAACAAATTCGAAAAAAATCAAAATAAGTTGAGGTTTCTGGTTAGGGAAACTGAAATAGTGTCCTTTCTTCCAGTATGTGCTAAACCATGCATTTCCCATGGTCCACCAGTCTACTCACACAAAGGACTGCTGGTTAACAGTAACAACTAAAAAGACAAGGACGACAACCTTCATCTTGGGAGCACAAACAGTTCCCAGAAATGCTGACCACAGGAGTAGGAATGGTATTTTAATAATACAATAATTTGTGTTTAAAAAGTGTGACCTACCATATCACCAATTTGCACATCCTTTCAAAGAACCGCAAGAGATGGTTTAGCATAAAGTACGAGTTATGAAAGACATCCTATAAATCTCGTGCGAAAGCTCATGCTTTCTCCTGCTTAAAGTTAATCCCTAATGGCGTCGGCAAACCTCGAGCTAAATCAGATTAGCCCACAACCACTGCATGGAAAAGCAAGAGAACTGAAATAAAGTCACAAAAGCCAGAATGCAGAAGAGAGCGAAAATAACTGTGCAAAACCATATTTGAGGGCCTCTCTCCTTCGACTCTCGAGCACTAGGGGGATATTTGATGGAGCTGCAGCCTATAATTTTCATCTGGCAGGGAAACGATGATTCCAATAATTTTCACTGGCTATATATAGGCAAAAGCAATAATCTGAGAGACCAAACACGAGAAAGGACATTTCTTCCCTTTTAGTAGCGAGACAACAAGAAGAAATGTCAGAAGCTTTACCACTCTTTAACACTCTGGCCCAGTACATGACAAACTGATACACACTGTAGAAGGAGGTCTGAGTACCTGCGGCATCTCTGGCTATTCGTCAGGAGGCCGGTGCTATGAATATTTCAGATAGTATAGCAATGAATGTTTTATGAGCCAACTGTGTGCGCGCGCACACGCACACACACACACACACACACACACACACACACACACACACACACACACACACACACACACAC
>JBCNYH010000026.1:20379340-20389364 GCA_039654325.1 Tandanus tandanus
GGCTCAAAGTGTCACACTGTAATCAGCTAATTAATCCAAAACACCTGCAAAGGGTTCCTGAGCCTTTAAATGGTCTCAGTCTGGTTCAGTAGAATCACAATCATGGGGAAGAGTGCTGACCTGACAGAAGCAGAGCACATTAATAGAAAGTTAAGTGGAAGGGAAAACTGCATCAAGAGCCCCCACACACAGACGGATCCTGGACATGGGCTTCAAATGTCGTGTTCCTTTTGTCAAGCCGCTCCTGAACATTAAACAATGTCGGAAGCGTCTTCCCCGGGCTAAAGAAAAAAAAAGAACTGGTCTGTTGCTCAGTGGTCCAAAGTCCTTTTCTAATGAGAGCAAATTTTTGCATCTCTTTTGGAAACCAAGGTCCCAGAGTCTGGAGGAAGAATGGAGAGGCACACAATCCAATCTGCTTGAAGTCCAGTGTGAAGTTTCCACAGTCTGTGTTGATTTGGGGAGCCATGTCATCTGCTGGTGTTGGTCCGCTGTGCTTTATTAAGTCCAGAGACAAAGCAGCCGTCTACCAGGACATTTTAGAACATTACATGCTTCCCTCAGCAGACAAGCTTTATGGAGATGCTGACTTCATTTTCCAGCAGGACTTGGCACCTGCCCACACTGCCAAAATATCCCATCTTTAGTTTCGAGTGTGTGTTCACAGTCCGAATCTGATGTATGCGGCTCATATTGGTTTGGCTGCACATTTCCCTCTGAGGGGGTTTAAACTGCGACTTCACTCTCTGGTTCACCTGAGTCAGAGCCTGAGAGTAAAAAATGTTCCAATTGTACAGCACTTTCTTCCATTTCAGTAGCATCTACCGCGGCATTGAACGTGTGTTCTCTACTTATCATGTACTTGTTTACACAAGGCACTTCCCCCGAATATGTCATCACCCTTGGCTTCCGGGTTTCTGAACTTCTGTTTGAGCGGGAATTACGAGAATTACCAATTTTAAAAAGCATCGTTATACAAATACATAAATGCCCTTTCACTCGTCCGAAGAACAGTTTTCTTTTTTATGTAGAATACATATGCGATATAAAAATATTAGTGAAATATCTTGACATGGGGATTTGAAAAATGAATTCTCTCCTAAAATATTACACTCCCTATCTCTTAATAGTTTTTTTTATATTTCTCGGTAGTACATTATTTTTGGCTTCAAACATTATCTGCTTTCTTTTATATTTCATAAGATCTGAAAAGTTTTAATATTTTCGACTGCATGAATAATGTGTTTGTGTGGTCCAACGTTAATAATGATTCATATTGTTCTTTTTTGGAGAAATGATTGTGAATGTAACAAACATTTATAATTATTTTCCCAGACCTCTGCACAGTAATTGAAATATGGTAAAACCAGGGAACCATATAGATTATGGAGTGATTTATGCTTTGCTTTGTTTAATACTGAAATACGCCTTGCCAGTTTAGTATCTTAGAAATTTTTCATGAACCCTTTCAGTATTAACTCCTATTTGAATCAGCCCCGTGTTCATTCTATAGTTACCAAATACCACAATTTTTGTTTTGCTCAATTTTAATATACATTTTTCGTATAAACCACATTTTTGATTTACTCATTTCATTTGTGACGGCTGTAAATTTTCCCCAGATAAGAATATATCTGTATCATTTGCAAACAACACTAATTTTAATAATTCAGAAACCATGCAGGGGGGAATAGTGGCATAGTGGTTAGCATGACAGCCAGAAGTTCCTGGGCTTGATTCCTGGGCTTGGGCGTTTCTGTGTGGAGTTGCATGTTCTCCCTGTGATTGCGTGGGTTTCCTCCCACATTTGAAAGACATGCATATTAGGCTAATTGGCTGTTTCTGATTGCCTGTGAGTGTGAATGGTTGTGTGTGTATATTGCCCTGCAATGGTCTGGCGAGCTGTTCAGGGTGTACCCTGTCTTCGCCCAGTGTCAGCTGAGTTGGCACAGCCTCCCCGTGACCCTAGTAGCAGGATTACGCGGTTCAGCAAATGAGTGAGAAACCTTATTTATATAATTTATATACAGAATTTTGGCCCAAGCACTGACCCCTGAGGTACACCACAAACAATGTCCAAAGACTCTGAACAGGAATTAGAAATACCAATACTGCATAAATACATATAGTGTGATATGTAATATACTGTAATGCTTTTATATGACACATTTATCTGTGATTTGTTTTACATTTAACTGTAATCAGGTGTGATTTGTTAGCAATCTATTGTCTTGTTTTTTTTTAAATTATATATAAAAATGAATATAGTAATTATCAATCTATAAACTTTCATTGCGAGGATGAGTTGTCAAAAATTTAGAGGACAAGTTGTCCAGGGTATGCAGTTTTGAGGATTAGTTGATTGAGGAACAGTTGTTCGTCCACCCACCATGACATAACACATGAGCCAGTTCATCAAGACATTGCTCAGTTGTACATCTGCACTTAAAACAGACGGCATACTTTTTTGAGGATACAATTTTTCACATTTTGGGAAGAAAAGACAGATGATTTGAGAGAGGAATAAAGAAGGCCATCTAGGACCAACCGGAACGCCTATCTTTATACAGAGGTGGTGGCTTCCAACACCAACTTTCAGCCATCTATAATGCAGTCTTGAGATCTTTTTCCAGTTTAACCCAATTTACATTTACTTATTCAGAGCAACTCATAGTTTTATCTCCTTATACAAACAAAGTTGAGGTTTAAGGGCCTTGCTCAAGGGCCCAACACTGGCAGCTTGGTGGTAATCAGACTTGAACACCCAATCTTCTGATCAGTAACCCAGATCCTTAGCCACTGAGCCACCACTGCTCAAATATACCTCGACAAGAACAATTTACATGGTGGCAGGGAGGGGCAGCAATTTGCATAAAAGTCACACCGATGACTCACATGTTGGCAGGGTGTGTTAATGACTCAAGTCCACCTTCTAGGTTTGAACCCTACTAGAGGTGGAATAGCTTAAGTCCAGCTGTCATTGAAACAAGAACTCTAGTTTATCATGAACTGGATGACTGAGAACCTACATAAATACATAACTCAACAGTACTTACAGGAAGGTTTCTGTTTCATTTGAATTTCAATATTCTGCAAAAAGTCAGGTCACAGTTTTTAACAGATAAAAGAATCCCACAATGTAAAATATGTATTTGGAAATATCTTTAATATCATCCTCATGTTCCTCTTAAGGTTACTCACAAATCACTGCTGGAGTTGAAAGTGTCTTGTTGAATCAGGAAAAATCACTTTAGGGATTTAATCAGTTAGAGACTGCAGCCCAGGCTCTTGTTAGCCACGGAACGGCAGTCAGGTTATAACCTTTACCAAGAGTCGTATCCTGAAATACCAATGTCCTACACTGGAGAAAATGCTAATAATCCAAAGTCTTTAAGGTCCAAAGCTGCACTTTTAGGCACAGTTCATTAATTCCATTACACTAAGAGCACAGCGTTAATACAGCCATCATTTTCTGGGTTATTGGTCACCTGTGCATATTTACCTGCAAAAGAAACAATGAGTAGAATTACAAACACATGAATAATATGATATTCTTAACAGCTTCATAATAAAACTTAAAGCTACAAACATACATTAGGGCCTCAGGTAATAAATATATTTAAGTTGTTTTAATGATTCGATAAACAAAACATAAATAACCCCATGAAATAATAAATGGAAATACATAAATATAAAAGGTCGAAACATTCATATTTATTGACTTTCTCTACAAATCAAATCTGATTTTTTTTTTTAATTCTGAAATTTTGTTTGGGTCAACACATTATAATTTAAAGGTTTCTATTCCACACAAAACTGCTTACTATGCAGAGCAAACACAGCTGCACACAGTCACACACACAACTCCCTCCTACTTCTTTATGAATTACAGTCACTATATTAATGATGAAAGAGACAAACAGAAAATGATACAATACCTTTGATTGATTTAGTTTTACTGATTTACTAGTTTTATTAGTTTAGTAAGCTCTCCTTTGTCTAAATAAAATTCTGGAAGGTAAGTATATTCTCCCCTTTAAACTTCAACATATAACTGCATAAAATGTGGCAAAAAGGAAACATTTCCCCGCTTAAAAAAGTATAAAAAAGCAACGGACTTTAATGAGAACAGCATAAATGGCAGTAATGGCAGCATATGTGGATCTTTTCATTTTACACTTTAGATTATTTATAATTAAAGTAAGCAATGACATGTTTGAAGGAAATAAAAAGGAATTTCACGACTCATGATTGAACACCTATTCATTTACGCATAGAAAACTTCAACAGGAATTCTTTACTAGACAGCTTTAACCCTGCAGGATAAATACTGATGATTATATTTCAAATTACTGTACAACCATACACCTTTTAAAGCATTTCACAACTAAACTGCACCACATAGAATCTTTAATAAAAAAGACAATGCTTGAATCGAAATGGCTGGTTCTTTACGGTGTCATTATTGTCATGCTCTAAAAATGGAAAAATAAAAGCCATAAAATCTAGTTTTAGTTTGCCCTTCTAGTGTTTCTGTGTAGTATTATACAGAAAAACTCTGAACAGGTGTAAAAGACACTGTTACAAAGCATCATGCTTTGCTCGTGGAACTCAGCGCAGTCATGTCATGATAAAAAAAAAAAAACACATAAAATGAATCTGTACAAATCTCACTTTAGTGTCTTTTTTCCCCTTCAGCAAAACATCACATGAATTAGGCTCACCGGCACAAACTGTATTAGATCACAATCACAGTATTATCCTGTGAAATATCTGGTAATGGTCTGGCATGTGCTTATGCTTTAATAGCCAGCACACTCAGACATGCTCTCTGTTTTTGTGCTTCTGTGACAAATCTTCCCTTTGTGTAGCAAAAAACATCATATTGTCACTAGTAACAACAAGCTGAAAAAACCCCCCCACCAGTGGCCTTTTTTTTTTTTGTTTTGTTTTTTTAACAAAAAGGGTATCCTTGATAAATTATAATTATAGCTAGAACAGGATTGGTTTTCTCTGTAGCTAAACTTTGGTCATGGAGCACAATAGGTTCACACACTATAAACTAAATCAGAGTAACGGAATTCACTATACAGGGGTTGTGTTGTGAAGCATTTATCTTTAATTCATGATTTTAAGTAGACTTTTCCCTTCTAAGCTGAGAGCAGGTGTGGAACACACAAAGAATCTTATATGATCAATGTGCATGATTGAAATTAACAACAACAACAACTCACCCCAAATAACCTTGCCCCCTTGCGTGACAAGACCGAGCTCACTGATGTTGACCTCGATGACGGTTCCCTTGGTGATGACCCCAAGTGTGGTGTAGAGGGGAGAGGAGGGGTTCTTCTTCACGCCTAGGATGGGCAGGTAGAATGTAGCCTTCAGTTCTGGGTGAGTTACGTGTGCCTTTTTAAATCTTAGACCCTGTGAGAAGATAGAAACAGAAAAGCAGAATTAAGCAAAGAAAATCTTAGCAGTAGTAGTAGTGTATGATAACACGAAAATAAAATCAGGATTAACAGCGTGAATTTAACCAATATTTAACAATTATGCACTAAGGGCAAGGTGGATAGTAACTATTAATTTCAGCAGCACCCACTGAGGTGCATAATGGTTTTAGTATATACTACACAGGCACCTAAATGAAAAAAGGACACTAAAACAGGATTTTATGGTTTATTTATTTATTATTATTATTTTTTTTTTTTATAAATAATGATGGATGCAGACAAGCTCAAGGTTCAGGAAGGTGCAAGGTCTTGGAACTGTGTATTTACAGAGTTCAGGTAGTATTATGAAGAAAAATAATGAAAAGCAAACTAAAACAAGATTTTTATAGTTTATATTTACAATATTTTTATGTTGATATACTGTATTAATCCCGCAAAGGAAATTTGGCTCTGCATTTAACCCATCCAAAGTGAGCACACACATGTAAACAGTGAACAAACACACTCGGAGCAGTAGGCTGCCACACATTGGGGCGCCCGGAGAGCAGTTGGGGGTTAGTTGCCTTGCTCAAGGGCACTTCAGCCATGAAGGTGGAGGAAGGGAAGATGCCGCTCACTCCCCCACCGCCACACATTTTTTCCTGCTGGTTCAGAAATTGAACCAGCAACCTTTAGGTCCCAAACCCGCTTCTCTAACCATTAGGCCAAGGCTGGTCCAGTTAATAAGTTAAATAAGTTAATAAAGTAGGTAATATGCGCTATGGAATGTTACGTGAACGCATCCAAACTTTGTACATACTGCACAGACATAAAAAAAAATCCCTGCTCCATAAAGGTGGGTTCACACACTGAATTAAAAAAAAAAAAAATAAATTACAAGAAAAAGAGACAAAAACAAAAAGTTCATGTTTACATATTTTAACCATGACAGAGACCGTTCAGGTAAGCTGTGCAATTTAAAATGAGCAAGTGGAACTGAGCTCTGTATGGAAAATACATTCTCATTCAAAAATTAGCCTATATACTTCACAAAAACAAAAGAAAACCCCCCTCTGTAAAATTTCAAGATTTTTGTATGTGCTACAAGAAATTACAAAGGTAGGAAGGTTTTGTGGTTTATTTTTCTATTTTAAATCGTGGTAATGATGACACTGCCTGCTTGAGTGCTCATGAGGATCTGTCGTTTTGCAGATAGTGGGCAAATAATGTCTAGTATTTACTAATACTACACTATTATATAGTGCTCACACTGTTATAACTAACAAACTATTTAAAAGATCAAAAGTATAACTTAAAACTATATGTGCATCTCACCATTGGTCTGATGAAGCGTTCATATTTTGGTGGTTTGCGTGTAAAGCCATCTCCAACAAAGCACACTTTGGTCACCATTCTCTTCCAGGCCTTCTTTTGCCTCTTTCCGGTGCGGATCACCTTCAGAACCTCTGTCTCGCCCTGAGCCCGCACTTTTGGAATAGGGACCTCCCACTTTCCCTGCAAACCCCCAAAAATATTGTCTTAAACATATCACAGACTGCAAAATAATATATAATAGCAACTCTGAACCCCAGAGAAAAAACTATGATAAACTCATCACACAATTTTTCGCCCTAGTGTATTTATCAGTTTTGGTAAAAAAAAAAATAAATTTATACCCCAGTACCCCACAGCGTTCACAGATGTTCATCTCTTTATAATACTGCATTAAATTGTTTTTTTTTTTTTTTGCTAGATGATAAACAGAGTTATCTACAACCGTATAGCATAACAAATATTTCAGCTCTACTTATAACAATACATGCACTTATTAATACAATTCCACCCCTAATTAAACGAACTTTCTGGGTCACATTCTAATATTCAGGCCCTAATTGGACAGAAAGTTGTATAACAAAATGTAAAGTGATATGGACAGAACATACAGCTTTCTCCTTCCTCTTCTGTTTGATCATGTTAGACAGCACTTTGGCACGAGTCTGGCCCTCTCTGTCTAGCAGATAAGCTGGCACTGCTCCCTCTGGTGTTTTGTCATCATCTTTTTGTTTGGTTCTTCTCTGTTCATGCATCTTAATTCTGCAGACAAAACACAACACAGAAACATTATCCATGCACAATGCTTCACAAATAAACACCATACACTTACCGATAAAATAACAAAAATAAAGGGTTAGAGTTACTGCTGCAGCGGTGCCATTTAAAAATTACATGGCTGAAGAAACAGTAGCAATGTGTTGGAAAACCTTGTAATGGGGATCACTGAGCTTTCACCACATTAATAAATTAATGCAGAAGTAATGTTTCTTCTGTTTTTGCCTTTTTTTAAACCTAAGTAAAGACACAAGCACTTAGAAAATAGAACTCAAAATCCTTATATTTCAACAGCTTCACTATAAACTACTATACTTTCTTGCCCTGCAAAATATAATCTGGCAAACATTCATTCATTAACTTTCTAAGACGCTAAATCCTAATTAGGGTCGCGGGAAGGCTGGTGTCCATCTTAGCCGACTCTGGGCGAGGGCAGGGTACACCCTGGACAGCTCGCCAGGCCATCGCAGGGCCAATACTCACAGAACCATTCATACTCACACCCACACCAAGGGGCGATTTGTACCAGCCAATTAGCCTACTGTGAATGTTTTTGGACCGTGGGAGGAAACTGGAGGACTCGGAGGAAACTCACGGAAGCACGGGGAGAACATGCAATTTGGCAAACATCACGTACATAAATCATAACGCGATTCAAACTGAATTTAAAAGTATATATTTGTCTCTCGCCACTTACTTCCTCCCATATTTTTCCAAAATAAGGTCCCTATGATATGGAAGTAGCTTAGACACTCTATAGAAATGTGTAATTAATGCACTGTTCAGTACATTTCAGTGACTGTTGAAGCCCGAAGGCTTTTAAAGCTAAATGTAGGTAAAGTGCCTGAAGCTAGGAGCTTGAGGTGAGGAGATTTCTGAATTAATAAACAAGAATAAATAAAACAACAAGAACCTTTTAGAAGTGCTTGTATCAATTTTCTGCTTCACAGTACACCCCAGATGACCAGTCTTTTACATGTACCTGTACATTTAACATATATTAAACTCTGAACAACTGTCTATAAAACAGCAGCCTTGCAGTTCCAAAAATCTTTAGAAAATAGAACTATTTCAAACAGAACTATACCAATCTCACAATCACAAGAATCTAACATGGAATCGCCTTCTGTGCAATTATACACACATGAGGTTACTTCTATAATTGACCTCAGCTCTAAGCCAAAATATGCTGTTTCTTATTTTATTAAAAATATTCTCTCTCATTATACTCCACAGCAGAGAAGCAGAAAAAAAAAAGTATTTTGATTATGCAAACTTTTTTATATTGATTTCTTCACACATATACACTCACGTTTTCTTCATCTGGATCTTCTCGGCATGCCTCTGTTTGTGGTACAGTTTGGCTTTCAGGCCGATGAGCTTCTTGGCTTTGTGTGAGCGCTCGTGTGCCTCACGGCTCTCCTTCTTCCTCTTCCTCTCATGATGGTCCAGCCGGTAACCGTGGCGTTTACGGTGCAGTTCAATGTGCTCGTTTTGCGGCTGTGGAAAACATCACATTCCAAAAGTCAGATGCATTCGAGAAAAGCTCCGTATTATCTTATAACAGGTATACACCGTGTGAATTTGGGATGCTCCAGATTATAGATAATCAACCTGAAAGAAATGTGGAGATATCCTTGGTCATGGCCAAAATAGCAGTAAAACATTAAACTGTATGAGAATTTCAAAAATAGCCTGGAGAAGAGGTGGGCACCATGGATTTTCAATTTAGAAAAAGTGAAGAAAGAAAGACATACAGTAAAATAAAGAAATGTACACTGACTGTTATTGTACTTTAAATGGGCATTTTGTATGAAAAACTGAATTTTTGCTGTTTCGGTGATGAAATGAAGACTTATCCTTCCCATATTAAGACTTTTTGGAGTCCAGTTCTACACCGGCTCTAAGTATGCTTCTTTGTGTACATATGAGATACACACATTTTCGGCACCTGCGCAGACAGTTTGCTTTTGAGCTATCCTACTTGGGAATGGTCGAGGTGCCAACCAGCCCAGATATGGTGAATATATGCCTAAAATTTAGCATATGCTTTTAGATATATCATTCCAAATTATTCACTTAACTTAGAAGCGGTATAGCAAACTATGCCCACTCGGTGAGGAAGAAAATTGCTGTGTACACACATGTATTTATGGGATGTCTCAGACAGAGACTGCAAATAAACCCCTTTTTTTCCTTGGAATTATTAAATCTGGTCATTAAAATGATCAATAATTAATCAAACTGATATGAAAAATATATTGTGATTACTGCAGGTGCATGTCTTACACACATAAACAAAAGGTCTAGTGGAAATGGTTCCATACCATAAAATTAAGACACTAAAATAAGTGCCATTACTAGTTTATTACAACAAAATAGTCAACTGGTGTAAACATACGTGTCTACATAAACATTTAAAGTCATGTCTTTCAATTTCCCCTATGGGAGCCATTAAAGGATGATATGTGTGTGTGTGTGTA
>JBCNYH010000026.1:20389464-20406572 GCA_039654325.1 Tandanus tandanus
AAAATACGTGCACAAAACTATGCTAACTCAAGTTAGCTTATTAGCACACAACATATCGCCATAACGCAGCACCACCACATGAGCATGCTAACCATAATTAGCCAACAAATTAGCTTCAGTTCTTCTTAAAATTTCCTCACATAAAAGACAACATAAAGCTTCTTACCATGTTGTTTGTAGTTTTTTATGTATTTAAAAAGAAGTACAAATGTAACGTGGACAGATTCCTGTGGTTAAACAGTTGGTATCAGAGTCTTGTTCGAGCAGTTTGGGTTTCTGGTGTTATTTTCCCAAAGCTCGTGCTTGAAAGGAAGTGTCACCTCTAAAACCATCCGTATATACATGCCCTCTGTAAACAGGGCGCAGTCTGACATTACTTTACCTTAAAGGTTCACACCTTAACAATTTTTATTATATTAAAATAGTTGTATGAATATTGCATTACGGTTTAAATCATTAATTTAGTTCTGTGTCTTTGTTTTTGTTTTCTGAATCAGTTTTCTGTGCGGAACTAAATACAGCACTCGATTGTTCCTTGTCGAAACACTTGGAAAAGACACAGCTGTGGAGCATGGATGGTTCAACGTTAAAGAAAAATAAACCCGTTTCTGGGGAGGTTTGTACGTGTTTTCCTTTCCTGTGCAGTGATATATGGTTGACTTATAGTACTGTTTATTGTTCTTGTACATTTCGGACATGGGGTTCATGTGTAAACGCGTTTTCAGAAAGCAGTATGAGGGCTGAAACCAAAATAATTCCATAGTACCTACATAGTGAAATTGATTGTACATACATGAAATGTTGATCTTCGCATCCTTTAAAGTGTGTTACAGTGTTATGAAGGAATTCATTGGGAATTTATCGCCTTACTTTTCTTTATTATCTAGGATTATTATTTATGCAACAGGTTCCTGGACCTGGAGTACCTCCTGCCCTGCATATATTAGTGTTTCCCCAGCTCAGTTATGAAGCTTAGCACAGTTGAATCAGGTGTTTTGGAAGCAGGGAAGACACAGCAATGTGTAGGACTGGGGGTATTTTAGGACCAGGGTCGAAAACCTCTGATTCAGGTTATGAAATAAGGCAAGATGCATGGTATGTTGTGCAATAGGACATAACCTAGTGTCTGTTATGCCTTATGTGGTCCACAATATGACCCCGAGGAGTTCAGTATTCATCTACAGATTACAGTTGTGTTCAGGACAGAAATCATGGTAATGCTTCATGATGATTTGTTGTTGTTGTTGTTTGTGTCTTTTTGTGTCCTTTAATGTCAGCTTGAAGGAAGAGTCAACTGGAGAAAACGGAAAGCAGAAAGTAAGTATCTCTTTGATGCATATCATTGTTTTGTCTCTTACCCGACAAGGGTGAAAATATTTGGCTTGGTCAAGATTTATTCGGAATTTAGACGATTTGTGAAAGTAAAGATGCAAGTCAAAAAGGTAGCAAATAAATTATGAGTAATCCTAATAATACGAGTTTGTGTTTGTCATTGCAGAGAATGAATAATATATTGTCCATTTTATGCACAGAGAAAGAACAGAAGAGGAGATGGAAGGAGACCAAGCTAATAAAGCAACTGGAGAAACATAACCAGTTAAAAGAGGAAGAGGCAAAGCAGCAGCAGTCTCAGGAGGAAAAGGAGGAGAAAATGACTAAAGGTGATTTTGGTAAAAATTAAATAAATTATATAGGACAGCACAGTGGTGTTGTGGTTAGCACGTCCAGCTTACAGCAAAAAGGTCCTGAGTTCAAGTCGCGGGTTTGGTAGGGGACATTTCTGTGCTGAGTTGGCATGTTGTCTTGCTTGCTTAGTTTTCTTCCGGGTACTCTGGTTTCCTCCCAAAGTCTAAAGATGTGCTCATTATTCTAATTGGATATTCCAAATTGCCCTCAGTTGTGAGTGTGAATGGCTGTGTGTTCTGGGTCTACAATGGACTGGTAGGCTGTTCAGGGTGTATCCTGCCTTCACCCAGAGTCGCCTGAGGTCTCCCTGGGACCCTAGTAGGATTAAGCATTTCAGAAAATAAATGAATGGATATACAATATAATAGTTATTTCTAATGATTCAGTGTTAGAGATTTGATTACTTTGTCTGACTCGTCCTCAGGTCGTTCGTACACAGTAAGTGTTGCTCTGCCCGGCTCAGTGCTGGATAATGCACAGTCACCTGACCTCCGCACTTACCTGGCTGGACAGATTGCTCGTGCCTGCGGGGTTTTCTGTGTGGACGAGGTGGTCGTGTTTGATGAGCAAGAAGAGGGCAACAAGTGAGTCGCTAGTATGAAAGACAGTTCCGTGTCCAGTATGAAGCTATATTGCTGCTTTCTATGAGTGATTACCTTTCTTACTTTATAACAATTATTTAATTATTTATTTTAAAGAAAACTAATACATACATTACATGATGTTTTTTATTCCAGAATATGTTGTTTTAGAAAATTGCTGTTTGACAAATCCAGACATGATGCACACTGATATTTATAGGCTAGGAAAATATAATTGAATAAAACTGGATTGTTTTTAATTAATGATGATATAAAACCTGTACTTGATGTTACAGTTACACTTTTAGACTTGTGAACAATTTCTTTACTTGTTTTATGTTGTGGGATTTTAGGGGAACTGTCGAGGGAGAGTTTAAAGGAGTTGGGAAGAAAGGACAAGCGTGTGTTCAGCTGGCCAGGATCCTGCAATATCTTGAGTGTCCACAGTGAGCGCTGTTTCACCACAGTAACACAAGCAATGCATTCACATAGACATGGTTTTAATAGCAGGTCTTTAAGATGAGTTAATATTTTGTTGGTCCCACCATATTTATGTTGTTGGTCCCACCATATGTATATCAACAACAGCAAAAAAAAACAACGTTTAGATAAAAATGCAATACAAAAAAATATTGTAATGTATAATTATAATGAGCAATAAAAATAATAAATGAGCAAACAAAAGTACCTGTACAGCAAAATGATAGTATAGTACATCATAATGTTTTCATTGTTTTGGTTGGTGAGAGTATATTTAAATATGTAATCATACTTCATTAAAGAGAAGGAAAAAAATTACAAAATCTGAACAATCATGCAAACTGTAATAAGAGTAACTAGTATGTGCTTCATGGGAATGGCAGAGTCTGATTGGTGCACTATCTAAGGATTAAAAAATAACAGACACTTACGGTTCACTTGGGGCAGGCGTTATGATCATTATCATTATTTAAAATGAAAAAATAAAAAAAATAAAACACACTGTAACAGAATGTGGTTTGCTCACATTTCCGTGTATTTTTTACCAGTAAACACTGAATGAGTAGGCTTAACAGATGCTGTTAGCTGCACAGTGCTAGCTCGGCTCGCAGCATGCAGAGATTGATTGACCTGCCTTTGTAATGATAAAAATATGTGAACATAAACTATAAAAATCTTGTTTTAGCTTGCTTTTCTTTGTCTAACCTATAGAAAGATAAACAAATCACATTACATGGCAGTTTTGGAACTATTTACACATGTGCTCAGAGTACTTGTGTATGTTAATTAAAAAATGTAAAATAAAAAAATTAATATGTTGCTCAGTTTTTCCTTTTTATGTTCCCATGTAGTATATACTAAAATAATAATTCACCTCAGGCTCAGTGGATGTTGCTGAATTTAATACTAAACTACTCAGCAACTATTCATCCACCTGACTACAGTGTTATATTAGTGGAATGAATAGTTGCTGAATTTAATACTAAACTACTCAGCAACTATTCATCCACCTGACTACAGTGTTATATTAGTGGAATGTTGTTACATAAACATGACTGAAATGTTCTAAAACTGTGAGCTTATTTACTTTATGTACTTGAATTTACATTCAGAAAAATTTTTTTCATTATGTGTAGGTATTTACGGAAGGCGTTCTTCCCCAAACATCATGACCTGCAATTTGCTGGTAAGTGCTGCACTGATTTTTTCACCTTGCTAAAGATCATTATTGTGCGTTAAAGACGTTTGTGTATGTATCTGTGTGTTTGTGTTTTAGGACTGTTGAACCCACTGGACAGCCCACATCACATGCGTATTGATGAGGAAGCAGAATTCCGAGAGGGTGTGGTTATGGATCGACCGTGTAAAGCGGGAAAAGGGTCTTTTGTTAACTGCGGGATGAGAAAGGTAGGTGTGTGTGTGCGCACGCGCGTGTGTGCGTGTGATTTTGTTGGTGTGATGAGTACAGGTAATTGAAACCTTTAGTACAGATAATTAAAACCTTAGTCTTAGTTTTGTAGACTAGAAGTAGACGTATCAGTGCAACACATTTTACTGTGCAGAAGGAGATTACCTCATGGTATTCCTGTTTTTAGGAAGTACAGATAGATAAGCAACTGCAGCCTGGTCTGAGGGTGACTGTACGACTTAATAAAATCCAAAACACAGGTAAAGGTGCCTCATGCGCACAGACACACACACACACACCAGAAAACATAGATTATTATCTAACCATTACTAAATACAAATACAATATTATTAGCTCATTTTGAATTTGCTGTATGTCTCAAAATGTTCGAACGGGGCAACAAAAGGCTGGAAAAATAAGTGGTACTAAAAATAAACAGCTGGAGGAATATTTTGCAACCAATTTGGTTAATTGGCAAAAGGTCAGTAACATGACTGGGTATAAAAAGCACATCTGGGCAGAGGTTCACTAATCTGCAATAAACTGGATCTTACCATTTCAAAATAATGTTGCTCAGTGTAAGACTTTGAATGTCTCATTATCTACAGTACATAATATCATCAAAGAGATTGTGTTGCTGCTATCACATTCAAAATGAGCTAATATTTTTCATAGAGGTTTCATAGAGGTTAACAATTGATTGCATTTTGCTTTTGTGTCCCACCTTTTCCGAATTTGAGTTGCATTTCCAAAATGTCTGAGAGTAGAACTGAAATGTTTAAGTGTCTCTGGCCTTTGTGTGTGTTTGGCCTGCAGAGAGCAGGGCGTATAAAGGAGTTGTCGTGGCTCCTCATGTTCCCAGGACAGAAGGTGGGCTGTACTGGGGCTATAGTGTACGGCTTGCGTCGTGCCTCAGTGAGTAGCACTTTTTTTTCAATATGAAAGGAGACCATTTGAAAATCAATTAACATAGAGATTTTCTGAGCATCTGGTCCTCAAAGAGTCCACCAAAAGAGCCCTGTATTTTTATAGTTATTTATAATAACTGTTATTTAAAATTAACTATATTTATATTGTGTACATCACAGGTGTCAAACTCAAGGCCTGTGGGCCAAATCCAGCCCGCCAACTCATTTTATGTGGCCCGCAAGAACTTCTAAAGACTATGAACCTATTGTACATTCTTTGCATGAACTTACCATGAAACGTGATTCATTATTCTTCCACTAGGTGTCAGCAACCTACTGTAGTGTGCAGTGAAGATTATACGCCACCACTTTTGTCTAAAAGGGCTCCTAATAAAAAGGAGTAAAAAAATTACTTCTCTATAATTTTTTGGTGATTTTTTTCCGTCAAGTATATTGAGGTAAAAGTTTGGCTAATAAACAAAAACACTGAAAATACCAATGTTTCAGAAAAATTGAAAGGTGTTGCAAATTTAATTTTTTTTTACTTTTTCAGAATGAATGGACTTCAAACCATATGGAATGGTTTAGCGAGTGAAAAGAAAAATATATATGTGAACACTATGCCTGAAAGGTTAAATACTGTAATCAAAGTAAAGGGTGTTCACGCTAAATATCGACATTTTTTTCTCAAAAAAGAGACTGTTATTTTTGTTATTACTATATATTGTTGTTTGTTTACTTATTCTTATCAATATGATCCAATATTACATGAAATAAATACTTGAATAGTACTTGGTTTCTGATTTATCTTCATTATGATAAGTGTTTAATCATCACTGCATCACTGTATTTTTTTTTTTTCATTTCTTCACTCGATAAACCATTCCATATGGTTTGAAGTTCATTCATGCTATGCAAAAGTAAAAAAAAAAGAAAATTTGCGACACTTTGCCTACAATAGCATTGTTCAATATATTTTCACCCAAAAAATTATAGAGAAGTAATTTTTTACTTTTTATTAGGAGCCCTTTTAGACAAAAGTGGAGGTGTATAATCTTCACTGCACACTACTGCATTTCAAATATAACAGCTAGTCATTCTTGACTCAAGAAAGATTGCAAGCTAGCTAACTGCTGTCAAGTGTTGTCAGAAACATGCAAATTTTAGTTCATGCCCTTTTTGAAATAGATGTTTGTTGATTATTTGGCCATTGGTGACCAAGAAATTTTGTGACGTGGCCCTCAGTGAAAATGAATTTGACACCCATGATGTACATGCTTTAAAATATTAGTAGTTCACATGTTTTTCCACTATCATTAACACCACCAAACAGCAAACAATTAATGATTCTCGATTCATTCTGTCCCATTATAAATATATTTGAATGGAAAGTCACTGGAAGTATATATGTGTGTTTCCTAGGTGCTGTAATGACTGAATGTCCATTTAAAGATGGCTATGATCTGACTATTGGGACATCTGAAAAGGGCAGCAGTGCTGATGATACCACTCTTCGTCCATTCAGGTCTGTGTTTATTTGATTGTGTCTTTGGTATGACTCTGACTTTGTCATCAGACTGCATTTTGTGTACCACTGCAGGCTTACCGCCATTTTGAGTATGAGCAACACAAATACACTGCTAGGTATCATCACTAAAAGAATAAAACAGAATTTCTTTTTCTTTTTCAAATAAAATACAGTATGAACTGTCTTCTGTATTTTGCGTAAGCAATCTCTCGTCTCCTATTCATTTTTCCCTTTAATGTTCTTGTTTTTTGTTTCATGTCTCAAGGAGCTCATTAATGAGAAATATAATCCATCAGTGTATATTGACTGGTATGTAAGAGTGTAATGGATGGAAATTCATCAGATTCTTTGTTAAAATCAATCCTTTTTCAAGCCCTGCCCCCATTCCATGCATCTGAGTACATATTTTATTGTTCATACACCTGATTAAAAAATGGAGGGTGTAGGAGTAAGGAAAGCAGTAATTTGTTATGGCACTCCAGTAGTGGATATAAAATACTATTTTATCATATTTCTACCAAATTTAAGGCCTCTATTTTCTTCTACCAGAGGCATAGGGAACTGGCAAAAATAACAGTATACAGATATTAAACTAACAAATAAAATAAACTAAAACTTACTACATCTACACATGAGCTTCAGTTTACATACATCAACTGATTTAAATGAACAAATGGTATGTGCCGCCGTTTATTCATATACAAAACTTCTGTATTTACTGTCACATATATGTGAATGATGTGCGCCTTTTCACAGTACAACGTTGCCTTCTTGTGTGCGGATTAAGTACTTGTTTTTTCTTTCATGAAGAAGCTTATAATAATGACTGGTGGAGCAAACACACGCGTTCACTGACCTTTCTTGAGGCACCAACTGGCATATATAATGTCAGATGGCGGTGCGGCAATAGCAAGCAGTGGCCACTCCGAAACCAAAATGGTGCTAATGGTGTTTTAGCCCGAATTTCAAGTGCAATGGACACCAAGAGCACGCACTCATCGACTGCGGACCGACAAACACACACAGTGTCCTGCACAACGAAATTCGGCGAGTCACAGTACCTTCCGCGTAGCTCACACGAAAGGTTAAATATATGGCGTTTTAATGTGCAAAGACTTATACTATATATATGCAAGCTTTTATTTAGTTTGGGTTTATTAGCTTCCTCCCACAAAGTGGCTCAGGAGCTGTAGAAATAAGTTCATCCGTTCGTCACACTTTAGTTTCTGGACATTTACTTGCCACGCAAAGAAGCTGGGGCTTTCAAACTTGGTATGCTGGCTGACTACTATGAGTGCTAGGATGAGTTTGTGTGTGAGTGATCTTGGCCTATTTTTTGAGGTTACAGAGGCAGAACTGTATATTAGGTTTCCGGACATTTACTTGTCGTGCGCTGAAGGCTTTCAAACTTGCTATGCTTGTTCTATATTGGCATATTATGAAATGGTCCTTTGGACAGATGCATCTGGACCCCTGTGGTCCATTTTCTTTTTTTATTCTAAAATTTTCTTTTCTATTCTAAATATAACATCAGTGAGATTGCATTTCACAGGTATTGTTTCATGTGTAAGCTTCTACTGCATTTTTATGAAATATTACCAGTGTCACCAATAAAACCTTGTTTATTTGCAGAGATTTTTTTTTTTAACTTGTAATGGCACAATTTTTAATCCAGGTTAGATATGTCTTATGCTGAGGTTGACTAAGGCTTGAATGGGGAAAGAACAGTACTGTATACCAGAAAGAGATCAACAAATGACCAGATTTTTTTTACAGATTTAATATGGCAACTGAAACTTGCCACAAATGCATGTATAAGTAATACTTTGCTTTTGCCTCTAATAACACAAACAGATGACTCTACTATCTGCACATGTGAGTAGCTATTACGTCTTGCTATGAGTGTAGCATTTGGTTCTTCAGTGAGCATAAAACCCTAGATATATTGAGCACTGGTCTACCTGTACTGTCTCCAGTACCATATACATGCAACAGCACATTAATATAGTCTAGCAATTGTGTTGTGACTGGTTACAAGACACTACACAGCAATAGTTCATTTACTGTCTAGGAGAGGAATTTAGCAATGGATTGATTAGGTAAGTGTGCCAATCTCTTGTATCCCAGGCATCTGTTAGTGGTCTTTGGTGGGCTTCAAGGTCTGGAAGCGAGTGTTGACGCTGACCCAAACCTGGATGTAAGTGACCCCAGTGTGCTCTTTGACCTCTACCTGAACACATGTCCTGGTCAAGGCAGCCGCACCATCCGTACAGAGGTGAGAGACAGGGCCAGTGATGTATTCTGTAAGCAGGTAACATGTCTTTGTTCTTGGTTTAAAGGCAAAGAAAACATGGTCTAGCACACACCTGGAGGGAAGATCACTGTTTCAGCTGCAGTTTTTTATTATGCAAAAAAAAAAAGCATATTTTTGATTTGTTACAGATATTATGAAGATTTATACAGATGTTGCACTCAGTTATGCCACATAGAACATAAAAATAATAGGGGGTCAGACTGATTACATGGTGATCGTTGTAATCAGCCAATCAAAAAATCAGAAGCAATACTGACGGAACTGGCTGTGAACTCGATCGTGTTCAGCATTTTCAGCTGTGAAGATCAGTGGAATGTGCCATTTGTGTCCTTTCCACATCCCAGTTTGTTCTAGTGTTGACTTTGATATTTCTTCTGGTGTTTTGCCAACACCACAGATGAGGCACAATGCCACAGGGCCCTGTTAGTCTCACATACTGTCTTGTAAAGGTGAAGTGACAAGTCAGCTCTCTCTCTCTCTCTCTCTCTCTCTCGTTCTCTCTCTCTCTCTCTCCCGTTAAAGCTACAAAACAGCTGCAAAAAAAGCATGCTTAATATGTACTGTAATTTATTTAAATAAGCCGATTATTTGCTGATTACCCACTAGATTGGCACCAATGCTAAGAAATCTACACTTGACAAAGTGCACTCATGAGGGTGCACACATCATTATTACATGTCCTATTATGAATGGGACAATTTAGGATAAAGCCTAAAATACATGCTATCTCAAAAAAATAGAGACTGATTCATGCAATTTATCGCTCTATCAACCTTGTATTTGTAAAACAGTAAACTCCCATAAAAATTGTTTCAGTGGCACGCACACACATATACACACTCCTCTCACACATCTCTCTTGCACACACACACGGGATCAGTCTCAATCTCACACTCTCTCTTTCTCTACCTGTCTTGTTCACGCACTCACAAACACGCAGGCCCAGTTTCAGACATGCACTCCTCTCTCTTAGCGCGCTGTCTTCACTCACCCACACAGAACAGCTACTTTGCCAGACTGATGTAACACAGCTGTCCGAAAACACGAATTACAGCGGCCTTATGGGGGTCTACGAAATCACTACTCTATTGATTGTTTAGTGGGTTTAAGCAGATTGGATATGTTTTATGGTTAATATCACATCTTCTTTGTGTTTAATCACTTTCTTTTCTCTACAGGAGGCTATATTGATCTCCCTGTCTTCATTACGTCAAAAAATTTCCACTGCTGTATGTGACCAGGCTAAACAGTAATGGTAGGAAAGAGTGGCACACACTGGAGAGATGATGAGTGTGATGGTCTAACTAAAAAAGGAGAACTTGTAAAGAGAATATTTTGTCTACAAATGTGTTTTAGATTCAGCCAGTGGACTTTTCTGTTTCATTTTTTTCCTTAATACACATTGCTGATAACAAAAATGACACTGGGGCATGCTTTTCTTTTTCTTTTTTTACATATATAATTACATTTAAACAATCCATAGTACAGAACATTTCATGAAAACATAAAACAGTTTGGTAAAGATGCAAAAAACAGTATCAGATTATTAATAAACATATGGATCAATTTACCGTCTTCAAATCAATCCTGTTTTTCAAACTCCGCCCCCATGCCATACATTTGAGTAGATATTTACTTTTGAACACACACCTTATTAAAAATGCAGTATGTAAGAGTAAGGAAAACTCTAGGTAATGAATTTTCAACTACCAGAGGCACACGGAAAGGGTTTATTGTGTATGAAATAGAGACTCATGGAAGAGTCCGTGTGCAAACGTAGTGCAAGTTAGAGTTGCTGTGGATCCAGCAAATACTGATTGGTTGAACAGTGAAGTACTTTCACTAGATTTGGTTGTGATAACAGAGACAAATTATCTAAAAACCCCAACCAGACATAATACAGATATGAAAACACCTCCCCAGATGCTAATCGAGTGCACTGTAAACATCTAGGCTTCTTTATTGCATCCAGTACAATAATTTGTTCTGTGCACCTTTTCTGTACATTATGGTTTGAGGCAAACAATTAACTCATTTAGGCTTGCGCATGCTGACGGATTGGTTGCTGATTGCTGTAGCTTCTGGTTAATTCTAGATCGGGTGTCAAACTCATTTTCACTGAAGGCCACATCCCTAAATTTCGAGGTTATCGAGGGATGAATAATCACTCAACATCTATTCAAAATGGGCAATCATGCAATCTACATGGCAAAATAATTTGTCTATGCATTTGTCCTCATTTTCTTTATTCGCTTCCCTTTTTTCTTTCTTATTTTTTTTATTATATATATATTTTTTTACAATGCTAGACGGTGACAAGCTAGCTTGCAGTCTTTCCTGAGTCATGAATGGCTAGCTGTTTACTGGCTCCACTTAATGGATGGATGACAAATTACGTTTCCATGGTAATAGTTGATGCAAATAATGTACGATAATCATCAACTTTCAAAGCTCTCGCAGGCCACATAAAATTAATCGGTGGGCCGGATTTGGCCTGTGGTCCTTGAGTTTGACACCTGTGGTCTAGATTATAACTGCAGAGGTTTTTAGACTAATTGTGGTTTATAATTTTGTAAGTGCTAATCAATGAGCATGTCACAACATAGACTGCATACAATTGATGCATGAATCAAACCAGAAGAAACAGAAGCAAAACCTCAAAGAAAAAAAGCTTTTTTGGAACCCAAAACAAAGGAAACTTCTGTGTTTCATAGTAAGAATAATAAGAAGAAAGCAACACAGAGTGGGTATTACTTTGTTCTGAAAAGTGCTGAGAGGGAAAAACCTTGTGTAATGAATGAAATATCAGGTTTTATTCACTAAAAGCATTTTTACTCATTTTCACTCTTCTGTGGTCAGCAGTATTAAGTGACTCATACTGTATAATGAAGCACTTTTATGTAACTAGGCTTTAAATCTGCAATTCCAATAATTCCTGAATGAGGAATGCTTTAGATCAGGCTGCTACTGTGTGCATCATTTAGATTGTATTTTTACCAGATTAGAGTCTTTTTAGATGAAAACTGAACGAAGCATGTGATCCTGCAGATCTGGTATTCTGGCCAATTGCTGGTGTTTATTTTTATCATCCATGTGTGAGTTTTTCAAGGAGAGATTTCATTAAACACCCAGTCCAGGCTACAGAAGGCAGAAAGTACAGAACAACAAAAATGTTTTATTTACACTTGATGTGTATTCAGAGGAATTACTTTGAAAATTTTACTGAAATTTACTTAAGAACAGTAAAATCATCTTGTTGCTGGATATGCAACTGAACAAAACCCCCCATCAACCAACCAGGTATCACCTGTAGGACGGTTGACGCACAGCACCATACTTTGAATGTACACTTGGCTCCCTGGATATGTTACAGTAACCTAGGAAGTGTCAAGGATTTTGCGAAATTATTGTTTCCCTAAGGGATTTTATAAAATCACTGGAAATACCACCTTAATTTTACACATATACACAACCCTAAAGCTAGCTTCCCCTGAGACCCTGATGGATAAGCGGTATAGATAATAACCTCCTGGGTGGCTGTCATTCTTGACACCTGACTTCCACAGTTGATAGTCTAACACAGTTATTCTCAACCTTTTGTAACTTAAGGCCCATCACTCTCCCTCAGTCATTTACTGAATGGCTTAATCCTACTAGGGTCACGAGGAGGTTGGTGCCGAATGCTGATGAAAGTAGCCAATTTTGGATTCGCCAGCTATTCTGATGACTACTGACGAAAATCAGGGTTCACCTCTGTCATTAGCGATATTTAGCAACAAATAGAAGCATTCATGCGGAGGTGATTTGATGGCGAACATTAGCGACAAATTTTAGAGACAGTGGTTGTGCCATGTTTTTTATTTTATTTTTTATTATTTCATTTATTTATTTATATTATTCTGCTTCTACATAAAACATAATATTGGGTGCAAATGCCAAATACCAGCATTTAACTTCAGGCTTTTCTGAAGGTCCCCCAACATTTAAAAATAGGTCAAGCCTAAAAATTCTAATAATGGGACGTTGTCTTAATGGTATTTTTAAATATAAATATGTAGTAATATTCATTCATTCATTCATTTTCTGAACCACTTAATCCTAATTAGGGTCGCGGGGAGGCTGGTGCCCATCTCAGCCGATCTGGGCGAGGGTGGGGTACACCCTAGACAGCTCTCCAGGCGATTGCAGGGCAAAAACACGCTGACAGCAAATCTATGGCCTACTCTTTATGAAAGACAGCAATGGTTCTTTTACATGCCTCTCACCACAGACAGTGAGAGACATGGCTGGCCTTTGATATCCAGTTAGCTGCACTGGGGGGACAGAAGTGACAACTCGGTGATAGTGGGGCTTGAACCCCTGACCTTCAGATGCGTAAAGCCAGCTCCCTTACACCGGGCCGTCACTGCCCTGTAGCAATATTTTATATTAAAATAGAATTATTTGATTAAATAAAATTTGTTTACAAAAATCTCTTAGCATCTCTTTGAGGATTATTGCAACACCACCCACTCTATTATATTTCATACCTTTTAAGAATGTAAAAAAATCTCTTTCAATAAAACTATTGGTGTATTTGCCAGACTTTAAATTGTCAGTGCTTCAGCAGGTAAGAAATGTGAATCCAGCAGCCATTTTGGATTAATCCCTCCTTAGGGATTGGGTTAAAAAAGACAAAATTCAGTCATTTCACTTCATCTCCACGGTTTGAACAGGTGGTCATGTTAAAGCACTTCCCCATTAGGTTCAGTCTGAGGCTGGGCAGCAATCTGGCTTTTTTTTCATTTGGCTGAAAGTGAAACTGATGCTTCTCCTTTCATGGAGACTTGATCATGTGGGCATATAACATCCCCAGGAATGAGCCTGGCATTCATTTGTTAGCCATTTCTCACCAGGTGGGGTGTACAAATCTGACGTTGTAGGGTTTGGCCCAGCGAGAAAACACTTGTTTTTCAGTGATGAAGCGATGGTGATTTCCACGTAGACTCTTCTCATTGTTTACGTAAGTGTCACACTCATTAGATCCTCGGGGTTTATAGTAGTGATATGGCAATGTTTTGGGCTGAGGATGCCTCCTATACCACAGAGATCACAGGTAATGTTATGTAACATTTCATATCATTTTTTCATTCAGGTTCTTTCATTCATTGTTGCATAAAAAACACAAGGGTTTGTCACAACAAATGGCTTACAGTACAGTATAGAAGTCACAATTCATTTGTAAATGCTGATGTATAATATGCAGCAGCACATGACCACAGATCTTGGTGGAATGGGAGACAATAATAATGTCGTGGCACGGTAGCTCAGTGGTTTAACCTCTCGCCTCAGAGTGAGAAAGTTTGGGGCTTGAATCTCAGCCAAGGGTGTTTCTGTATGAAGTTTCCGCCCACAATCCTAAAACATGCACTTTAGGTGCCGAGGTACTCTAAATTGCCTGTACGTGTGAATATCAGTGTGACTGGTTGTTTTCCTTTGTTAGTCCTGCAATAGGCTGTTGACCTGTTCAGGGGTGTACCTCACCTCTAACCCAAATGGCACCAGCTTCTCCTGAGACCCTGATGGATAAGCGGTATAGATAATAAGCTCCTGGGTGGCTGTCATTCTTGAGGCTGGTGCCTATCTCAGCCGACACTGAGCAAAGGCAGAGTACACCTTAAACGGCTCACCAGACTATCACAGGGTAACTCATACAACCATTCACACTCACACCTAGGGTCAATTCGGAACAGCCAGTTAGACTACCAATATGATGGGCATGGTGGCACAGTGGTTAGAACGGCCACCTCGCAGCAAGAAGGTCTTGGGTTAGATTTCCAAGTGAATGAGTAGATCACCACTGCCTTCATGACCTACCAGAAGGCGCTGTAAGGCCCACTAATGAGCCGTGGCCCACTGGTTGAAAATGGCTGGTCTAGCAGATAATTTTGTGCATTTTTAAGCATACTATTGTTCTGCAGAAGGTGTGTTTACCAGGATTCAGCAAAATTTCCAACCCAACTATATCTGCACAAATCTTACCTTGCACTAACCCAAATAATTTGGGCATTTCGGTAATAACTCATTCATTCATTCATTCATTCATCTTCCACTTGATCCGGGGTCGGGTCGAGGGGGCAGCAGCCTAAGCAGTGAGGTCCAGACGTCCCTCTCCCTCTAATAATAACTCTATGCAGTTAAAGCTGAACAAATCATTGTAATACTGCCCTGAATATGTTAAATAGCAATAAAAAGGTTTTTGTTAAAGATTCAATTTGTATTTCAATACGATTGAAAATGTATAGAGTTCCGAATCAAGACATATTGAAGATACATTTTGTTGAATGGCTCCCATTTGAACAATATACTGCCCTACAAAGGTAAACCGCAGTATCTGACCATTTGGCCAAAATGAGTTATTACTTTTTTGCACCTTGTAGTATCTGCTGCTACTTGTGTACAAAAAACTCAAGACAGGCACATTTTGCAGTATCTGCCAAAATGCAACCTTATTCCAAGATAAACCACTCGCTCAACCACTTACAACCACTAGGGTCGCGGAGAGGCTGGAGCCCGTCTCAGCCGACACTGGATGAAGGTGGGGCACACCCTGAACAGCTCACCAGACCACCACAGGGCCAACAAACACTTTGCAATTTGGAAAAGCCAATTAGCCTGATGTGCATGTATTTGGACTGTAGGAGGAAACCACAGTACCCGGAGGAAACCCACACAAGGTAAACCACAGTAACTGAAACAGACCTTGCCTTGCCTTGGTTTTTTCTGACTAAAACCCTGAGCCATGCACAAATGTAAACTCTAAAAGTGTTTTTCTCAGTTTGGGTGTTTGCTCAGATACTGCAGTTTGCATTTGTAGGGCAGTATAGATTGCAGACATGTTATATTGTGGGATTTCATCTCATCTCGATATGATTTCAGTCCAAAAATGGTGAATATACGATGTTTTTAGATATTCGAAAGAAACATTTTTTTTTCTTACCCGCAGTAGTCATGAGGCACCATCCCGTACACCTTAATTTTGTCACAGATCTCTATAGCGATGACCATGGTGAACCAGCCAGTGCTCAACCATGAATGAGACCTCTGTCTGAGGAAACAGAAATGTAGTTCTTAGATTCCGAGATATCGCAGCGGAAGCAATGTTTTGTCAAAATAAATGTCATCAATTTCACTTAGAGATTTAAACTCATGATTTCTGGTTGACAGTGTAAACATATATCTGGTGTGATATATGAGGGGCATTTGTAAATAAGCTAGAATTTGATCCTAAAGGCTACCTGTCACGGCCAGTCTCTTTATGAAAGAGTGTGTCGAACTTAAGCATTTTGCTCGGTGTGACAACCAAGGATGTGAGGTTGGTGTATGTTTCAGCAACATGATGGATCAGCTTGTAGAGTCCACCCTTGGCATCATGTCCTATCTTTGTGGGTGGTCCCCAGAAGATGATAAATGGGCAGTGGGAGCAGTTGAGGAACTCATGGGGGTTTCCAACAACATTTTTCACACTGGAGTAAGCCACAACACGAAGGCTGGTTTTATTACCCACATCAGCCTCAAACCCAGATGTAGGTGCGTCATTCATGCGGATCACACACTCAGTACGGTCAATTTCTTCTCCAGCACCAGTACCAAGTACATGACTTGAGCTTGTCACCAGGGCACACTGTCCGCAATGTAGGGTCAGGCTCTGAGAAACACACACATGAACACACATGACTGTTTATTATTCTTCTAATGTGGAGCAATACATCTATTGGACAAAGACCCATACAGTACTCATTAAACTGGGACACTTTAGGTAGCGCATAAGTCATATAGACACAAGTTCACAAAGAATCTTTCAGATATTTCCATGCTAATTGCTAATTAGCTACTCGTAATATGCAAGAATTTGGATTCTGGATTTGTTTAGATTTTATTTATGTATATACATTTGTAAGTTTAAGAAATTCACCTTTGACCTATGGGTCTTTTGATAAGTAAGTGTTTACTTATTGACCAGATGATCAAGAAATTAAAAATATATGGTTTGGAGCACACTTGGGGAAAGATCACGTTCAGCTTCCTAAAGAAAAACACCACATATTTTTCCGATTTGTTTTGTTTT
Organism: Tandanus tandanus; assembly: GCA_039654325.1. NCBI lineage: Eukaryota > Metazoa > Chordata > Actinopteri > Siluriformes > Plotosidae > Tandanus > Tandanus tandanus. The sequence continues at coordinate 20,406,477 of JBCNYH010000026.1, forward strand.
GTTTTGTTTTTTTTTTTTGTTTTTTTTAAACCTGTCCTGTCCAGCATCATAGCAAACAGAATGGCAGTCTGGTTGCAGTGTTGTGCCGAACAAATT
>JBCNYH010000026.1:20406672-20421446 GCA_039654325.1 Tandanus tandanus
AGCCATGTCTCTCACTGTCTGTGGTGAGAGGCATGTAAAAGAACCATTGCTGTCATTCGTAAAGAGTAGGCCACTGGATTGCCGTCAGCGTGTTTTCGCCCTGCAATGGCCTGCTGGCGAGCTGTCCAGGGTGTACCCCGCCCTTGCCCAGAGTCGGCTGAGATGGGCGCCATTTTCCCTGTGACCCTAACTAGGATTAAATGTTGAATGAATGAATGAATTGTTAATAACAAAAAAGTCACTGAGGCTTGTGATGTTTTTTAAAAGGTGTATACTTAAATTTAAACAATTTATAGTACAGAACATTCATGAAGACAAACAATTTGGTAAAGACACCAAAAAACAGCATCAAGATTATTGATAAACATATGAATCATTTTACATTCGTCAAATCAATCCTGTTTTTCAAACTCCGCCCCCATGCCATGCATTTCAGTACACATTTACTTGCACACACACCTTATTAAAAATGGAGTATGTAAGAGTAAGGAAAGCAGTAATTTCTTGAAGGTTATGGCACTCTAGGCGTGGATATAAAGTACAACTTCATCATATTTCAACCAAATTTCTAGGTGTAATGAATTTTCAACTACCAGAGACACAGGGAAAGGGTTCATTGTGTATGAAATAGAGACTCATGGAAGAGTCCTTGTGCAAATATAGTGCAAGTTAGAGTTGCCGTGCATCAAGCAAATACTGATTGGTTGAGCTGGAGATGGCGATGGAAAAGAGACAAACAATCCTGAACCCCAACCAGGAATAATAGAAAAGCAAAAATGGATCCACAAAGGCTACTTAAATACACTGAAAACATCTAAACTCTTCTTTATTGAATCCAGTATGTTTTCTTCTGTGCTCTTTTTCTCTACATTATGACTTGGATCTTACAATTATACAATCATAACTGTAACCTAGAATTACGCAGTATAGAGTTAGGCTTGCACATCCTGACGGATTGGCTGCCACTTGCTGTAGACTGTCTAAAATTTAACTGTCTTTGGATTCTTGTTCACTGTATGTTATAACTTTGTGATGCTTTATAGCTTAATGCTGGTTTATAGTACTACGAGTTCAGGTGGGTGTCACATGAACCCATAGAGTGTATGCAGCTGATACATAAATCAAACAAGAAAAAACAACCAGAGACCTTGAAGGAAAAAGTCTTGGGACACAACCCCCTTTGGTGTGTCTTTTGGGTTGGGAGGGGTTCTGTGCTTCTCTTTAGGAATAATAAGTAGAACATAATGCAATGTGGGTTTACCTTGTTTTAAAAAGTGCAAAGGGGGAAAAACCTTGTGTGATGAAACATAACCCATTTTCACTTGTTTTCAGCAGTGTTAAGTAGCTCATATATTGAAGCATTTTGTATTTAGCTAGGCTTTAAATCTGCAGTTCTAGTAATCACTGAATGATGGATGCTTTAGATTAAGTTGCTGCTGTGTGCCTCACAGAGATCGTATCTTTACTAGGAATCTGTTAGAAAACAGAATGCAGTGAGTGACTGCAGACTAATTAATCTGGCCAGTGCATGAGTTTTATATCATCAAGGAGAGATTTTATGGGACACACCAGAATGACAACCTGGCAGCATGAATATATATTTACCTGATACTTTTAGAATTGTTTTTTCATCAGTTTCTGTGAAGAGATATATATATATATATAAGTATTAAAAGATTACACTTTCAAAAGTGCATGACTCCAGCTTACAGAAGTCAGAAAATACAGAGGATCACTCAATCATCATTCATTTGCTGAACCACTGAATCCTATTTGGACCACGGGGAGGCTCGCACCTATTTAAGCCAACACTGGGCGAACGGTACACCCTGAAAAGCTCAGTAGACCATTACAGGGACAATTTGGCATGTCTTTGGAATGTGGGAAGAAACCGGAGTACTCGGAGGAAACCCACCCAAGTACAGGGAGAGCATGCAATCTCCACGCAGAAATGGCCAAGCCTAGGACTCAAACCCAGGACCTTCTTGCTGTAAGGTGGATGTGCTGACTACTCTGCCACTGTGCTGCCCAAGTGTAGAATACGATAAATTAATATGTTTTGTATATGCTTGAGATATATTTGGACTGGATACAACTCTCCACCAACCAATCAGCATTCATCTGTAGGACAGTTGATGCACAGCAGCATGGATACTCTCAACACACATTTAGGACAACTGAAAAGTCAGAGTGTCAAAAAGATTCTGTGTGCCTCATATACCCATAAACCCCATTTCTGCACCTCCTCATAAATTCATATAAATGCAGAACTAACCCTGGTCTCAAGGTAGACCTACCAACATTCCAAATATGATTAGTTATACTCAGATTACTGCCAAAGCTAGGAAATAGTGACCCTCCAGCACCAAACCAGTCACATGGGTAATTTATTTATTTCTTTTTAATGAAAATTTGTGCTAATCTAAGCATAAAATAAGCTTTGAAATTATGCATCTTTTTTGATAGAACAAAATTTGACCAAGATATGGACAAATGAAATCTGAGCTACAACGGCTGTGGAAAAATAAAGAAATGCATTTGAAGTTTTCAAAATATCCTCCTCAGCAAGACAGAGTTCTGAAAAAGCTACCCACATGAAATTGGAACAAATGTTTAACCCTTTGAAATCTTCATTTACACAAAATTTCATGTATATTGTTCAGTTGGAACATCAGCATAGTCTATGTTTTCATGGTTATTTTTTTACATGACTCAAGAACTTTGTTAATCTGACATGATTCATCAATTCTGAATAAAAAAAAACCTCTTGGAAAAAACTTGTTTGTTGCATTTCTTTTTCTTTTTGATTTAAATAATCAAAAACTTACTTCTGGTTTTTTAATTAATTCTCTTATGCCTCATTATTTTTCTGATGTGAATTGGAGATAACAATGGCCAACATCATAATACACATGGAAATGAAAATAAAGCTAAAAAAAGCTCAGAATCGTTTCCAAGCTCTAAACTTTGCCAATCAACAAAACAGAAATACTCGGCAGGCACCTTAAAATGTACTGAAACCAAGTTATCTAAATTTCAGTCTTTCCCCGTTCAATTTCGTCAATATTTTCCACATCACCGATTTCATCACTGACTTGAAATGTACTCTATTGAACCAAATGTACTTCTAAACCAGACTCTTTAACATTAAACTCGAAACACACACTTTCTTCATCATCTTTCCTTGACTGTGAGAGATATTTTCCAAGTAAATCAGATAAATTTTGTGAATCTGCAGAGTATAAATTGAGCGATCTCGCAACATACAAAAATGTACGCTGCAATCTCACGTCCATACAGAAATGCTTTAGTAAGCATTTAGTTTGTTCATACCAAAAGAGTTAAAAGGCATTTTGCATTGGTTTATTGTATGAATGATGTACTTATACATCAAATGACTGGATAGCAGGAATTCCAAGCTACATATTGATACCAGAGATGACGGGGGAATCCAACAATAGTCCGAAGGTAGACTGATTTTGTGGCATTTTGGGGATATTTTTTAGGGAACACAGTCTTGCATTCACTCATTAAAGGCAGGATTTGATGCATATATGGTTTATTTATATGGTTTATTTAATAGAAAAAAAAACACTTGTCTAATTGTAAAGTCTAGACATTTTTCTTGCGATTTATGCTAAAATCTGAAACTTTATTATTTTGACCCACATTAATCTAATATATCTTAAAACATGGTCCTGCAACTTCCGACTGGTTTGGTGTTGGAGGGTCACATGTTGTGTAATGTCATGCAAACAAACCTGCTTAATATTAAACCTAACACAAGTAATGATGTAATAGAATTTTGTAGATACAACATGTGTGAAGACATTAAAACGGTCTTAAATGTACCATCAGTAATCAGAATGCTTAAAATGTTCTGTGCTTGTATGATGTAAAATGTTCTAATGTTCTTCCTTTGTTACACTTTTTACATTTGTTTAAGTTTAGATTTTTTTTATCTAGAAAAAAATAGCAATATTCACAATTTCAGCATGACAGCACATTTTTTAAAACATGTTGAGAGAAAATAAAACCACAGTTATAAGCACAAAAACTGAGAGTTTGAAGAGCTAGAATCTGAGAGTTTGTCTGCCTAGAGTTTTGTGAGTACCTCTAGAGCTTTAACGAATAAAACTAGAACAGAATCATTGTTTTAAATGACTTGAATTTTGTCTTTGCATGTGTTGCTGGCACAATAGGTGGGCAGTGTTTACAGTCCATCTTAAAATATTGAAACATGAAAGAAAACTATAAGTCTAAAAACTGTGAAAAAATAAAAATTAATAAATAATGTGGTGAGTAGTTGAGGAGATATTTCAATTTAGTGACATCCACCAAGCCTGAGGTGCATAATTGTTTTAGTATATACTACCCGGGAACATTGGCAAAGAGCATACTAAAACGCGATTTTTAATTCTTTATTTCTTACATTTTTAAAAATCATGATGCAGGTGAGCTCTGAGCGCACGCACATCTCTAATTAGCTAAAGAGTTTAAGTATATACTATGTAGAAACAATGAAAAGCAACTAAAACGAGATATTTGTAGCCTAAATTTACATTTTTTAACCATGACAAAGGCAAGTCAGGTGACTGAGCTATATAGCAAACAACATCTGTTTAGCCTACTCATTTAAAGTTCAGTGTACTACACTGAAATGAAAGTGAACAACACTCTGCTAAGGAGTTTTACTGTATAAACTACACAGAAACACAGGAAAAAAACTAAAATAAGATATTTATGAATAATTTTTCCATTTTAAAGTGTCATAATGATGACATCATCAGCTCCAAGTGACGGTGACAGCCTGTAAGTGTTGTTTTAATTCAATCACTAACCACTCAGAATTATCTTCTTAATCCTGAGATAGCAGACTAATTGTGCCTCGAACATGTCTGGCTTTCCTGCACCCCTATCCCTCTGACACCAATCAGATCATGCCGTTCCCGTTTAGCATATACTACTACTACTACTACTACTGCTAAAATTCATTTATTTATTTGTTTGTTTAATTTCAGGCTTATCTGATTTTATTAATGTCCTCCCCACATTAAAAATCAGTGGCAAATTGGAAATAAAATATAAATATGTAGCAATATTTTTAAAATATAAATATTTGATTAAATAAAATTTGTTTACAAAAACTTCTCAGCACCACTCTGCTGATTATTGCAACATCATCAACTCTAACATAATTCCCACATTTTATTTGATGCCTTTTAAAAATGTAAACTCTCTATCAATAAAACTATTGGTGTATTTGCCAGGCTTTAAAATTACCGAACTGTATAATAAAGAAACGGCATTCTTAAAAGTCTAAGCATGCGCCATTTTAAAACTCTAATTATTCAGCTTGGGCAGATCTCTAAGAAGTTCTGAACATTTTCTCCACTGATGGATACTGTGAAACCTGTGGGCAATTTGTGTCAGTGTTTCAGCGGGTAAGAGATGTGAAACCAGCAGGCATTTTGGTTTTGGGTAAAATAAGCAGTCATTTCACTTTATCTCCACAGTTTGAACAAGTGGTCATGTTAAAGCAGTTTTTCCATTAAGTTCAGTCTGAGGCTAACTGGTGCTTTTCCTTTAATGGAGATTGTGGACAATGTTGGACGATAACCTTGTGGAGCTAAAAATCAGGGTTGCTGTTTTCCACTTGAAGAATATTGTGGCTGAGCCATTTTACATTATTAGAGACTTGATCATGTGGTCATATAACATCTCCAGGAATGAGCCTGGCATCCATTTGTTAGCCATTTCTCACCAGGTGGGGTGTACAAAGCTGACGTTGTATAGTTTAGCCCAGCGAGAAAACACTTGTTTTTCAGTGATAAAGCGATGATGATTTCCACGGTGACTCTTCTCATTTTGCAGGTACATTACACACTCATCAGGCCCTCTGGGTTTGTAGTAGTGATATGGCATTCTTTTGGGCTGAGGATGCCTCCTATACCACAGAGATCACAGTTACATTAATGTAATATTTCATTGTTTGTTACATAAAAGCACATCAGTTTGTCACAACGAATGACATACAGTACAGTATAAAATTCACATTTTGATGAAGCAGACAAAATTACAGTGGCTTGCAAAAGTATTCACCCTCTGGCATTTTTCCTATTTTGTTCATTTACAACCTGTAATCTAAATGTTTTTCTTGGGTTTTATTTAATGGACTTACAGAAAATAATCCAAATAGGTGATGTGAAAAAAAAATCTAAAAAGTAAAAAAAACAAAAGTGGTGCATGCATATGTATGTAAGGACCTTTCTGTGTGGAGTGGAGTGCATGATCTTTTGCTTGCATGAGTTTCCTCCCACAGTTCAGTAAATGAGATGAGATGAGCCTGGAGGACTGTCAAGAAAGACTGACTGGTAGCAGGAAAGACTGCCACAGGCCAAATCCCAGTCTAACCCAATAAACAACGAGTATAAGAGAAGACAGCCCAGTGGTCCTCAGAGAGGTGGGATGTAAGGACGAACCAGAACAGATCAATCAGTGTTCAAATGGAAACTCACTACCCAGGCTGATAAGACAAAAAGGACACAGAGGCAGGTTGCTACCCAGACCATTGTTGTCGATGGTCTAATCATACCAACAAGAACAACCAATATGAAGCCTTGGCAGAGAATACTGCAGAAGTTACAATCTTAGAACAAGTGAAAAGTGGACTGAAGAGAATAGGCCAGTGACACCTTCCTGGCAATATCAGTGGGTGATGCCGCCACTGAAGATGTGTGAAATAGAAACAACGTCAGTTAGAAAACTGGATGCCATTGCCAACAACTATATCCAAAAATGGCTTGGAATTCCAAGGTGCCTCTCTGATGCTGCCCTGTTCAGACAAAACACACTTCAGTTACCATTGGAAAGCATATATCTTGGTTACAAGTCCAGGTTGGTGCTGGACCTCAGGCAATCAAGTGACCAACTGGTAAGGAATGCTGGGAATAAGATCCGGACAGGCAGAGCATGCAAAGCTGAGGATTGTGTGGACAATGCCATCTACATACTAAAACATCAAGAGCTTCTTAAGAGAACACAATAAGGAAGGCATGGTCTAGGCTGGGGAGAGCCTCAGAGGCTCTGGTCAAAAACCTACACAAAAAACAGAACATTTTTGATTAAATCTGTCATCCAGCAGGCAGCAAGTCCAGTGGACAAAATGGGAAGTGGTTCTGCCCAAGTCAGTTGGCTGGAGTGACCTACAAAATACCTACCATGTGAGACTGAGCTTTTGAATAAGGGCCAAATATGACACCATACCAAGTTCAACATTGCGGTTTGGTTTCACTCAGAAGGAAGCTGTAGCCTGTGTGGTTTGACTCAGGCACTGTTTGTACTGAAAATGTACAAAGTTGTGAATGAAGATGTCATGAAGATCACTTTTGTTTAATGGCTGACAATATCGACATTCTTTAAATATTATGGCTACGTTACTTAAAATAATTAGGTTGCTGTGCATTGTGGGATTTTGGCTCTTCCCTATATGTTTTCAGTTCACAATATGATGAATTACCAAAATAGTGTAAAATAGTCAATATACCATGTTTTAAGAAATATAAAAGAAGATCTTTTTTTCTCACCCGCAGTAGTTGGGAGGTACCATCCCATACACCTTAATTTTGTCACAGATCTCTATAGCGATGACCATGGTGAACCAGCCAGTGCTCAGCCATGAATGAGACCTCTGTCTGAGGAAACAGTTAATACACTTTAGAGTTTCATAGTTGTAGAAGATGAACCAATGTTTTTAGGCTAAATTTGTGTTCATGCAAATTTTAGAATTAAACTCTAGCTAACAGGAAGTTTATCACCACTAGGAGCAACAATCAACACACACTTTAAGCAAACAGTATTTATGATTGAGACACACTTTACCCTCAGCATCATGCAAATCTAATTTAATAAGATATATAATATAATATAATATACTATATTATAATAACATATTATTTATATATATATATATATATATATATATATATATATTGTATTTCACTGCTATAATATAATCATACGTATCTTCATTAAAAATGAAGATATGTATGATTATATTATAGCAGTGAAATACAAGTTGTTATTATATAATATACTATAATATAATAACACCTTGTATTTCATTGGTATAATATAATAATATGTATCTTCATTTTTAACGTCATTCTAAACTTTTAAGAGGTAATTAAATGTGTTTTTGATCTCCAACCTAAATGATATGACTTTATTTAGATAAAATACATCAGTACTAATGTTATTATTGACAACATTTGTATTAAAAATTAGAATTTTATGATTTGAAAATGGCTCTAAACCATTTACACCATCCACTGTTTGAAATAACCCAAAACCTCTTAAGATCTCTGCTGACGTACAGTTGAGTGTTTTGGTATTTCATTACACAGGTGGGTGGTCCATGCACCCATCCCCTGACCCTGAGTGGAAGCCTGGGTCTCATTTTTAAATACGTACTGATGAAGACTCCTCATTACCCACCCCACCATCCTCCTTATCCCTTCCCCATCCCCCCTTTCAGCCCCTTACCTACTTTTTAACATTTTTCCACGTTATATATTCAGTGAAGTTAGGCTGAGAGGTGGGGATGAAGTAACACTTTCCAAACCAATTACCTTCAATACGACAAAGTAAACTGTAAAAATGCAGTCCACCTTATCATTCCCAAAATAATTATAGAAATTTAATGCATCGTTACCCCCCTCTCACTCAATTTGTATATACATAGTACTGTCAACAAATTTAAACTAAAGTGTGACCTAAAGGCTACCTGTCTCGGCCAGTCTCTTTATGAAAGAGTGTGTCGAACTTGTGCATTTTGCTCGGTGTGACAACGAAGGATGTGAGGTTGGTGTAGGTAACAGCAACACGATGGATCAGCTTGTATAGAGCACCCTTGGAATCACGTCCTATCTTCGTGGGTGGACCCCAGAAGATTACAAATGGGCAGTGAGAGCAGTTGAGGAACTCTTGGGGTTTTCGAACAAAACGAATCACACTGGAGTGAGCCACAACACGAAGGCTGGTTTTATTACCCACATCAGCCTCAAACCCAGATGTAGGTGCGTCATTCATGCGGATCACACACTCAGTACGGTCAATCTCTTCTCCAGCACCAGTGCCCAGTAGATGACTTGAGCTCGTCACCAGGGCACACTGTCCGCAGTGTAGGGTCAGGCTCTGAGAAACACACACATGAACACACATGACTGTTTATTATTCTTCTAATTTAATAATTCACTGTGGAGCAATACATCTACTGGACACAGATTCAGACATAGAGTATTGCTTACACTGGGACACATCAGGTGGCATATAAGTCATACAGACACAGATAAACAAAAATTCTGATACTTTTACACTATCTAATGATATTTATCCTTTTATCTAAAAATTTGGATTGTAGTTTTGTTTAGATTTTATTTATGTGTATTTATATAAAAATACAGAATTTTGCCTTTATCCTATGGGTCTTTGATAAACAAGAGTTTACTTATCATTCACTGATTTTACAAAATTCTTTTACAAAAGCCTTTACAAAATGGCTGGAATCTGGCTGTAGGTAATATTAGCATTGGTAGTAAATGTTAAAGGAGATTCTAATTTTATTATATTATACAATAACATCTAAACAGCCAGGCATTTGCTTTACCTTGTTGCCAAAAATAGGAATGTAGCCATCTTTTCCACCCCATTTCTTCAGGTCAGTACTTTTGCTGGCACTGTTATAGCCTGCTATTTTAAAAGCCTCATAGGACTCGTTTGTACTGTTGGAGTTGTAGAGAATGAGGAGGGTCGTGATAAGGAAGATCGCCACAAATACAACCATCCTCTTGCTGTTGTGCCCCTAAATGAAGGAAAAAAATCAGACAATACAGTATAATTTAGCATTTACATTAATGACATTTGGCAGATGCACTTATCCAGAGAAAGCTGCATTTTAATATTATTCATACAAATGAGCAGTTAAGGAGTAAGGGCCTTGTTCAAGGGTCCAACATGAGTGGTACTGGGGCTTGATGTTTTTATGTTCTCAGAGTTTCATAAAATATTTTAGTTAATATAGACCCTTTCTGCAGTCATTCTGAGTCGTCAACAATTTTGAACAATTTGTTATTATTTTTGTCTTTTTAACCTTTGCATTGGTTCTTGGTGTGTATCATCAATATCAGGTTCTTGAGTGTTCAACATCCTCTCAAATTTCACAAAAGATTTTGTTCTTTCCCATAAATTTAAGTTGGCATTCAAAAAATTTCAGTAGCCATTATGTTGAACTCCAACAAAAAATTCAAATAGTTACACTGCATGACTTGGTACTGACCTTTTATATAGCGCATCAGGAAAACACACCTACTACAACTGCCTTCCACCTTAACACCACCTTATAGGCACAGACAGCACTTGATAAAAGTTAATTGTGTTCAAGTCTCCAGATTAATATCTTTCTGTGTGCAAAATATGAGGCCGATAGCTTCTGTTTAAACAATTTTATGGACAGTTATTTGAAAACTGAGTCTCACAGTGATGATGTCATCGAGGCAAGTTTCTCAAGTTAATGGACAAGTACAGGAATTTGATACATTCATGCCATTTTTTGACAGAATTGTATTGGAGGTGGTAAAAGGTTCATTTCCTGTGCAATGGGAAACTAGTAATATAGTAAAGCCATACTCCTTCTGTGAACTTAGGCCTTGATGACATCATTCTACGACTCAATTTTCAACATAATCACTCATAAAATTGTTAAAATAGAAGCAATTGGTCTATGATTTTGCACAGAGACAGATTTTAATTAACTTTTTAATAAATACATTTAATTAACTTAACTTTTAAGAAGTGCTGTCTTTGCCTTTAAGCACCGATTGGCCTCGTCTGAACCTTGGGTGCCTGTCAGGCCAAAATCCTCAAGCTTCTAGCCTCATATTAGCCCATAGGCATGATCGTGCCCTGTAAGTGACAATGGAAACTGTAATGGCCTTGGTTTGCACTAGTGCAAAGTTTTGACTTGATAGTGTTAGGGCTGGGTGATATGAGCTAAAAATAATATCTCCAGGGTTTTTCAGACTACATTACATGCTTTTGTAATGTCCTTTAAACAATTTTAATGTACATATTTTTTGCAAGGAACACAAGCCTGTCTACTACTGTGGCATGTTTCACATGTAGTGCTGTATAGATGGGGCGGGGCTACTTTGATAAAATACTTCTAGCTTGGTATCACCTCCTACCACCACATCTGTAGTTTCTTTCCGCCATGGTTCCTTATTAGTGTATGGAGTACAATTTCAAAAAGACGCTGCAATTTATATCTGCTTTTTAAACAGGTGTTTGGAGGCACAAGCTAGATTGTCAATCAGAGCACACTCCTGCCAATCAGCTGGGTGTCTCTGTCTGAGATGATGAAATAGGTTTGTTGTTCTATTACCTTTAGTATACAGATTTTAGACAAACTTTCCCGCAGACAGGGGTTTTTGTTATGTACATGGCATAATCAAGCCAGTGTGATGACTGCCACCCTAAAGGTCACCCCAGTGACCTCTTCCTACTGCAATTAAACAGTCGACTGCCATTCATTTGAAATGTAGGGGACATATTAATCATAGCAAGAAATGGAATTCACCCTTATGTAAGAAAGCAATGTCACTAGACTGATTTACAAATTCAAACAGAAATGCGGGATTCAGTCACAAAGTAACCCCAGAGTCACCGAGCCACCCATGTATGCAAGAAAACACTTTTCACTGACACTTACTTCAAGTGAATCTCATGCACAGGATCACAAGTAGGGCCTTTAATTAATTCCAGCACAAAGGGTGAAGTCACATGCCAGGTTCTATAGGGCAAGTAGAGGTATCCTATTCAGTTTAGAGAAGTAATAATATCCTATGGGCCCCTATACAGATGCCATATATACTCCATTAGGGTGGACAGTGCATTAAGATAGAAAAAGAACTTCCACTTAAGAGGAGCCAAGATCCATGTGATAGAGATCAAAGGTGGTTCCTCTGCTAGATCACAATCGTTACAGTCATTAAGAGCTCACAGACACAAGTTACATGGATGAAGATAACAAATCTCGCTGCCCATGAGCAGATATGCTTAGGGAGCAAGCGAGTTTTTCAGGCTGTCAAACATTTTCAGGCCAATAAACAGAGCTTTTATCCACTACAATGCAAGATGCTTGAGGGTGGATTTGTTCAGCTGCTCCGTGGTGGGGTAGTACCCTGGGACCAATAGAGGAGCCATCTGTATAGATCTTGAAAATACATTTGGTGTTAGAGAAGGCCAAAATGCAACTGAAATGAAAACTGAAAGACAAATTGTTGCAAACAAATTGTTGCCCTGACTCAAGAATTGTATTTCTTGAGTCCACATTGTGGTGTAGAGGTTAGGGTCTGAGCTCATGATTGAGAGGTCGTGGGTTCGAATCCCTGTTAGACCCCATCTGTGCTAAGACCCCTGGACAAGGTCGTAACCCCAAGCATGCCTTTGTACATCAAGCAGTATAAATGGGTCTCATTATAAATATTATATTATAAACCTAAAGGTGTTCCGCAAATAGCCAAGCCGGACTTGCTCATTATTCATCCCATCATGGGCCCAGGCACTGATGAGCTGGGGCCTTCCTATATTCCCCATAAAGGCTGTCAATAAGCACCTGCACTGTAGGATATCAAATGACAGCAAGAAGGCCTGGGTTTGATTCCCTGGCTCGTGCGTTTCTGTGTCTGAATTTGCATGTTCTCCCTGTGCTTGCGTGTTTCCTCTGGGTACTCTGGTTTCCTCCCACAGTTCAAAGACACGCACTTTACAGTAGACAGTTCCAAATCGCCCCTAGGTGTGAGTGTGAGTGTGAACGGTTGTGTGTGTTGGCCCTGCGATGGCCTGGAGAGCTGTCCATGGTGTACCCTGCCCTAACCCTCGCCGAGAGTCGGCTGTGATATCCGTCAGCCTCCCCGGGACCCTAATTAGGAATAAGAGGCTTAGAAAATGAATGAATGGATGAATTAATGTTGTGGCAGCCTATTTCAAGTAAACAGCTAGTCATTCACAAATCAAGAAAGATTGCAAGCTAGCTTGTGGCTGTCAAGTATTGAAAGAAAAGGAAAGGGAATAAAGGGAAAGTGGACAAATGCCTAAACTAATCATTTTGCCATGAAGATTTCATCAAATCTGCCAATCAAGTATACCTTGCCAACATTGACATTGCTGCACAATCAGGGCAAATGCTGTTTGAATAAAACATAGCTTCTTTGATATGATCAAATCTACCCCTGTGTTGAGAGTATACTCAGTCTAAAAAAAAAAGTGCAACAGACAAGTAGAAATTCAGACAAATGTGCAGGTTCAACAACTAAGAGTTTTTGGAATATTAAGGCAAATATACAACACTAGCAACATCCTGTTAGCTAGTTGGGAGGGAATGAAAAATGAATGGAATGTACTGATCAGCTAACAGAAGAGAAACTAAAAACTTTCCTAGAGTCTGCTTTAAATCAAAAGACAGGCAGCAATTCTTATGAAGAAAAACAAACTGAAGGTCATCAGGTGCTAGAGAACCCATTACCAGTCTATGAATAACAACTATTGTGTAGAAAATAGTAAAGACTCTTCCAGGAGCGAGCATTAGAAAAGAAAGCATTACTGCATGATCATTGCAGTGAACGCTGGTGGTTAGAATGAGTGAAAGAGAATCCTAATTCTGGACAGTATGATTATCATAAGATGAAAGATTACCCATTTTTTCATAATTTCAGATCATCTGATTAGCATTTTTTGGGTAGATTTCTTAATTTCCATACCTATATCTGAAGTAACTATCTTTATTGGGTTTTTATTTTAAACAACAGTGACTCTAAATTCTAGACCTGTCACAATATTTTTTTGTTAGAAGATATACTCTATATCCTAAAAACTGTCACGATTTATGATACTACTCTCATTTTAATAATAAAAAATAAATAAAAATAATAATTATATATATCTTGGCCACAGCTATAATGTTAAATAGCTATGATAAACATATTAATACAAAGCACTGCGATGGATCACCCTCACCCAGGGTCGGCTGAGATGGGCGCCAGCCTCCCCACAACCCTATTAAGATTAAGAGGCTTAGAAAATGAATGAATAATAATACTCTGAAAACCAGAGTGGTCAAACCAACAGAAAGGTGTTTTTGGAAAAAAAAAATGACTTGAAAGTTTTTGCAATATAAAAAAAATTCTGCACAAGCCTCAACTTCCACTATTTTATGGCGCAATGAGGATAGACCATTGTGGCACACATAGACCTAATCTACATCTGTCAAAATATGACACTGTCTCATTTTGAGTTTTTTTGGGGGGGGTTAGACTACTGTGGTTCTCAGCCCTTCATTTATTCCTTTAAAACATTCAACAAACTGTAATGTAAAACAAAAATATTTTAATATATAAATTATATTAATATATATTTATAATATTTAATATATTTCTTAAATAAATAGAACCAATTCAACAAAGAATGATTTAACGAAAAACAGACGAAAGTGAGCTGCAGCAGAAGCAGGGAAACGCTTTTTGCATTGTTTTTAGATATATTAATAAGCATACATTATTTACGGCAGTCTTGGTCAGGAAAATGATCAGAATTATTTGCACTGATTGTACGATACGCCATTCAATTGACTATCACGACAGGCCTACTAAATGATAATCTATATCTATTTATACACATAAATAAAATTTAAATTTGTTTAATAAAATCAACAAAATATA
>JBCNYH010000026.1:20472403-20484537 GCA_039654325.1 Tandanus tandanus
TGTGTGGGTGTGTGTGTGTGTGTGTGTGTGTGTGTGTGTGTGTGTGTGTGTGTGTGTGTGTGTGTGTGTGTGTTTGTTAGAATTTGTTTATTAGCAGGATTTTTATGAAATTTCTACCAATGGTAGGGTTTTGGATGAGGAAGACTCCATTTGATTTTTATTCTGAATCCAGGAATTTTTCAAAGGATTCTTTAACATTGTGAGATAGGATGTTTTTTTTTTTATTTTTATTTATTTATTTTTATTATTATTTATTTATTTTATTTTTTTTGGAAGTGTGGTGACCAGCAGGGGGTGCTGTGTACTCTGCACTCTCCGAGCACTCTTGTTCTTAGTTGCATTGTTTGGTTTACAAAAAAAAATATTACATTCTGTAATCTTCGTAAGATTGGTAAATGAGTAAGGAAAATATGACTTTGCATTACTGTGTATAAATTAACTCAGTGAAACAGGAAGTCATGAGTGACTGCTTAAGTGTTTCAAAATGCTCAGATGACCTTAAAAAGGTGGAATTTACTCAGGAAGGTGCTTCAGTTACATTTCATTCATATTTCTAGTGGCACCTGTAGCACACATGGCTGTAAAGAATAAGAAGTGTATTCTAAAAAGCTATATAAATGTACTTCAGTTAAGCATTAGCTTCCTCTTGTTTTGAGCATGTTCTGGAAAAAAATACTAATTTATCTTTTTATTATGAGATAAATAATAATTAAATAAAAAATAAATAAATATTTCTTCTTCTTTTACTGTGTTTCACCAGCAACAAATTGTGCAGTACCTGAAAGACATGTTTGACCACGACAAAGTGCGCTTCACATCCGCTCAGTCGCTGGCCGAAGACATTTTGAGTTTGTCTCACAGGCGCACCGACATCCTGCTGGGCTATCTGGGTATCGACAGTCTGCCTGAAGCAAATGGGGCACTGCCTGCTAGTACAGGCGACCAGGACTGATGCTACTACATGTGGAAACTTCTATAAAAAAAAAAAAAAAGGAAATATACTGAACATCATTAATTCCAGATCCAGGGGCACATCTCCATTTATTATGTTTAGCAGATTGAAATGTAAACAATCAGTAACTATTCTCGTCAGAAAGGAGTATTAGGGATCGGTCTTCAGTGTGGATTCTATGGCTGGAACTCAGAAACAAACAAATCCTGAAGAAGCACTTGGTGGTATCTCCTGTATCTGTTTGAATTAATCAAATTTTCCTCTAGTGTATAATGGATAAAGGCTTCATGAAGTAGCTGTGCCAAGCAGATCGGGTTGATCCGCAGCTCTCCACCCAACACGGAAGAAGGTTCCTGTTTCTGTAGCAGCCTGACTGAGAAAATCTCAAATGAAAATGAAAATCTTCAATTCAGTGCAAGGGGTGCGGTAGTGTCTTCACAAGCTGGATTGCGATATGTGCCGAGGTCACTGGGAACGCCACCAAACTATGTATGGGGAATATTCTTTTCTTGTGAAGAATCAAGGTGCGAGAATCGGCTGTCGCGTCAGATCCAAACTCCATTCATCCTTCAGATCACCAAGTATCTTGAGAATGGATGTTGGAGCTGAATACAGATTTCCTTTGAGATGATTCAGGTATATACAGACTAGACACATGACCCACAATCGCTGCTTTCCTGGGCCTAGTTTTAATCCCCCAGCCACTGAAGACGCTGCACAAACAAGAACACCACTGATCCCAAAAATTACACTAAAATAAGTAGGCAAGAAAGTGTTCGCTGCTCTCTTTCTTTTTCTCCTGAACATGCCTTTGTACATAAGTACATCACCTGTTAATTAATATTTTGGTAACTGCATACAAGTTATACATGTCACTGGAGATATGAAAGTAGAAGAATGTGTGCAATGTGCGTATATATGTGATCGTTAAAGTTAAATGTGGATTGTGTTCTTCGGCTGATTGTTTGTGTCTGATCAATATTAGTAGTGTAATTCCTACGTTCAAGCAGGAATATAATTATCATCCAGGACGGCTAAACGGGTATTAAGGGCACTGAAGAATGCAGGAATGTGAGTGACACTTGTAAAAGGTAAATTTATAGGTTGAGTGACTGACACTGGGTTTTAAGTCAAAGTGATAGTTTTTTAGTTACTGTGAATGAACTGCAGATCAGAAACACTTACTAAAAATATATAGTTGTGCTTCTGTTCACATTATGCTAGTATTGTGTTTTCCAGCCATGTACTTCTAATTCCCAATGTATTTTTGTTGTCCCTGTGTTGTGCTAATTGTACCTAGGTAAATGGTTCATGACTAGTGTATATGATATGTTGCCCAAATACATGAGTGTGCAATGGGAAATGTTCCCTGCTGTAACAGTTTCCATGAACAGTCCCCTACTTCTTGCCTTTTATACCAAGTGCTTTATATTTATTGGTATGTATTTGAGGAACATGAACACTTTTGTTTTATTCCATGAACTGCTGAAGTTTTCCTCAAATTCCACGTTAAAAAATATCAGAGCATTTAATCACAGAAAATTACAACTGGTCAATAATAACGAACGAACGAACGAACGAAGACGCTGTGTGTTCCGACCTTGAGTAATGCATAGGAATCAGGATCATATTCAATTTTAAACAATCTGTACTAATGTTTGAGTTTAGGATAAGTTCAATATTCAGTGTATCAATATTTCTTAGAGTACCCCTGACATTATTAATCACAGCTTTCATGCGTCCCCACCAATCTTTCACACTGCTCTTGGGTGACCCTATGCCACCCTTGGCGCAAACATTCAATCAGCTCAGCTTTGTTTGATGGCTTGTGACCATCCAGCTTCCTCTTGATCAGGTTTTCATTCATTCATCACGACTCTGGGTGAAGGTGTACACCCTGAACAGCTCACCAATTCATCGCAGGGCCAGCACACACAACTGTTCTCACCTGCACTTCTGGCAGTTTGGAGCAGCCAATTAGCCTAATGTGCATGGCTTTGGGCTATGGGAGGAAACCGGAGTACCCGGAGGAAACCCACATAAACACAGGGAGAACATGTACAGTCCACTTTGCCACCGTGCCACTCAGGTTTTCAACGAAGTTCATATATATGAGTTACTATGAATATGATCATGCTACATGAGCAATCATGCAAATAGAGAAGTTATTTGTTGCATTTATCTAACAAATTACTGTTGGGCTCAAAATACAATGAAATTTAAAGATAGAGAGATAAAGGTGGGGGTTCTGGAGATACCAGAGGTGGGAAGTTGACAGCTGAGTTTTCTTATTAATAAATCTTATGGTTTCAAGAGTAAAGAGAACTATGTAATACTGTGTAATATAAACCATCCTACTGGTGTACAAGTTCTTAAGATCTGTTCCCTTCAAAAGGAGCTACAATTTAAAATTATATATTTGAGTCTTTACAGAAAAAAAATCCCGTTTGCTTTCCAGTATGAGTGTTGTATGCTTTTTACAGGAAGTGTTAGGATTTGTGTAAGAAATCTAAGGTTTTTTGTTTATGCCTATTTTTCACCCCCCCCCCCCCCCCCATATAACTCCAATAATGCCCTATAATTTGATATATTAGCCTTTATTTGCTGTTTTGCTCTTGTTAACAAAAATTGACAATAAGTTGTTGTTGTTTTTTTAAGGGAAATACTGATTCGTGAAATATTTTGCCTCTAAAGCAGTGTTTGTGTCTTTGTTACTATGTTCTGTATGTTCTTAGATGTGTGCAGTCATGTAAGCTGAATGCTGAAGGCAAAATAATGCAAAAGAAGTGCCAAAAAGATAATTGGCCACTAGTTACAAGTAAATTATGAGATTTCTGGTTCATTTGATTATACACATCGTCTGTGCCTCTGTTCTCGGTCTTTCTACTTGTATCTGCTCATTCCATTCCTGCAGATATATCTGTTTGCTGGCCTACAAAAAACTCTCCATATGGGGAAACTGTGGCATTATCTGCTATAGTTCAGAAAAAAAGTGAACTAGAAGGGGCACTATAAGATAACAAGGTACCTCTGTCACACAGCATGGATAATGTAGCAAGCGAGGACCTACATTGGTGCTGATTTTAATTTCTTTGTGCTCGTATCACGATATATAAGTTCTTATATGGTTTCCTATTAGTGTTTCATAGTAATGCTGTGTCTGTCAGCACTTGTTTCGAAGTTATGAATGTTTAAATCCTGTGACCTTGATTTTGACCTTTTCAGGTTCACTCAAGGTCAAAGGAAACAGTGTCATTCGAAGGCATGTATATGGCTTCCTATCTGTTCCTCATTGTATCTGTGGGTCTATGTCACTTTGTCTTTGAGATATAAAGCAATTTCAATGTAACATTGGAAATATCTGTCTCCAAAACTTGTGACCCTGTTTTGACCCAGACATTCCAAAATCAAATCATTGCTGGGACTCAGGTAGGGTTGTGTCCCCACCAAATTTGGTGAAATCTGTGCACGGTTGTGGTCAGGATTTTGTTCACTGGCAAACACACTCATAAATGCCTCTTTTGAGTGGAGGTAATTAGTTTGTCCCATGTAAAAAAGGGAAGAAAATTGTATATTAAAGATTTCAATCCACCTGTTTTCATGTGACGTAGGAACATCATGGACATATTGATAGCTGATCTATGATTCGGAATGAAATGATTAATCTTTCTGTTTTGTTATGGCACTATACAACAGCTTGATCGAAAGAGTACGTGAAAGAAAATCACTTAACTAGGAAGGCTTTAAAGTGTTTTTAATCACTGTGTTTGTTAAACTGTCTCCTTATTCAACATGTCTGTTTTTTGTTTGTCTTTTGTATTATTTTTGTGAACCATAACGTGTTTATGCTTTCTTTATGTCAACATACATTCTTATTTGAAAAACACCACATTTTTTGACCCTTTAATTTTTTAGCCACAATGATTTACAAAAGGGTTTTCCAAAACCTTTCTTGGTTAAAGTGTATATACACTGCTCGTTCAAAATAAATACCCGCTCTTTAATATTTAGTTTGACTGCCTTTAGCCTTTACTGCTTTTCAGCGCATAATCTCCATGGCATTGTTGCTTCAGTTGGTCAGGTCGAGGCTCAGCAACATTATGTCACAATAAAATGAAGTCAGCGGACAATCTGAGTGTACTGAATGACCAGGTTATCTCTTTAATGGACATTTTCTTCCCTGATGGTACGGATGTAAAATTGGGGCTGAAAGAATGAAAGAGAGGTTCAGGGATCATGAGGAACTATTTTCTTACAGAACTGGCACCACCATAACCCTATAAAAAGTCTTTAGAGTCAGCTGGAGAAGACTTTATGGAGTGGTTACATTTTTTTCTGCCATTAATTCAATATGATGGTGAAAAATAAACCAAACTCTGAATGGAAATAAATGTTGTAATGTTGGTTAAGTTAGTTGACACAATGCCATGGCGATTACGCACTGTAATCAAGGATAAAGGCACTCCAACAAAATTAAAATGCGGGACTTTTGTTGACCAGGCAGCGTACATCACTTTTCCAGTATTCACACTAGCAAATGAAAGATTTCTCAGGTAGATTGCAATTTGTCATGGCTTGAGAGCTATGTTGCTGCTTGCATCCTCTGCTGTGTTCATTTTTTTCTTCCAGTGAGATACAGTGGTAGCCAAAATATATGTATGTATGCATGTATGCATGTATGTATGCATGTATGCATGCATGCAGCCCACTGTATGATTTATACACACCACTTTTGTTAAAAAATAAGTTTCATTTAAAATCAAGTGTTATGTGCTAGGCTTTGTATTAATTTTTAATTATTATTCTTTTGCTAGATTAGTTACACAACCTCACCAGACGCATGAACAATCTCTGCTAATTCCATCCAAGCTTTATTTTTTCAGTATAATGTCTTTCATATAGTATAGGGTGAGATGAAAGTTTATAAGTAAATTAGGAACTACATGTAAAGAAAAGTTGTGGAACTGACAAAAACTCCAGACCACATGCACCATACGATTGGTATGAGAAACCATCAAGGCTGTTTGTATGGATTTGTTATTTTACCATGTCATCTAAATTGCAAGAAAAAAAAGAGAGAAATGATCAGTGATTTGCTGAAATCAAGGCTCTGTTGCACAGTGTACAACCCAATTTAATGCTTTTCAGTACATTAAGATTCCATGTTATAGCTTTTATCTGCAATAGGACACTGTAGGAGCAGTAGAGGTTAAAGAAACCTGCTACATGTTTGTTTAAGCTCTCACGCAGAGGATTGTAAATGGAAATCTACAAGGAGATGCCTGAAAAGGTTCAACATTAATTAATTATTCAGTTGTTCTTTTCTAACTGACTGAAGCCTTTATTTCACTGAAGTGTTCAGTTTACTGATGAACTGTAATAATCATTTATATTAAATAATGTTGAATATTGTTTGTATTTCTGTATTTTTTTCATCTGTATTCCCCACATATTTTTGTTTGTTTTCACATAGAGCTGATGGGAAAAATTCTGAGTGAAATTAACAAATAGTATGGTGTTCGGTTTCAATCCAAGCTTTTTGGCATTTTAACCATCCACATAAACATGGCAATTCTACAAGAAATATGTTGAGCAACATGACACTAGACTGACGATATAAACTTACTCCAGTAATTTATCCACAGATTATGAATTATATAGAAACTCATTTTAGAGAAGCTATATAATCCAAATTTGAATGTACTCCAGTTAGTACCTTTAAATTTTAAAGGTATAATGAAAATGTTTTCTTATTGAGAAATAATAATAAAAAATATTCCTGCTCATTCTTTAACAAAGCTTGACATATGACATACAAGAGAGCAAATCCGATGTTTTGGTACTTGTATACTTCACTAACGGCTATGAATCAGATATTAGCACCTATAACAAAATTAAAATCATTTTCTATAGTGTGCAGCTCATTATATGCTTGTCTGCTGTGTGCTTGTTGATATTATGCTGTTACTCGTCTTGTTAAAAGGAGAAAAGAAAGAAAATCTTTCCCAAAAATTTACCCTGGAGTGCAGAAGCAGTGTACATTCACTCTACGCGGTGCGTTCTGAACATTTCATGTAACCCTTTTGAGCAGTACTAACATGCTGGATGTCTGTTAAATATCTAATAACAGAGTTTTTATCTGGGTAGATTAGAAGAAGATTATACCCTTTTAAAATGCACTGAGTTCTTTTTAAAAGCGGTGAATATATCTTTCTTTTTTGTTTTCATGGATATTTGATTTAAAAACCAATACATTCTTACAATCCTTTTCCCTTTGGCCTAAGCTTGACAGTAAATTCCAGCACAAAATGGTTGTACTTGTTTCTGACATTTGTATTTTGTTTTTCTTATCTGGACCTGTACTGGGCAAACATTAAAAATTTTTAATTTTTAAAGCAATTTTCGCTCTTCGTCTTCCATTTCCTCCCCTTCCTGTCTTTAGTTGGCAATGAGGTTTCTTACAGAAGCTTTAAAATCTTTGATAGTGGTGGCTCAGTGGTTGAGACTCTGGGTTAGTGGTTTGAAGGTTGGGGTACCCCCAAGTTGCCATTGTTGAGCCCCTGAGCAAGGCCCTTTACCCTCATGTTATAAACTTATATATAATATTTTATATATATATATATATATATATATATAAACAATAAAAAAAATTAAAATATAAACTAATATAAATATTGTTAGAAAACGTATTCCTTCGTCATCCACCCTCCTCTCAGTCAATAATGGATTCCTCTCTCTCCGCCACCAGCTGGGGTAGAGACTTCAATAATGGAGACAAACAAAGAAATGCTTATAGCTCCCTTATTCAAGCCCCACACCTTACACATTGGGAAACAAAGAAGGAAAACGGGAAGTCACACATGTGATCGTCTGGAACATCGCTAAACTCAGCAGCTACAAAACAGTTATTTAAGTATGTGCTGAACATTGTGACCAGAGAGTAAGCACTATTCTGCATGTAGCAAACAGGATGTCCCATGCGGAATCAAGGCATGGTCAGGACGTAAAAACAACATGATTGTCCAAGCATGTCCAAGCATTGAACTTTAATATATTTAAAGTTTATTTTTGTTACATTGATTACACAAGTATAAAGAGTAAAATTCACTGGCCATAGCAGCCGGAGCAAAAGCAATAAAACATAAAACCTATAATAAATACTGCTAATAACGAGACGGTACAATAACAATACAGAAATAATACACATACACGGAAGAAAACAAGGAAGGTGCATAGACAAAGTCTCATTCAGCTGGAAAGATAGATGAGTGTGACGTGTGTACATGATGTACAAGTTTTACCGACATATTAAAAAAGAGCTAGAGGGAGTGAGATTTGCAAGGAAACCATTGTTGATAGGTTCTATAATGTAATTATTCGGGGTCGGGTCATGGAGGCAACAGGCCTAGGAGAGGAGACCCAGCTATCCCTCTCCTCAGCAACACTCTCTAGTTCCTCCTAGGGGATTCCGAGGCCAGAGGGAATATATAATCCCGCCCAGCCCGATGTGTCCTAGTCAACTCTAAAGGGAGTTGACCAGGAGGCATTCTGATCAGATTCCCAAACCACCTCAACTGACTCCTTTCAATGCAGAGGAGCAGCAGCTCTACCCTGAGATACCCCCGGAAGTCTGTACTCCTCACCCTATTTCTAAGGTTGAGCCCAGACACCCTCAAAAACTCATTTCGGCTGCTTGTATCCCTGAGTTTATTCTTTCAGTCGCTACCCAAATCTCATGACCATAGGTAAGGGTTGAATGTCGATGGACTAGTAAATCGAAAGCTTTGCCTTTCAGCTAGGTTCCCTCTTCACTAAAATGGACCAGTGCAGTTTACCAGAGTCCAAGAGTCTAAATGTTTGATTTGTAATTCCTTAATAATGTAATTTGGCTTGAGTGATTAAGGGAACAACTACAGCGGCACTTATAGAGTGTAAGCTTCCTCTGCCCTACCAGGCATGGATAGTATAGCAAATAGGCCCTATGTGGATACTGGTTTTAATTACCCATGTGCCCGTCTTATGTGTTATATAGTAGATAAAAGTAGACAAATTGGCAGGAAAAAAAAACTTATTTGAAGGTTTTACTAGGTAGTTTGGGTTTGACCTTTGAAGGTCACTCAGGCATGTCTATTGGCACTTATTTCTAAGTTATATGTTCTCAATCTCCAGAATGTGTGACTTGTTCTGACCTTGACCTTTGACCTAGACATTCCAAAATCAAATCATCTCTAGGAGACAGGTAGGGTAATGTCCCCACCAAGATTGGTGAAAATCTGTGCACAGGTATGGTCAGGATTTTGTCCACAGACAAACAAGTATTATAAAAAAAAGGAAATCAGAACGGGGTAAAGGCATTTTCGCGGTACTATAGGACTGGCAGTTACAGTTACCTAAGGTAAGGTAAGTCTGTTGGGCTTTTTATACCCGCTCATAGTGGCTCATTCCAGTATCTGTAACGTAAAGCGACTATGATTTCAACTCCTCCTGGATGGGACGCTATTCCATCGCAGGTTACCTTCCCAATATTTTTACTGGTACCCATTTATACTGCTGGATGGACAGAGGCACACTTGTGTTTAAGACCTTGCCCAGGGGTCCTAGCACGGGGGGCCTAACGGGGATTAGAACCCGCGACCTCTCGATCATGAGCCCAGCACCGTAACCCTAACAGTTATCTGAAGGGCATGTAAAATGAAGTTCAGTATCTTTTTTAGCATCAAACAAGATTTACAGTAAGATGTGTATGTGACTGGTAGGATTATGAAAACAATGCCATATGGTAGGTGCATTTGATTAGGAAGCATCTGAGTTTAAAAAATATATATCTTGGACTGGAATATTGTGTGCTTAATTATGACTTTGCATAATGAATCAACTGAACAAAATTTCTTCATTCAGTTTTTTTTCTCACTTTTATTTGAATAAACTCGGATTTCATATGTCCAGTTTTGTCGTCCTCTGATTGGATGAGGTCCTTCATCAGCCTCTATTTGATTGGACGTTGGTTCCTGTGCAGATTTTTTTCCTCCTTCAGAGAATCTCCATGGTGAGTGGTCGATTATGTTGGCCGCGCGCGGTAAGTGCTGATTGGCTGAAGCGGCCCAGACGTTCTATGCTGATTCGTCGAATCTAGATGCCCGGTGTCCGGGTAAGATGGCGGCGGAAGAGCAGTGCTCGGCACCACCTCGATGGCAGTCGATATCTTTAACGCACGTAGAGTATCCATCTGGTGAGTGTAATTTATGATCCTACGTTTTTTACTGAAACGACTCACATGGTCGAACACCACTTTGTCTTGGCTGGAAACGCTGTGTGAGGTTTTACAACTGAATGGACACGACTAAGGGATTGCTTGCCAAATAGTGATACCATAGGAAAGCGCGCATACTTCGTTTAGGAGATCTATTTTTTTTTCTCCGCTCACATTCCGACCTCCTGCTCTGTGATTGGTTAGAATTCCGTGTCCGCGCGCACTCATCTTTGCAGTCTCCATTGACACGACCCAGGAGGTGGGATACTATCAGCCAACCCTGTGTCAGACGGGCGTGGTTAAACCGAATACGGGTGTGACATAATATAGCGACCACTGTGAGTTTAACTAGAGCTGCCGAATTGTGCATTGAATGCGCGCATGCGCGTTAATTCCCTACTCTCCCTACTGTGTCTGGGACTCCCTTTAGCTGGCATTAGATGTTAAATGTGTCTGTAAACTCACCAAACTGAACGCGTGACCCTGTAATTTGTGCACTTTTATTATTATTTTTTAAAATTTACTTAATATTTTTATTTAGCCTCACTGTTAAAGGAAAACAGTCAGTGCGAACAGCTAGCTAGCCGGCTAACTTACCAAGTTTTATTTTCATGTTGTTATTATTGCTGCGCCAGCTGTCTATTTAAAGGCTTTAGATGCTGTCATGACACCTTTGTTCGAATCTGAGCTTGTATGTCTTTAAGTTTTTTTGAAAAGTAAATTTAAAAACAAAGACGGTGGTAATTGAACGCTTAACATGAGCTAGCTCACTAGCAGGTAGTGCCATTGTTGTCACACCAAGATTACCCATAATCCACAGCGAAAGAATGGCCCTTATTCTATTTATTGTTGTTCACTTTTGTTTTACATTTATAATAATGAAAACTATAACTTGGAACACACTGTATTCTGTTTCAGTCCTGCTTTGATGGTTATTATGATACAATACATGCGTACATACACTTTAGACACTACCTGAGAAAGGTGTGTCCAGACAGGCAGCATATTACCTGCCAGGGCTCCTACAGTAAGTAAACATCAGGTCAAAACAATGCATCCTATAAAGGCTGAAATCATCTTTAATCAATATTTACTTTGCCTTAGTTCATACTATTTAGTACGGTTTTGTTCTGCGGCCTAAAGACCTGAAAGCCACCAGTGGTACAATTAGTTTGCATACTGTTTGGTATTCTAGCATGCCGTATCCAGACTGCAGGATTCCCTGGCACGTGATGGCAGATAACAACTAGCGGGGAGCTAATGTGAGCTCATGGCGGTATGGCAGTGTGGTGGGCAGCCGAGTCTATCTTCAGTGCGTCGGAGGGGAAACATCCAAGAGTGTTCCAAGAGAAGACTGCAGTAGTCCCAATTAGGCTCTTTTTTTTTATTTTTTTTTATTTTTATTTTATTTTTATTTTTTTTGGGGGAAGTCTATATTAAGACAGACTAAAATCCTCCCACTGAATATCATGGGACATGAAATGAGGACACGATGCATGAGGATTTACTTTCTGTGTACAGTTTTATCTCTTTACCAAAGCCTGCTTTGCCGTGGCCTTGACTTGCTGTGATGTCAATATAATCATGGTACTCTATACCAGACAGTGTGAAAGTATATATGACGTGTTCACATATATGACCAAGATGGAGGTTCTAAACCCTGCACCTGGAGTACCCTAGTCCTGTAGGTATTACAAGCGTTCACTGTTATGTGAGTGACACCCATTTTACATTCAGTCCCAGTGTATAGGCTGCTGATGAGGCTGCTGGTAATGTAATGTGTGCTTTTATTAGTACTGGATGAAAAGACTGAGTTTTGCTCCCGAGTGGCGCATCGACAAGGTGCGCAACTATGAACCCGGAGATCGCAAGTTCGAATCCGGATTGATGCCATAGCCATCCATGACCGGGAGTCCATGGGAGCTAATTGGC
>JBCNYH010000026.1:20495000-20508408 GCA_039654325.1 Tandanus tandanus
GGGCGCCAGCCTCCCCGCGACCCTAATTAGGATTAAGCGGTTCAGAAAATGAATGAATGAATGAATGAATATATAAATATTTTTCCCTTCGTTTTCTTGAGATAACTGGATAATTATATTGTTTTCTCGCGGTGACAAAGTTGTTTTCTTAAGATCTTGAGTTGTTTATGTTGTTTTCTCATTCTCATGGTAACAAGTTAATTTAAGTCGTGACAACCACTTATTTATAGCAAGACACAAAGTTACTTGAGCCTGTGTCAGCACTTTATTAAAGTGTACCTGTGGTGAATTTGTATTACCAGCTCTTTAAAACGATCACGTATGACTAGCGGTTCCATCAGGCAACGTCAGTCCTTGCTTCTTATCAAGTACGTGCGAGTGCTGCTACACTACTGTTACTACTAAGCATGCGACATGTTGCCTTCTTCATTGGCTGTTCCAGCCCTGGTAGTGACGCAAATTCGTTGTTTTGTCCTATTGGCTGGGCTACATGCAGCAGACACCACACATTATCGGCCGGTGTGTCGCTGAAAATGGTGGAGTGCAAAGCATACGAAATGTGACCCAACAAACTATACACCTAGATCTCATTAATTATATCATTATCACGGGAAAACAAAGTTTTGTTATCTCGAGTTCTTTAGAAAATTATCCCATTATTATGAGAAAACAGCATTTGTTATCTTGAGAAAATTACATAATTAACCGGTTATCTCAAGAAAACAGAGGGAAAAGATGTATGAATGCATGTCTGCTGAGGGCTTCTGTGCAAAAGCAAGTTAGTTCTGTGCTAAAGAGTAAGTTTTTAAATAGTATGCATACGTTTATGTTTAAGATCATAAAGTTTAAAGGAGTTGTGTCATGATTTTTACCAAAATCCATTAAGCAAAAAATCATTTAAGTATGCCATGAATGCTCAAAATGCTTCATCATCTCATTGCCGAATCACTTAATCTCACTATTAGGGTTGCAGGGAGGATGGAGGGTATCTCAGCCGACACTGGGCGAAAACAAGGCACACCCTGAACAGCTCGCCAGACCACTGCAATGAGTGGAAAAGTTTTTTTTTTTTTTTTTTTTTTTTTTTCTTCCCCCCCACTCCTTTTTCCATCATTCTTATACCTTGGAAACATGTTTCCATACTCTGATAATATGTAACATCAAGTACAATAATTTGCACTTTGTGAATCAGAATTTTTTATTATACAGAACGACCCAAAAAAAACCCCCCACAATAAAGGTAATTAAAAGAAAGATTAAAAATTAATAAATTATTATTTACACACATGAAACTTTATTTGGTGGCATGGTGGCGCAGTGATTAGCACGTCCGCCTCACTGCAAGAAGGCCTGGGCCAGGGCTGTGTGGAGTTTTTATGTTCTCCCTGTGCTTGCAGGGGTTTCCTCTGGGTACTCCGGTTTCCTCCCACAGTCCAAAGACGTGCACAGTAGGCTAATTGGATGTTCCAAATCGCTCCTAGGTGTGAATGGTTGTATGTGTGTTGCCCTGCAATGGTCTGGCGAGTTGTTCAAAGTGTACCCTGCCTTCACCCAGAGTAGGCTGAGATGGGCGCTAGCCTCCCCACGACCCTAATTAGGATTGCGCGGTTCAGAAAATGAATGAATGAATAAAACCTCATTCAATACAGTTTTTATCCATCATTATTTGCTCACATGAAACTTTGTGATGCAGGAGAGGCGGTGCTAAGGTCTTTTGGCATCCCATCACCAACTGTCCTTTAGTCCTTCACCAACATTGCGTGGTCCGGAGCACAACCTCTCCATGACCACCACCAAGAGGGCCTTTCAAAGACGTAGTATTCCACGGAACCAAAACGCTCTAGATCGGAAACCATCTTGCAGTGGGTTGAGAATTTAGGAGTAACAGGCTCAGCTTTAAAAAGATCACCTGGTCGACCTGGGAGCGCTCATATGCCTGCGAATATTGAAGCATTGAGGCGATCTGTTGAGACGTTTTGCGCAGACGCATGCTTTAGCTCTAGGGATTGTTAACTGGGGAGCGACTTCCATCCATGCAAAATTTGTGTTGCATGAAGTTTCATCTGTGCAAATTATAATTAGGTGAACATTTTTTTCTTTACCTTTGAAATGTGGGACGTTTTATTGGGTCACCCTGTACTTAACACTAGTCCCATCAGAGACAATGATCATTAATTTGCTCCGGTCTTTGTCCCTTCTTGAAAAAGCAACATTCCTAATCCCAATTTTTATTGATGTGATGTAATTCTCATGCAGCTCATTTATTTGTCATGAATTGTTCCAGTTTCACTTTGTGTTTTTTTAGGTCAGAACGATAAATCAGTTTAAAAATCACAATTATTTGTTTGACGATTTGGTTGCGTTTGCATACATTTTGATTTCAGAAGCTTTTTTATTTTCTCTGCTTTAAAACATTTCTAGTCGAGTTGGTCATAAAATCAAGGAGCTGAATCAGTTGTACTCAAGTTTCTGAAATTCAGATCTGTTCTGTCTTTTTACACCCCCATATGTTTAAAAGGTACCTTTATTGTCGTTGTTGGGAATTTCCCCCAAAATTTCCAAAAGTACTATTAATAAAAGTTAACCTGACTATTTAGCAGCTTTGTTTCACTCCAGGAGAGCTAAACTGCATAACATTACACTGGTTTACACTGCAGTATGTTCAGCTGGTGTTAAATAAAGCTTTTTTTTTCTTTTTCTTTAAAAGTTTAAAATTTTTCTTTAATTTTTTATTATTGGGTTTTTATTATTATTTTTTTTTTATCTAAGTACATTTTAGATGTACAAGATGAACAGTCATTAAGAAAATAATAAGGAGACCCCATCAAGAGCTTACAGGAGTGCATCCTTGCGCTAAGGAGGCAACAAAAATTATAGGACCCATCCATGAATTTCTCCAAAAATGTATATCATCCTGTACTTGAGATTAGACGTAATGTAATGGCACATTTTCCCTAATTATATGTGTGGTGTTGGAGTTTCTCCACCAAACCTAGTTCAGGAACTTTGGGACAATAGTGACTGGGCAGTTACTTCTTCCTTACATTTTTTGTGGTGTGTTGGACACTAAGCCACCAATCCTAAAACATTCCACTTTGTTGGGTAGCATCAAAGGAAAATCCTTCAAAACCCAAACCTCAGGTGAACCATTAGCATGGGGTGATGATGGCGATGATGCTCTACAGCTACTATGCCTACAAAGAATGTGCCCATGATGGGGTGGCCCTAAATGAAAGACTCATTACAGCATAGCGCTTCAATTTTTTTTTCTTTTTTGTTTGATTGTGTCATTCATTATCAGGCTGAATAAAGTCAACTGGATATAGCGGAGTATGTCTGTTTGGCATCTGTTTGTTAAAAAATGCAGTAAATTTGCCAAGGTGGTTATGTTTTACCTTAAGATTAGTAGCAGGATTACACAAAAGGTTATGTGTTTTTACATGAAATGTCTACCAGATGTGGGACTTTGGACAAGGAAGACACTCTTAGATGTTAAAGGTGATCCGGATCAAATCCTGAATCCAGGAATTTTTTTTTAAGGATTCTTTAACACTGAGAGAGGATGATATTTTTTGATGATATATCTTGGTTCATATGGGGAATTGCTGGGCTTGGCAGAGATTTGCACTCTTTGCGTGCTCTTTATTTTTTTATATAAACCAAAAAGAAAGAGCACATTGTTCCTTGTTCCTCTTACCTGCGTACCAATGGTATGCTCTAGTACTGCTGTCCATCTGTACTCTCATCCATTATCATGATCCATTATAATATATATATATATATATATATATATATATATTATAATGGATCATGATAATGTGTAATGATCATGTGTATATATCTCATCCATTATATATTAGAAGCTCAGATACTGTTTATTTGATGACCATCAGATAAGGGTCAGTCAACATTAATTTATTAATTTGCTGAGCAGCTTAATCCTATTTGGGTCACTGGGAGGCTGGAGCCTATTTCAGCCTACATTGGGCGAAGGTGGAATACTCCCTGAACAACTCGCCAGTCCTTTGCAGGGCAACACACAGGCATACAACCATTCACACGCGCACCTAAGGGCAATTTAGACAGAGCACAGAGAGAACATGCAAACTCCACACAGAAATCACCGAGCCCATCCTCTTGCCGTGAGGTGGACGTGCTATCTACTACATCACCTCAATCAACATTCAATACGTAACAACTGTGACAACTCTGGCCTTAATCCAACACGTGCTCCAAAAGTCTACTAAATGAACGGGATGTTGGTAGAGCTGGAAGGAAATACAGGGTACATGATCATAGGGGTAGATTTATTTGGGGGTTGAGTATTTATTTTTGGGGTATGTGTCTATATAACCATAACCACCTAAGCCTATTCTGCATGTGCCATTTTTCTATTTGCATATAATGCAACATTATTAAGAGCTTTTCATCACAGCGCTAACTAGGTCAGAGTCGAGTTCAGTCAGTGTCTCAGTACTGTGATGGTACCTAAACGATGACTAATGAATTTCATTAATCTTACTCCCATGCAAATATGAGTCAAAGTACTGAGAACCAACCATTTCTAGGATCTTGGAGAGAATGTTGAGGCTTGATTTAAGCCTATAATTAGACAGTTGATGAGTTGAGTTTTTAATGTAACCTGAAAAGACACCTTTTTCTTCCATGCAACCTGGGATACTACTGGTTTACACTGTCTAGCCAAAAAAAATTAAAAAGTCCTGCACTGTTATATAATATTTGACCACCTTTAGCCTCGATAACAGCATATAATCATCATTGCATTGTTTCGACAAACTTAATCATTACAACATTTATATCCATACAGAGTTGGATTCCTTTTTTTTTTTTTTTTTAAACGAACATCTTGAATTGATGATAGAAAAATTAAACTACTCTATAAAGTCTTCTCCAGCACATCCCAAGACTTTAGTGAGGTTACTGTAAAGGCTCTGAGATGCAGGGTCATGTGTTCCTCGTGCTCCCTGATCCACTCTTTCACTATTTGAGCCCTGATTTTTTTTGTCTGAAAAAAAAAAGAAAAAAAAAGTCAACTAATGAGATAATGAGAACCTGCTCATTCAGTATATTATTCACTGACTTCATTTTGTTGCCTCATAATGTTGCTGGGCCTCAACCTGACCAGCTGAAGCAACAACACCATGGTGATTATGCGCAAAAAAATTTGTAAAAAAAAAAAAAAAAAAAGGAATTATAATAAAAATACTTTTTTTCATTCTTATATTTTATATCACACTGATTTGCCAACTATTACAGTTTTATTATACAGTATTAATGGCCAATCAGAAGGAAGCATTAATAAATCAAACATGATAAGAAGACTCCTGCTAATGTAAATTAAAATCGTAGAGCTGTTGGCACTCATTAGATAGAATAAGGGCTTAATTAACATTTCACAGCTGCACCGTGTTGAGGTTGCTCTGACTGCTCTGTTATAAACGGAAGGAAGGACCCCTTCTTCCGGTACAGCCGGGATATGGATGCGACGTGGTGACGTCACGAGCGCGGTGTGCAGATTCAGCTAGCTAGTTTTAAGGCAAGAACCAAAACACGCAAGTAGTTAGATATTTCTAAGCGTCTTTTATTATGGATTAAGAGCATTGGTGATTTGGAGAGAAGGATGAAATAACAGCTTGGAAACCGGTAAGACAACACGGGCCCCCCCCCCAGCGGTTTGTTTGTTTGTGTTTATATTCTGTGCTAACTCCTCCTGCATGGCTAGTTAGCTGCGTTGCTAAGACAGAAAGAAAGCGTTTGTGTCTAATTTGGACGAGATGATTCATTTGGTTTTATAGTGTTACAATGTCTAAACACGGTCAAGAGTAAAAAAAAACCAGGTTTATCTCGGTTAAACCAAATTGTTTATCCTAAAGGAGGACTGTGTGTTTTTAATTTTTTTAACTGTAACCTGAATGATGCGACCTGTACTTTTCATGAAACGCTTTAATGCTGGTGTTAATATCGGGTGTCTTTCCAAATGTGCAAAATCTGTGGTTGTTTTAATTTTTTTTTTATGACTTGAAGTCTCGAAACGCCACCTGCTGGCTGAGGTCAAATGCTTGGAATTTATCTACGTCACAATGTGTAAAAACTGTAAACGCCCTCTAATCAGATTGTGTGATTTCTCTCAGTTTATGCCCTGGGTGGCAGGCAGACATTTTGGGCATTGCATCATGGGTACATTTTTTGAAGCATTACTACTTTTTCTACCTGGGTTAAGGGTATTCAGTACTCCTGTGCCTGTTCCTGGCGGCTTCAGCTACTCCCTCGGCTATTTCTGCAGATTTTCATTACCGCTGAGCACTTCCTGAGTGACAGCTGTCTTGCTTTTTCGTGAAAGCAGTGCGTCTTGGATCCAAACTGAACAAGAACACTCAGAGCACAAACCTCTGCCCAGCAACCTGTCGAGGAAAAACATATATCCTGTGTGAAGTAGTCTGTAGGTACTATATCATGTTATAAAGTAGACCATATACTCTGTGTGTGACGTAGCTTTGAGGAACTATATAACGTTTTAATCAGCATTTATGGCAATGTATTCTGCCTGATTTACCATTAAAGTATGATATGTAGTTGTTTAGCATGTAAGAACCTCAGTGAGTAATAAATGAATTGTGTAGGCCAATGCTTAATCATGTAGAGCCATGGACCTGTGTGTACCAGTGAAATAACCACACTTGGAGGAAAACGCAATAGTAAATTTATTTAAGGTCACAGATCAGCCAGCCTGTCCAGAGGGATTATAGGAACTGGGTCTATACCAGAAGGAGGGGGTTCAGCTGGGGAAGTTGGTGAAGGGAGGAAGTCCTGGTAATCTGGAGAATACCCCCCTGGAGAGCTTGGGGAGACACTTGGCTGTGGGGGAAAATCCCAATAACACACCTGGGTGGACTGATCCTGAGTGGCAGGTGGAGTTTTGGGTAGAATGATCACAGGTGACAACTGGAGGCTGAGGAGCAGGAGAAGTGGGTCTGGGGTGAACCCCAGAAAAGTTAGAAGGGGACCAAATGGCATGTAGAAAATCTAAAAGACCAGGATCAGCACGGGCCAAGGGGTAATGGCGACAGCGATATGGAGCAAATCTCCTTCTTCTGAAACAAGCACGATGGGCTGATGGGTCTTTTGACATAAAGGGAAACAAATGAAGGGTTGTGGAGAAGTTAATCAAATTAGGAAACTCAATTATGAAAGAAGATAATGTATACTGGACATAGCAACCAATGATGACAAAACAGAACAGGCCAGAGCAGCCAAGAATATAATAATGGTACACACAAGAGCAAAAGATACAAGACTGCAAACATGAGAATAACAGCTTACTAACAGGCCTAAAAGAGGATGGAAATGCTTACCTATAAAACAAAGTACTTAGAAAAATTATAAAATAACGTACTGAAGAAAAGTCATAAAAGAGAAGGAGACACTTACTCATAGTTGAATGGATGAAAAGATGGGCCGGGAAAAAAAAAAATGGCAACGTACAGAGTAATTAGATCAGGATGTCCGCACAGTCCACAGACGCAAATTACAATGAGGAGAAAAAACAGAAGAGAGGTGCTTATGAAGGGAACGCCTAGTTTTTTAAAAATAAAACTTGTATATCAACTCGAAAATAAGGTGAAATTAACTAAGTAAAATAGGCGGTGACCTAAAGAAATGAGATCATACCAAGGGTGTAATTAGATAACAGGGGGCGTAATCAAAACAAACGAGAAAATAATGGGAAATGAAAAATTAGGTGGGAAGGGCCAAATGAACCTAATGGAAAACTTTGGGCAGGTGGGGAAAAAAAAGGGTGGTGTCTTAGGGCTCTGATGTGTATAAAAGAGAGAGAAGCCCTGAGGGAATTTGCTGATCCTGAATTGGATACTGACTTAGTTGGTTGACAATCTGATCAGTCCTTGAAGACCAGATTGACTACTATCTGTAATAAACCCAGGTATTGTTTTACTCCTAATCTGATTGCATTGTGATTTTATTGACTAAGTATTTGAGTATTGAGGGAACTTTGCTTTCACCCGGTGTATGTCCACTAGGAGGGGGCTCTGAGTTCCGACAAACCCCCCCATATTGGACCAAGCTGAAAAAAATCGTATCTATCGTACGTCTCTCGACTGGTCTGGGAATGCCTTGGCGCCCCCCCCCCCTGGAAGAGCTGGAGGAAGTGGCTGGGGAGAGGGACATCTGGACCTCACTGCTTAGGCTGCTGCCCCGCGACCCGACCCTGGGACAAGCGGAAGATGAATGAATGTACGTGTTTCATAATGTTAAAAAAATCGTGCAAAAAGTTCCTCAATCCAGAATTCGATCCGGATCATCTCCAAAATCTAACGAAGTCTTCCTTGTCCAAAGCCCCACCTCTGGAATAAATCGAATGGTAATATTCATAACTTTTCTGCATCTTCCTGCTAATAAAGCCACTCAAATTGAGGGAAAACCGAGCATCCTTGGCAGCGGTAACTAGCTTTTCTTTGTGTTTGTTTTTCTCGATCCCTCTCGTCTCCTTTCATTTTCTTTTATTTAAATAACTTGCCTCACCCTTCAATCCTAGGGCTGGCATCTATAAAGGGAACGTAGTGGCAAGTAACGTCAGTGAAAATCAATTACAAGAAACTATGATGGGTGTAATTTTAGTGAGCCATACGAAGTGGGTTAATGAGAGAAACTGTGCTCAGCTGTCAAGCAGTGAGATTGAAGTGATGATTAATGACAGTGGAAAAAATACAGTTGACTGACTGCCACGAATACTGGAATCCTCAAAACATTTACTGTAAGGAAACCATGTACTCAGGATCTGAATGATTCCTACATCAAGCTTAATCCTAATTAGGGTCACAGGGAGGCTATCACCTAACTTAGCCAACTCCTGGTGAAGGCGGGGCACACCCTAAACAGCTCACTAGGCCATTGCAGGGCCAGCACACATACAACCCTTTACACTCGCACCTGGGGAGATTTTGGAACATTCAATTAGCCTACTGTGCATGTGTTTGGACTGTGGGAGGAAACCGGAGTACCCTGAGGAAACCCACGCAAGGACAGGGAGAACAAACGCCCGAGCCCAGAAATCAAACCCAGGCCTTCTTGCTGTGAGGCGGAAGTACTAACCACTACGCCACCATGCCACCTACATGTAATCTGTTTATGTTAAACTAAGGTACTGCAGTTAAAAAAAAATTTTTTTTGCAGGTTTTAAAGATTGTTCAACACCATAAGTGTAGCACTATGCTAAAGAGCTGTGTAAAAGCTAAGCAGCTTTACCCCCCCAGCCGTTTACCCTTTCAGAGTTACTGAGGAGGTCATGGAAGTTTGACCATCCTGTCTAATTGTGTTTTGTGGACTTGAAGGTCTACAGCCATTCGCCCCAGGGGATTCTGTGTGACTTGTTGTAGTTCGACCAGTGTCCTCATCAGAGCTTCAGATCTTATGATGTCTATAACGTTGGTGGGTGAGTAGCCCAATGTGTGAAGCTGCTGGTGCAGGCTATCTGATCCTTGTATAACCACTGAGAGTTGTGTCCACATCCTCAGCACAAAGTTGAGCTCATTTACAGTGTGTGTTGGACTCCACCAGGAGCCAGGTCTTGTCAGCAATCCTCTTTGTAGTATTCGTTAATCGGATCTCAAGGTGTAGTCTTGGAGAGGAGGGTGTCTGGTTTGGGAACCTCAGGCATGCATCTCTTGCTTTTTGCAGATATGGTTCTTTTTGCTTCTTAAAAATGTGACCTTCAGCGAGCACTGGAGCCCTTTGCAGCTTGGTGTGAAGCAACTGGAATGAGAGTCAGCGCTTCCAAATCTGAGGCCATGGTTCTCAACAGAATAAAGTTGGATTGCTCCCTCCGAGTCAGGGATGAGCCTTTGCTTAAAGCAGAGGAGTTTCAGTATCTCCGATGTGAAGCGGGAGATGGACAAACTAATCAGTGCTGCGTCAGCAGTGATGAGGGTGCTGCAATGGTCTGTTATGGTGAAGAGGGAGCTGAGTTGAAAGACCCGTTCATCGAAGTTCCAACCCTCACCTATGGTCATGAGATTTGGGTAGTGACCCAAAGAATGAGATCGCAGCTAAGGCTCAGCCTTAGAAATAAGGTGAGGAGCTTGGACATCCAGGGAGAACTTGGGGTAGGGCTGCTGCTACTCTGTAGCGAAAGGAGTCAGTTGAGGTGGTTCGGGCATCTGATTAGACTGCCTCCTGGTCAGCTCCCTTTAGAGGTGTTCCAGGCATGTCCAGCAGGTAGGTAGACGCAGAACTCGCTGGAGGGATTATGTATCCCGTCTGGCCTGGAGGCACCTTGGAGGAGCTGGAGGGTATTGCTAGGGAGAGGATTGCCTGGGTTTTCCTCCTAGACCCATTGCTTCCGCGACCCGACCTCAAATAAGGGGAGCAAACTGGATGGACCTCATCTTCACTTGATTACTTTTATTTTAATGCTGCACCTGACTCAATTATCAAAGCATACTCTGAAATAAGCATATGACTCATGTTGGACTCGAGTCAACCCTCCTTTGTTTCTCATTAAATAATTGGAAGAAAGCTGCAGATCCCTCCCTGTAGTGTTACTACAGCCCATTATGGTTTTGATCTATTATAGATCACCTCACATTGATTATTGTTTCTATAGCCTGAAATGTCGTGGACCAAGTCGGGCCACCAGCCCGGGAGTTTTGTGGACATGGTTGGGCAACAAACTACAGTTTGCTTTTGCTGAACTGTTGGCATCGGTATTGGTTTCCATGTTTGGTACATTACATTCATCTAATCACGATGTAGTTTGTGAAGCTATACAGATGAGCCGATTCCCGGTCTGCTCACAAGCCGTCACTTCACCAGTCGTATATATGGTGTATACATGTAGAAATGTGAAACAGAAGTTGAGGACCGGTTGTCATTCGGAAACACATGATGTCCATGCTGTGTTGAGATGAAAGTTGGGAATCTTGGAACCTCACGATTTTTTACCAAAAGCATGGGATACTAAGTTGAGAACGTTCTTTTTGTCTTAAATATCACTGGCTTACATGACTTATGACGATCAAGTTAATCGTGCCGACCTGTGTTCAAGTTATGATCATGGGAAAACTGCTATTTGAATGTTTTTAATAACTTAAGAAATGGGGAAATAAGTTTTCACGAGTTCAAACGAGTATTCCAATGCGGTTCTAACATGAGATTCACTGAAATGGTTATGGGAGTTATGCCTAAAGCGATCATTAGATTAAGAATGTATTGCATCAGGTTATAAATTACATTATCTTACATGACCTAATGAAATGTATGAACTTGCACAGCATCAGCTACAAAGTACTGTCAGGCCACCAGCTCGCTGAAAATGTGGTGGCCCAAACGGGTCTCCTGTAATTTATTCATTTAGATTTAATTTTATTATTATTTTGTGTGTGTGTGTCCACTTGAATATTTACTGGTGTCAGGCCAGCAGGCAAGTGGTTATGTTGAGCCCTGTAGTTTTATTAGCTGACAGTTTTATGATACCAGTTTGTAGATTTTTATTTGTACATTATTTTAATGTGTTTTTTAGACAGTTATGGAGACGTGCCAGTGGTGTAGAGCGGCGGCTAAAAACGAAGTGGCTGTCACAGAGTTTCTAACAAGCTACTGCACCGATGGCCTGACGCAGCAAGAAATAAAGGAAGCTAATAATGACTTTGTATATTGCCTGGAGTGTGTGGTGGAGTACCACCGTGCAAGAGAGAGGGTCCCTGCATTGCACAAGGTATGAACAAGACAACCAGCAAGCTAGTGTGGGGGCTAACACTTTGCTCACGGTACATACACAGAGCAAGCCAGAGAGGCTTCACTGTTCACAGTACGCATGGTGCACACATGGCCCACAAGCAGGCCTCCACACTGCACAGGGTACGAACACTGAGAAAATAAGCAAGTATGAGCAAATAGTGAGTCTCCACACAGAACAAGAGGGTGGGTTACCACACTGCCGCAATGTACACACCGATCCTGAGAAAGTAGCCACACGCTGCATTAAGTACACACACTGACTGGTGGGTTACCGCGTTGTAAAGAGCTGTGCTAGGATTGGTAGAGAAATTTTGTGAGCTTTGACACGTCTGTTTTGATGATTTCTTCAGAACGTATTTAAGCCCTAGCTTATTAGACGTCCTAGAGAATTTAAAACTCCGATCATTTACATCAGAAAAAGTGAGCATGCAAAATGCATCTACGCCGCAAGCTTGAACTTAATAATATACTTGCAAATTTCACACCATGGCAGATCAGCATTACTTCTGTATAGGGCTGTGTGATATGATGTTTATCCGGCTGCCAGGCTGCTCAAGGTGCTGTCCAGGCTGTACACCTCTTCTCGTTGCTCTACCTTCCCCTGTGCCCTTACAAATATGCGCTTTAGCTAATGGTTATGGCTGCATTGGACCTAGGCTTGACCTATATCTTAGCTGCAGATTATATAAATTTATATTTTAGATATAGAAATTAGGCTCTTCATTGAGCTGAATCAACAGAATGAATCACCACTTGCTCACACTAATGCACGCAGTTGTTTGCCAAACTGCCTAATCCTACTGTTAGGGTTGTGGGGAGGCCAGAGCCTATCCCAGCAGACACTGGGCAAAGGTGTAGTACACCCCGAACAGCTCACTAAACTGTCACAGGGCCAACGCACGCAACTTTTCACATTCACACCTGGGGCAAGATTTGGAACAGCCAGTTAGCCTAGTGTGCATGTCTTTTGGACTGTGGGAGGAAACCATCGTACCTGGCGGAAACCCACGCAAGCACGAGGAGAACATGCACACCCCACACAGAAACCTCCGAGGCCAGGACTCGAACCCAGGACCTTTTTGCTGTGAGGCGGATATGCTAACCAGTACCACACACATACACAACAGAATTCAAGGTCTGCTTTATTTCCTCAGCTGAATTACAGGTAAGCATATTTGCATGTGAAATTAATATTAAGATGAATGTGTGTGTTTGAGTAACAAAGACTCTTATTAGTTTGGTTCATAACTTATTTAATTTTTTTTTTAAAAATTGCCTGTTGTGGAAATTTTGTAAAATTACTCCAACACTGGCCACGAAGCAAACCAGATTTATTTACAAAATTACAAACCAGATTTATTTACAAAATTACAAACCAGAGCAACAAGGTGAAGTAAGGACCTGAACTTAGTAGTCGTAACTTATCCTGAGCTTGTTTAGGGAGTACCCGCTCTTATCAATTTCATGTTACTTGTTACGCACACGCCCAAGTTAAAGAACGTTGTTAAGGAAAACAGCATAAATCATATGCAGCCTGGGACTTCCCAGTGGTCAGTGTCTAAGTGAATATATATATATATATATATATATATATATATATATATATATATATAGAAGACGTCGCATATGTCTCCCC
>JBCNYH010000026.1:20518351-20529526 GCA_039654325.1 Tandanus tandanus
GTCGGCTGAGATGGGCGCCAGCCTCCCCGCGACCCTAATTA
This sequence comes from Tandanus tandanus, assembly GCA_039654325.1. Lineage (NCBI taxonomy): Eukaryota > Metazoa > Chordata > Actinopteri > Siluriformes > Plotosidae > Tandanus > Tandanus tandanus. The sequence continues at coordinate 20,518,393 of JBCNYH010000026.1, forward strand.
GGATTAAGCGGTTCAGAAAATGAATGAATGAATAACAGCTAATTGGTGAAATTTTGATTAGTAGCTACTGGCAACAAAATTTGTTTGCATGTACTCCGGTTTCCTCCCACAGTCCAAAAACATGCACAGTAGGCTAATTGGCTGTTCCACATTGCCTCACGTGTGAATGGTTGGATGTGTGTTGGCCCTGCAATGGTCTGGCGAGCTGTTCAGGGTGTATCCCAGAGTTGGCTGAGATACGTACAGGCCTCCCTAATTAGGATTAAGCGGCTTAGAAAATGAATGAATTAATGTCTGTATTTTCTCAGAGATGCACAGGAGTGAATAGCATCACATGTGATTGACAGGAGTGATAGAGTATGGCACCCCGTCCTCCCTAAAAGTATGGACAGTATTTCTCTCTTGGGCTCCTAGCCTCGGATGGGTGTGGTAATAAAGCCATGAAGCATACTAATGCATTAAAGGCATAAATCCCCATAGCTGTTTTTTTCAGAAGAGTGAAGGCTTTTACTGCAGCAAAGTAAAACACCCATGTACCATTTAATACTCATTGATTTGAATCAGGGTATTGGAACAAGCAAGTATGGGTGTGGTGACCTTGGCCACATTATAGCTACTTACAACTTTCATATATTCATTTGCCAAGCCGCTTAATCCAACCAGGAGGCCGGAGTCTATCTTGGCTCACGCCAGGCAAAGGCGGGGTACACCCTGAAGAGCTCACCAATCCAACACAGGGCCAACACGTGGACAACCATTCACACTCGCACCTTGGGGCAGTTTGGAATAGCCAGTTAGCCTAATGCGCATGTCTTTGGACATGTGGGAAATAACCGGAGTACCCAGAGGAAACCCGCACAAGCACGGGAGAACAGCAAACACCACACAGAAAAGCCCTCTCTGGGCTGGGGACTCAAACCCAGGACCTTCTTGCTGTGAGGCAGATGTGACACCATTAGTTAAAATATATTCATTATTTATTTAAAAAAAAAATTTGTTCTCTCTAGGTGCGTCGCTGGGCACTAAATACTGCCAAGTTGCTGGGCAGGGTGGACCGAGATGGCTATTATGATCTTCAGGAAGTTTTCTCCTGCATGTTCTATGTCATTGAATTAGGAATTACAGTGGACTTTATAAACACGGATGACTCGTACTTCTCTGGCAAGCTCCAGATGTTACCTCCACACCTGTATGACTCCAAAAATAAGAAGAGTTACTGGCTCGGTATGCGTTTTGTGCCTTTTTTTTTTTTTTTTAAGTGGTGGTAGCGACTGCTGTTGATAGTGGGTCTGTTTGTTTTTTTAATTGTTTATTTTTTAATTGTTATACCTCCTCTGGTGATCAGATGTACTAAGCTTCGCCCCCCCAAGCATCATTTCCCCCTTTGCAATGTTAAAAAACGAAATTAATCAGGTTCCCAGTATAATATTTTTTTATATTGGAAAAGTAGTAGTATCCAATCAAATAACAATTTTTCCATAATAAGGTTTCTTATTAGTAGATGGTTTATTTATTTATTTTTGAAGTGTGGTATTACAGCAGGCCCAGCAGGGGGTGCTGTGTACTTAATTTTTTTTTGATTGGCAGATATTTGTGATCATATAATCGTTTTACATTATCGATGCTCCATATAATTTCCTAATGGTGGTTTTGTTCACTTTAGCTTTAAGTAAATGTGTTCATCCATTTGGAAAATTTAATTTGTGTGTATGTAATGCACATTAGTGATTTTGTGAGTGGTGGATTTGATTTAAAAAACCCTTTTGATAAATCTTGGGTCGAGCAATTTCTTGTGGCATTTTTTTAATGTATTTATTTTTTTAAGGTATCTGTATGTTGCTGATGCAGCTCGATTCACAGGCCATGGACTCTTTGTTAATGGGGCCAGCAGGACAGTCCAGCATTCCTCAGTGCATTATCAATACCATGAGTGACTGTAATAAAGGTAAAACACACTCACACGCAGTATTATTGGTATGTTTTAGGATTGTTGATATAACAACCAAAGTATCACTCATTCATTCTGCTGTCTATAATGTACTCTTTATTCCCCCAATCAACGAAGCTGAGTGGAGCAGGAGCTGTAGAAATGGGTTCCGTCCTTTCAGTCATACGACTTTAGTGCAATAACTTTGGAAAGAAATGATAAAATCACCAAATTTGGTATATGGGGCCCCCTCAGGGGTGAATAGGGTGGGAATGTGTATGGGTCACCTTGACCTTGTTTCAGGGTCACTTTTTCAATATTTGGCTTGTCAAGGCTTGTTGGTGCTCCCGATGGAAATGGTATAGGAGCACCAAATTTGGCAGATGGGTTCTCCTCAGGGAGGTCTAGGTTGGGATCGTATATGGGTCCCCTTGACCTTGTTTCAAGGTCACAGCAGTCAACTTGGTGAATTTTTCTATAAAAAGCATATTAAGGACGGTCCTTCTGGCAGGAGCGTCTGGACCCCTGTGGCAGGGTATGTTTTTATTAATAGACGCTGATTTTGTTAAATAGGGCAAATTGGTTTATATAAATTAAAAGAAAAAAAGGTGAAGACGGTAGTGGCCAGTTTTGCAGTTGATCTACTAATGTTAAATTTTGGGTGCTTTCACACGAGCTTTTGGTGTGGATTAAGATCAGTTTGAGCTGATAATTCAGTTTGTTTCGTTTTTGGAAAACAAATACACGGTTCTGATTTTCAGCTTTAAAAAAAAAAAAATTGCAACTCGCACTGCATTTGTTTCACCTCTTTTAAAGTCTTGTACTGATAACAGAGCTAAGCATAACATTAACAAACTAAGCTGAAGTAACTTAACAAACTAAGTCAATGATACTTTGGTGTTCACTGACTCCATACTTGTTAAAATTTAGAACAAACTTCCGGTAAGCCTCACTGTGAGTGTGTATTTAACTATTATGCTAATCACATGAATGAAGCTCAGGCTTTCCAAATTTACTGCGACATTTCCTTGAGCGAAACACATGACTAACCTCCATGTAGTTTAGTCATATTTTTAGCTAGTTATTACATATAGCTGTAGAATGTTAGTCCCACCTTTATCTAACTACACTAACCACATTTTTTGTAAACATAAAGGAATATAGTTATTAGTAGAATAACTCTATAGAATTAATAGTAATTCTATTATAATAGTAAAACTATTATAGAATTAATAGTATATTTTTGTTGTATTTATTACCATTTAGAGCAACTTTATGCTACCAATAGCTTTACCTGATGCTAAGCAACCTTTGGGGTTACATTCCCCATAGGGAAGGGCAACAATTATTAAAACTCCTAGAGCAGTGTGTTCATTGCTTCTGGTAACCCAACTGAGCTTTGAGCCTGTGGAAGAGAGGCCAGTGGTAGACAAGTTGGGGAGAGAGGTTATAGGTCAGTATATGTGATGCCTTTTTTCTTTATGTAAATGAAAGCTTCACTATGTTTTTGCTTTTTCATGAGTTATGAAATGTATAAATTTAGAAAAAGCTGAAATTATGACCAACAATATTTGCTAGCAGTCAGCAGAAAATATAGAAAAGTACTGACGAGCTAGGAGAACGCTTATAATAAAAGGTCTTTTAACTATTAAATTTTCCAAAACCTGGATTCTAATTTTAATATTGCCCTTTTCACATTTTTTGATTTCAGATGATGACCAGGGTTCGGATCCCTTCTGGCCTGCTTTGCACTGTTTCTTGGTCATTCTAGACCGACTGGGCTCAAATATCTGGGGTCAGATAGAACCACTGGATGCTTTTCGGGCCATCACTAAAGCTGATAGCTACAAAGATGAAGTTGAGAATGTCCGACAGAAAACCTCAGGGTATGATGCAGCTCTCTGGCGCTGTAATCAAATAAAACTAATACTGCAGTCAAGGAAATTTCAAATTGAATGTACTTTTTGTAATTTTACCCGGATTTGGTACATGTAATTCTACATAGCTGTTGATACAATAATTAACTTTTTTAATTCTAAAACCTTTTTCATCTTTCACAAATCAGAATGAAAGTGAAAGTGGAGCCTGAAAATCATAACGACCCATTATCCTGCAGTCAAATTGTGTATGACTGTTATGCTCCGGAACGAAGAAGTAGAGTAAGAAAATAATTTCTTAATTGCATACCACACTTAAATAAACACATTCTCTGCCAGTGGCAAGATTTTCCAGCAATCGTACTTATGACTGTCACCCAGTAGATGGAGCTACTGGCCATGTGTTTATCAAATCTCCAAGAAACTTTGAAATTTGGTGAAAATGGCTAAAAATGCTGCTATTGGCTAGTTAAATTTTTTTTATTTATTTAATTTTTTTTTAATTCTGGTGGAAAGTGTGTTAAAAATTAAAATATTTTTGTACCATTATTTACTAATTTTGTTTATTTGTGGGGAGGAAATCGTAACATCAATACTTTTTCTGTTCCATGTATGCTGTGACCTGTAGTCGTCATACTGTTCATCCAGCAAAAGTGAAACCAGTGGAACTGCAATTTTTGAAGAAATGAGCTCCCTAGTTAATGTCTTGCAGTCTGAAATGGGCAAAGGCATGCGTGTATATGGTAGCACATTTCTTTGGTTCATTCCATTTGTTCGCTCTATCATGGAGGCGACTGTGCTTAATAGCATCTGCATTGGTGAAGTTTTCCACTATTTGGATAACAATATTAACAAGGATGTGCTGTCTGGACGGACACACACCTGCGACAAAGTCACAGAGTTCTTTATCCGCATCCTTGTTGATATAATTGAACTGCAGTTAAGTAAAGGGTGTATGGAGACACTGTCCTACTTTACACACATATGGCTGGACATAGTGCTGCAGTGTGCTACCCTTTCTGGTATTTCTAATACCAGAATTCAAGGAGAAGTTGATGTTTGGGGAATGAGTCAAGCCTGCTTGGGGTTGATTCGCTCTTTGTTGAAAGAATGGGAGCGAACAGGAACTGATCCAGAGTCTAAAGATTTTCTGAACCAGATTATCAAACACCTGCGGGGTGGCTCTGTTGGTGGGTGGAATCTTTCTAAATCAGATAGTGAAACTCTTAAGAAATGCTTACTCAAGGCTATAAAAACAATATCAGAAAGGCCTGCGGTTTCAAATGACGTTATGCCATGTAATCCACCAACACCACCATCGGAGCCCTCAGAAAATGTCGTTTCCTACCCACATTGCTCATTGACTCCTCCTCTGCAGCAGCTAGAAGTCAAAAATGCAATGGTTGGTACAAGTAATGCTCTGAGTGCCATCAATTATATTAAAGACGAACAACTGCAGGATTATGAGGGATGTCAAAGTTTCTGTGATGGTCATAAGGAGATAAAGCAAGAGCCAAGCACCTCAACAGCATTTACAGAATTTAAACCTCCTTTCGATGTGAATTGTATTAAACCAGACATGGGGAAAATGAAGGAAATCATGTCCAAGTTGAAGGATGAGCAGAATCTTTCCAGGATAAAAGCCATTGCTAAGAGGCAATCGGGAACTGAGGATGAACAAGGTAAATGCAGTGGCTTGAAAGAGGTTGGAGCTGAATCAAGTGGAAGCCCTCAACCTTCAACCTCGCAGTCTAAGACCCCAGATGCTGCCAGGCTTAGCACATCTAAAAGGAAAGTGGAGGTGGAGGAGGATGATGATGATGATGAGCCACTTAGTGTCCGAAGGCATCGTCTGAAAAGGTTTCTCAGTTCCAGTGAAAAGGATTCAATGAATTCCAAACAAGTTTCAGTACATCTATCTAGCAGCGCAAAAGATGTCTGTGAGAGTAGCAGAATCACAATTTCGGATGTTTCTTCAAATGACAAAAAGCCATTAGACAACAAGGAACTGTGTGATCCCTTTTTGGACCTTGATTTGAATAAGAGCCCATGCCGTGATTATCATGATTTGAGTGAATCACAAGTATTTGAGTTTGAAACCCAGGAAAATGTGGTATCTGCTTGGAATGAGCCACACGTCAACATCTCCATTGACAACAAAAAGCCCAAGCTTGGAAATAATTCCAAAGAAAACACTGCTCATAATGCTTTGGATCTTATACAGACTCAGCCTGTCTCCGATCAAGACATTGAGGAAACATGTCTGCAAGTGGAGGCACAGATCTCTAAACAGCAACAGCCACATGAACCAGTTGCATCAAGAATACAAATACCACTGAAAACAAATTCCACTGAAAAATGTGTTTTTGTTCCACCCAAACCTTTAACTCACCCTGGAAAAACTGGCCTGACTGACCAGAAAGCTAATCAATGTTTAAACAGAAAACCTCTTTTTATTGGACCCTTGAGCCAAAAAATCAAGAGGCATCGCAGGTCTCATAACATCATATCTCAAAACCCTGTGAAACCATGTTCTTCCACAATGCTGCCTCCATCCTCTGTTCTGTCACCTACTACTGCCCCTTCCAGAGGCTCTGCCACATCATCTCTTACTCCCTCAAGGCCCACCCCTGCTATAGTTCCACCAAAAAAGGTTCGCAGACGTGTTGAACCAGAGTCTAAAGCAGAGCTTCTGGGATTGAAAAAGAAGGAAAGGAAAGCTTTTGATCTTTCACAGCGTTCCTTGGACTGCTTGAGTGAACTTCGGTCATATGGCCAGAATGTGCATGTTGAGCCACAACAGAAGTCAAAAAGAGTTTGTCAACAGAAGGTTGTCATAAAGAAAAAGAAAAAGTTGCTTGCATCACAGGAAATGCAATTCATTAGGCAAAGCCGTGAGAGGTGCCAGAAGTCCACGCCAGCTGCTGCTGCTGTTGCCAAATCAAAAAAACGTCCTTTCCTACCCAAATCAAAACCTCCAACTGAAGCTGTGAAGGAACCTGATGATGAGGAGGAGGATGATGATGATGATGATGATGATGATGATGATGATGATATCCTTCCTTGCTCTCAGCCTGATCCTGACCGAAGGATGGACAGTAAACTGGGTACCAGTCATGTCGGTCCCAGTTTGTCAAATGACTCCAAAAGAGCAGAGACCATTGAGAACATTAAAGAGTTCAGTTTCCTTCAAAACAATAAAGAAGCAGATAGTTCCTTGGCAGAAGGTGGCGAACCCAAGGGTGAAAATGGTGGTGATGACGATGAATGGACATACCTTACACAAAATGAGCCGACGGACATGGAGTTATGCTCTCAAATGGAGCAAATGGAGGACGAGTATGGTGAGAACTTGATTATTGGCTGTGTACGAGGAAACCATGACCCTGGCAACCAGTCAAATCTCTCTGAAGGAGCAACGAGTGTGCAATCTGTGCCCAAGCCATTATCTGATGGCACACCTCAGAAATCACCTCTTAATGCTTCTAATGAGACGTCTTCAAGTAGCCATTTGTTCTTGAAACCTAGTATTCCTGTCGAGTGTCAGAAAAAAGCAAAGCCTTCTACAACGAAAATTTATACATTAACTTCCCGAAATGCATCTTTGGCTAAAGAGATGGGAAAATCAGCTAACCCTGTACCTGCTGCTAACGTTGCTAAGGCTAAGATAGCACGACCACCACCGGCAATGCCGCTGCCGCCTCCACATCCAAAGTCCATGCCGCAGTATGAATTTCGCCCACCTCTGCCACCCAAACCCATCCTGTACTCTTCAAACCAGGTTTCAACCTCCTCCCTTTCTAATGCAAGATCTGCTTCTCATGTACCTTCTTATAAGACGTATCCCAGACCAGAAGCACCTGTAGCAGCTCGAATACCAACAGCAGCTCAAGATCAAAGATTTAATAATTCGCACATGTTTCAGACATCCCACCTGAAACGCACCATTTTAAAGTGGGAGCACAGCATGTTTTGCAACTACAGACTGTGGGGGACACCTGTAGACTTGTGTCCATTTCCTCTTAAGAGGGTACCACTGAAGTTCTCTAGCTACCAGGAGTACTTTGAAATCCTCTATCCACTTCTGCTTATTAATACATTTGAGGAGGTGAGTTTTACATGTTTCTTTATGCACTGCTTAAAGCTGTACCAGCTCAGAGTGTACATTTTCAATGAATTGGAAGTTTAAAAAAGGCACATTTGCAAATCTCAAAAAGACAAATTGCTAAAAAAAATCTATTACTGCACAGTCACAGATCTTTTATGTGACGTAATGAAGGAAAAGGGAGTATTTTCCCTCTTGCGTCAGTGTTTATTAGCTGTTGTTTAGTACTTATGCTGATATTCTGCACACTTTCTTTATTCAGTTTAAGCTCATGTTTTCATAATTTTTTTTTTTTTTTACTTTTTTTATTGTGTTTGAGTTTCCCCCAAACCCCCCCCCCTGTCCTCCTTTTAGATGGTCAATGAATGGATTGCTGGAAGGAGAATCACAATTAATCTGAAGCTTGGGGAAATTGAGTACATCAATGGCATTGCCAGAGCCAGTTTTACAGGTGCCTACATATATTTGTCAAAGCCTAGCAAGGTTTTCTTGGTCAAGCATTTATTGACCATCCAGTTTTTGTGAGCTTGCTCCTGATGTAGTGCCAGACTTTTACTGTTATTAACAGACAGATGTGGAACTCTATGTAGCCTTTTGGTGTCAAAGCCCATCCAGCGCAGTGTTTGATGTGCATGACGTTTTCCTCCATTGTGATGTTTGCTGTGAATGTTACCTGAAGCAATTGACCTCTAGCTGTCTGTGATATGTACTGCATATGATTTCATTTTATTTTTTGTGCTGTTTTTGATTGTTATATACATGGTATGTAAATTTAATTTCTTAATTTTTTTTTTGTGTAGCACGCCTTAATCCTGAGCAGGAGAGTATGCAGTTGTTTCCCAGAGAAGATGACCTTGTGTTACTCTCGCTGCCCAATAACACCGGTGCTTATGTAAACGATGAACCACATGCTCCTGAACTCAGTGTCCACTTTGGATGGGTGTCACGATCCAACGTATTAAATAATGGGGGAGGTGTGTTGTATATGATTTAAAATTATTTTTGTGGTATAGAAATATTTTGGTAGTTATGCTGGAAATATTGCTCTGTACTTGTATTTACGGAACAATTACGTACTAATTTGTATTTGGCGATTTAAATTAACTATTAAAAAGTTTACCTATTAAACTGTAGTGCAGTATCTGTATGATTGGCAGATGGTCCTTTCAGGTTGTGTTTAACCATAGTAAGTGTTAAGAGCTGCCGTTATATGGTTTTTAGGTTTATGAAAAGCAAAGTCTTTATGCAGTGTCTCAGTTCGTGCACTTGGTATTTTGAGTGTGCGCTGCAGTAGGTTAACATACAGAGCACTATTAGTGCTTTTGATCTAATCAAATCAGTCATGATGTTGCGTACAAGCCAATAAAAGTTGGGGCAGGTTATGTGGTCAAATGGCTCCATCGTCATTCCCAGTCAACACAACGATGCTATTTCTGGCACGTACACGACATTCAGCCCTCGATTTGAGACAGCAATCCCCTGTCGAAATTTGCGCAATGCAGAAGTAAGCACAATGTTCATGGTGTACATCATCGAAGTTTACTTACGGAAGTATGCAAATCAAGACCGTCTCAAGAAGTACATTGGTACACATTTGAAATTTAAGGTAAAATCTGTTTGGAATTGTATTTTAAATTGGATTACTTTGGTGAACGATCTATAGACTGCTTGGCTAAATATATTGCTCTGCGGAACTGTACTGTGATTTTATTTTTTTTTTTTACAGGTGAGATGTCCACATTGGACCTTGCTATTGAGACGCGTGGAAATGTGGCCTCTGTTAACACCCAACTCGTAAGCTGTGAAGTGATTGGCTCCCTGGTCAGTACCTTGCGGGAATTCAAAGCGCTGTGCAGGCTGAAAAGTACCAAGATGCTATATCCATTTCTCAATCCGGATATCAGGTTCTTTGCACCCTGCCTGGATGGCATGCCGAACCTTGATATGCCTGTAAGTAGGTGATGAAGGCCAGTAGGTTAAAATATCTGGTGTGATGTATAGTTTACCATATTCTTGATCCAGTGGAGCTGAAAATAGTGAGCATGTGTGTAAATTAGGTCATTGTTAGTGTACACTTGTAGAGAAACATAACCTGTTCATTTTAAACACCTTTTCCCTTGTAGGAGTACAACAGGGACCAGGCTAAAGCAATAAGCTGTGGTGTTGCAGCGGTGAAAAGGACAGAAAATACCCCCAAGATTTTGTTAATAAATGGACCACCTGGGACTGGAAAAAGCAAAGTCATAGTCGGCATTCTGGACAGACTCCTCTCTGTATGTCCACTTTAGTTTTGTCTCTTTTGAAACATAATAGACTAGAAGCACTCAGCGTAAACCTCCGCCAAGCAGGAAAAAGAGAAAAGTACACAGGAACCTCTACTGGACCTGCTGTAATACCACATTTCTCAAAAGTAGTCCTGTCTCATAATGTTAAAGAATCAGAATCCAGAATTTAACCCAGATCACCACAAACATCTAATGGAGTGTTACTTGGGCCATACGCCACGCCTCCAAAAAAATTATCAAACCGACATTGACAAACATAACCTTGGCGGAGGTAAAAATATCTCTTATTTTCTGCTTCTCTTATCTGTACTGTTTCCTCTTTACCGCAGCTCTTTAAGCCTGTGTATGAAAGAGTGATTCTCTCATTTGGTTGTGTATGTTAACTCTAGTATGATGAAAGCCCCTCAGCCAATGTCTGTGTGCAACCTCGAAGAAAGAGAATTCTGGTCTGTGCTCAATCTAATGCTGCTGTTGACAGCCTGATGAAGAAAATCGTAAATGCCTTCAAAGCGAAGTGCGCGCACATCCGAGCAGCTCGAGGTAGGAGTAATGCATACACCCAGCCACAGACTTCCCAATAATTAAGTGATTTATGGAAACGTGTCATTTGAAATGAGGCATTGATCAACTGCTTAGTGATTGAAGCCCGTTCTCAGCATGATCAACACTGACCAAGATGCTTCAGTTTGAATAAAAAGTGTATTTATCCATCTACTACTGAATATAATACATTTACATATGAGTCATACTGTGTGAAATTATCAGGTGCCTCCCAGGTCATGATTCTCATGAATTTTATTTTAATTTACTTTTTTTTTAATGTAAGTTCCTACATATATCTGAACACATGCAAATATTTCTGCTAACTCTTTTTTTTTTTTTTTTTTTTTTTTTTTTTTTTTTTTTTTTTTTTTTTTTTTTTTTTTTTTTTTTTTTTTTT
>JBCNYH010000026.1:20628566-20636066 GCA_039654325.1 Tandanus tandanus
CAAGTGCAGAGTGGAGATAGGTAGTCTCACCCATTGCCTCTGGTCTTGCTGAAAAGTACAGCAATTTTGGCTAATGATAGGGCAGGAAGTTAATAAGATTTTATCTGTAAATGAGGAGTCCACTTGCAAAAACTGCTAAGTCAAGTTCTGTTAAAAAAAAAAAAGAAGAAAAAAAAAAGAGTTTTTTCCCGTAGCCTCTTTTTCAGGCACCTGCACATGTCCCACTCATAGCTCCACTTTCAAAACCTGATAACTCGTGTTATAAATTGTAGCAGAAGAAGCGGAACTCAGCAAAAAAACAAAAAAAACAAAAAAATAATATTTTTCTTAAAAACTAACCAACTTGACTTAGCAGGTTTTGCAAGTGGACTCCTCAAATACAATGTGTGACCCATTACATATGTTGCTCGGGATATCAAATGACCTTATCTTGTTTTAATTTGTCTTTTGTTAGGATCAAAATAATTAAATAAAATCATGAAAATTAAAAATTGAATGAACAAAAACTGTATTAAGCATGATTTAAGCATGATAATACCTGCTCCAAGTGACCGTGACAAACTGTGGGTGATGGATTTCTGTGAGCATTTGGATTCAAGCATTATTCACTCAGGTAGCAGATAGCGGACCAATCAGATTGCCCCTTTCCCGTGTAGTATATTATAATACACCAATATGATTAAGGCTGTATATGAATAGATCAAATATGTCAGCTGAAACTTTGGCCAACATCTTGCACATACCTGATGCTCTACAATAGATAATTTGTTAGAATAAAGAGTGTGATCATTATTCAAATGTGCTTTTCCCTTATGTTTGCTTTAATACAATTAATTTACAATTTACCACTTTTTTTTAAATAGGCAGTTGCCATGGAGACTGAGCAACACATTGTATCCCTCACTTGTAAAGTGTGCTAACAAATTTATAATTTGTCCAGAATTAGAATCAGTATTTCTATCATAGAAAGCTTAACTGCAGTATACAAAAAAAAAAGTTTGTGTGTGTGCGTGTATATGTAGGTCAGCCCTCAGATGGCAGAATGTTTTGTGATGTCATTAAAACTCGTCACGTCAAATACTCACTGTGCAGGATCAGAGTGTAGATTTCAACATACTGGGATTTATCTGAGCCTCTCGACTACTTGTGAAGACTTTTAGAAAAAAGAAGGTATTTTGAATGCACAGTGTACTGAATATTGTGTGTGTGTGTGTGTGTGTGTGTGTGTGTGTGTGTGTGTGTGTGTGTGTGTGTGTGTGTGTGTTTGCATATCTATGAGTGCTTGAAAAATAGAATGTTTGCATCATTCATCAAAGCAAGTTACAGCATTAGCATCTGAGAAATAATGTACAGAAATATACCATATGGATTTCTGGATTGCATTCGACCAAGAACAGTGTGAACATGTGTGTGTGTATGTGTGTGTGTGTGCGTGTGTGTGTGTGTGTGTGTGTGTGTGTGTGTGTGTGTGTGTGTGTGCGTGCATGTCTTGTTACGCAATGTAAGCTGAAGTGAAATGAGCTGTGTCCTAATACTGAGATATAAAGTGTCTGTAAGCTTGAAAATGACAATAAATCATGCAGGGGGTGCTTGTTCTATATTCATAGATTTGACGCACTTGCTCTATAATAAGTGTTATCTCTATTAGAGATAGATGAAAACACACACACAAACACACACACACACACACACACACACACACACACACACACACACACACATGCACACACTGTAATAAAATCCTTCCTACCAGCCTCAATAACAATACTCCTTTATTTTTTCTGCATAACCTGGTGAAGATTTTGGTGCTGTTGTATATTATAACATAAAAAACTTTTTGTTTTGTGATAGTTCACTTGGAATATGTTTTTCTGAATGCATCGCAAACTACTGAAGTTCTAGAGCAACTAATCCAACATCCAGTGATGTCAACGGACTATAGACTTTACACAGAATGGTGCAATAAATAAATAAATATCATCATCATTATTATTATTATTAATAATAATATTAAGTTTGAATATGCAGCAGCATGGGGTTGGATGGTCATGGCTCAGTCAGGCCTTGAAGGCTCATCACCAATACAAGTTCCCCTGTTAAATACCGCCCAAACAGTGAATGGAACCAGCTCCCAGGTAACACTGCCTAGTTAAACCTTCCAAGAACCTTGCAGAGACTATAGAGACTTCCCAACACAGCAGCTTTCTGCATTTCCCAGATTGTCAGAGGAGCTGCATTCCTGGTTGATAACCCACCCAACCCCCTTGCTGCTATATATTCAATAATAATAATAATAATAATAATAATAATAATAATAATGATTGTTACTATTATTATTATCCATTCATTTTCTGAACCGCTTAATCCTAATCAGGGTCACTGGGAAGCTGGCGCCCATTTCAGCTGACTCTTGGCGAGGGCGGGGTACACCCTGGACAGCTTGCCAGGCCATTGCAGGGCCAACACTAATTCACCTCACACCTCATCAGCCATTCACACTCACACCTAGGGGCAATTTGGTACATGTTTTTGGAATGTGGGAGGAAACCGGAGTACCCGGAGGAAACCCACGCAAGCATGGGGAGAACATGCAAACTCCACACAGATATGCCTGAGCTGGGAATCGAACCCAGGGCCTTCTTGCTGTGAAGTGGACATGCTAACCACTACACCACCGTGCCACCCATTATTATTATTATTATTATTATTATTATTATTATTATTATGATAATATTCACAGCAACAAGGTCCTGGGTTCGAGTCCCAGGCTCGGCGAGGGCGTTTCTGTGTGTTTTCATATTCTCCCCGTGCTTGCATGGGTTTCCTCCAGAAACTCTTGTTTCCTCCCATAGTCCAAAGAGATGCACGTTAGGCTAATTGGCTGCTTCAAATTGCCCCTGTGTGTAAGTGGTTGTATGTGTGTTTCCCTGCGATGGACTGGTGAGCTGATAAGCGTGCACCTTGCTTTCACCCAGGGTTGGCTGAGATAGGCTCCAGCCTCCCCGTGACCCTAGTAGGAGTAAGCAGTTCAGCAAATGAATGAATGAATAAATAAATTATTTGTTATTATTATTTATTCATTTATTTATTTTTCTGTTTGTCTGATTGAACTGATCCTTTCACCACTGAACTGTGTGTGTTTTTGTCTGTGGCTTGTCATGATATTCAATCCTAAAGGACTGAAAACAAGACATCCATACTGAATCTTTTTGTGTTAGTACTTAATCATAGCTTTCAAATCAAAGCCTGTGGGCCAAAAAAACCAGCCTGCTGCCTTATTTCACACATACTGTGAAAAACCTACGGAAAATAATATTGAAACGGCCTGGGGTGTAGCGCTACCCAGCACGTTCACATCAGTGCTGTATTAGCATGATATAATGATCAGCTTCAAATTTCTTAATGCACCATCTTTTACATACATGACAGCATTGACACATAGCATTCTTCTTCTTCTTCTTCTTCTTCCTTTTTTTTTTACACCTGAAGTTACCAGTGGGATCACATACAAACTTTAATTAGAGAACAAGGGACACTTCAGATTCAGGACTTGCTCAGTGCTAGCACAAATATGGTAAGAGATATGCTTCTATTTTCCTCCTCTACAAAAGCCAGATTACTCCTTGTCTCAAATCAGGAGATACTACTGTTCTTTTAATACTTCTGCTAATCCTGCTGTTTTTTCAGGAGCTAAGTGCTAACACACAAACATAGAGAGCTAGCACACACAGAGCAAAGACTCTGCTTCAATCAGTCAGCTATGCATGGGTTAATCAACCAGCGTAGCAGTTAGGAAGTTCATAGCCCTGTGCTTCTAAGTTTTTAGTGCCAATTTTAACTAGCAAAAAAGAAACACATGCATACAATGGTAAACTTCTTTTACCCTGATATAAAAACATTTCCTCAACACTTTGAAATAGTTTCAAAAAGGTGGTTTTTTTAATTTGTGGAGTTTTTGAGTTGATAATTTTCTGGATATTACATTATGTATGTATTCATAATTTTATATGTGTGTATATATATACATATATATAATTTTTTGTTGTTGTTGTTTTTTTATTTTATTTATTTATTTGTATCCTGTTTGAGGTCATGGGGAAGCTAGAGCCAATCCAAATTAACTAGAATTAATTAGCGAAAGATGAGGCACACCCTGAATACCTGGCAGGTCCATTGCAACACAGACAAACAACCATTCACCCTCATATTCACACTTAGCGGCAGTCCAGAATAGCCAATCACAGGAAACCAAAGCACCCGGAGAAAACCCATGCAAGCACAGGTTTCCACACAGATACACCCATGCTGAACACAGGACTCAAAACCAGGACCTTCTTTCTGTGAGGACTTCTGCGCCACCCAGAATTGTATACAGGTCAGGTAAATTGCATTTTCTATATGGGCATTCTGAATCTGGCCTCAGCCTCAGCCGATGGTGGGGGACACCCTGAACGGCTCACCAGACCATTGCACTACCAATACACAGACAGTCATTCACACTCAGAACAAGGGGCAATTTGGAATTGCCTAATGTACTTGTCTTTGGAGGAAACCTGAGTAAAATTCACACAGAACCCCCTCAACATGCTCAGGGCTCGAACCCAGGACCTTGCTGCTGTGAGGCAGACGTGCTAACCACTACACAACCATGCCGCCCTCTTTTAATTTTATGTGAAACAAATTAATTTATGTACAATATATGGCCACTGAAAGGCATTTACAAGTGTCACTGCGGCAGAAATTTTATATATATTTACTTTGTATATATTATATTATTATTATATAATTATATATAATTGTAATATTTTGCTTTCCTAAATTCTTTGCAAATCGCGTAGACACCTCATTTTAGTGTCAGTGGGAAACAGACCATGTGACAGAACTCCTCTCACCTGGCGGGCACTTCTATGTTGGAGATTGCGTAAAAGTACTTCATCAGGTTGTCCCTTTGCACGTATGTTCCTCCAAGTGCTGGCTTGAGCAGACGCAGACGCAGGTCAGTGAAGGTAAAGAAGTCGCGCAGGCTCTTGTTGCTCTCAAAACGTGCTCGTAGACTGTCCATGTCGCGCAGCCGGTGCCCAGCAAAGATGGTGAAGCGGGTCTGTGTCTCAAAGCGTACCACCTTATCACCTTTGGCACCCACCCAGCGTGAATAAAGTTCGGTGCAGATGACACGTGTTGCGTTGGATGCTGTGAGGTCACGGGCCTGCTGTGGCATCATTCTGAACACCTCCAGGCAGTCGTCTGCATAAAACTGGTAGGGCTGCCATGTATGCCCATAGTCCAGTGACTTCTCCAGCGCCATGGCAGTAGGTCGGCCATACTCAAAGGTTATCTCAATGTCATCAGTCAGCTCCAGGCTTTTGTTCCATGACAAAGTAATGTTGGCTAGCAACGGCTCAGGGTATCGGCGCCACGTTTGAGTCTGCCAATAAGTGACGAGGCCACCACGCTCACGGTCCTGCATTAACTGGGGTGGGTGTGCCAGGTCTGGGTTGGACGCATCACACTCATCACTGCACAGGTATGGGTTCTCCTAAAGAATATATAGAACAGAGACAAAGCTGGTTAAGAGACATGGTCAGGACTATATAGTCCTCTTATAAAGGAGGCAGGAATTATCAACACAAATGTAACTTTTAGGATTACAGAGTTCTGTTGCATGTTACTGCAAGATGTTTAAATACAATAATATAAAGATTTAGGCACTACCTAAAAGCAGAGCTCCGAACTTCTCCTACAAGGATCATTCATTTTCTAAGCTGCTTAATTTTAATTAAGGTTGTAGGGCGGTCTGGGCGAAGGCAGGATGCACCCTGAACAGCTCTCAAGGCCATTGTGGGGCCAACACACATACAACCATTCACATGCACACCTAGGGGCAATTTGGAACCACGAATTACAGCTAATTAACCGCCAATTAGCGTACTGTGCATGGTTTTGGACTGTGGAGTACCCGGAGGAAACCCACGCAAGCCTTAAACGCCCGAGCTGGGAATCGAACCCAGGCCTTCTTGCTGTGAGGCGGATGTGCACCATAATGCACTGCACCACCGTGCCGCCCCTGATACGGGCTTCAATGTGAATTCGTTTTGTTTAGTGTATTTTATTTTATTGCTTGAAACAAGTAAAAGTTTGGAGGGGAAGATGGAATAGAAAAAGTTACCATCACACAGACATTCATTTCCAATTCGACGGGCATATACTGGCATGCAAAATATCACCACATAGCTCTCATGTGTACACATACGGACGGACCGGCACGATGTTCGTTATACCAATTTCTCTTAAGTATGGTGCTCCGCTTGCTTGCGTGGAGCTCCGCTATAAACACACAGGATGCCATATACAGCAGAATCTTTTGGAATACACAAGAAAACACCAATTAAACTATGTTCCAAAAGTTAAGCAATAAGTAGATTATAATGATTAAAAGCAAAAAAAAAACAAAAAAAAACTTTGTGATAAATGGCAAAAATAAACAAACAAACAAATAAAAAAGCCATGATTACATCAGGATTGAACAATACTCAAAATATTGTCAAAACACTATATCCATCATTAATCTATTTATTTTTTTTTTATGTACAATCACACCATAATGCACTAAACGCCACGGCTCAATCACAAACATTCCACTCAAACATCGACATATATATCGATTATATATTTATTTATATATTGCATATATATCGACCTTTCGACCAATTAGAATCAGCCATTGATGTAATCCATTCCATCCACCCATCTTCCTGAGTTTTTTTAAGTGTAATTAATGCTCACTCATTGATAATGGATGAATTCTTTCTCCCCTAATTAAAAAGTTTTAAAGTATAAAAAAATTTATAATTCTGGTAAATACCTTCAATTGCATATACGTGGATGACGGCTAAACCCAAACATCTGCCACACTGATAAACTTACTTCAGGTGATATAAAACTTACCTCTGACTGGAAACAAAATTTAGCAGGACCAGGCACTCCTTCTCCTCATGACAATCGATAAGTCTAAAAGGCTGGCTGGTGTGCCTTCCCAGCGCTCACTACCATCATAAATACTGCCCTGATTGTAATGCTGATTCATACTTTCAGTCCTGTTGAAGTTTATAAATAACTGAAGATCACGTATAATCCCATTAATAATAATAATAAGAATAATAATAAGAAGAATAAAATAACAATAATAATAATAATAATAAAATAATAATAATAATAATAATAATGATAATGATAATAATAATAATAATTCTGGAGTCAGGGTACACCCTGAACAGATTGCCAGACCACTGCATGGCCAACACACACAACCATTCACACTCACATCCACACCTGGAGCAATCGAGAATATCCAGTTAGCCTAATGTGCATATCTTTGGACTGTGGGAGGAAACCGGAGCACACGGAGGAAACCCATGCAAGCACAGAGAAAACAAGCACACTCCATATAGAAACACCTTTGCCAAGCCTGGGACCCGAACCCAAGACCTTCTTGCTGTCAGG
>JBCNYH010000026.1:20643725-20663627 GCA_039654325.1 Tandanus tandanus
TCTCTCTCTCTCTCTCTCTCTCTCTCTCTCTCTCTCTCTCTTTCTCTCTCTCTCTCTCTCTCTCTCTCTCTCTCTCTGAATAACTCAGTTAAGGAGAACACATAATTTGTTCAAGTATTAAAATCTGTCTCTGTCTCAAAGTCTAGACAACAGACAAGCAACGTCTGCACACACATACACACACACACAAATGCACGCACACACTTCCCATCTTAACCCCAACACACACGCACTCTACAGTTGGATTAAGGCACAGAATGTTACACACCGAGCTTGAGTCTATTAAATCCACTGCAAATCCGCCAGCTGACACAGATAACAGAGTCTGTCCATGTGTATGCGTACACATGTAAGTGCATTAGTGCATTATGCAGCACAGAAGCCCATGTGGGGTTGTTTTCGATGTTTATTAATTGTCTATCAAATAACATTAATTAGATATCGACAGCCGTATCATTTTGCACTTCTTCATAGTATAAATATATATGTGTGATGGAAGATATGACACATGAAGTGTATGTAATCCAGCCCTCCCTTTCACTTAGCATCCAAGGCCCATGTAATGTTGCATACACACACACACACACACACACACACACACACACACACACACACACACACACACACACACACACATGCCACCAACTGTTTCGCCAGGTGGCCTACATCGCTAAGCCCCTGAAGCAATTATCCTCACTGGAATCCTATCTCTTCGACAACAATCGGCATGGTATTGTCGGCATAGCAGTGTGTGTGTTTGCATATGAGTGAGACACTCAGGAATGATGTCTTTAGAACACGGCACATCATGTACAAATTTGAACCACTTACAGTATACACAGGTAATGCGAATTTCATCTAATAACAGTTTCATATACTGTACGTGGATCAAAATTCCATAGTTCACATTCTTTACTGTGTATTTTGGAAGATTTCAGGAATAAAGTCGCAATTCATTCATTCCTTTTCTAAGCTGCTTAATCTTAGGGCGGGGTACACCCTGGACAGCTTGCCAGGCCATTGCTGGGCCAACACACACACAACCATTCACACTCACACGTAGAGGCGATTTGGAACAACCAATAAGCCTACTGTGCATGTTTTTTCGACTGTGAGAGGAAGCCGGAGTACCCGGAGGAAACCCATGCAAGTGTGTGGAAAACATGAAAACTCCACACAGAAACACCCCGAGCTCGAGAATCGAACCCAGGTCTTCTTGCTATGTGGCGGACGTGCTAACCACTTCGCCACCGTGCTGCCTAAAGTTGCAATATCTGGTTAAAAAAGATAATATTACATAAATAATGGTTTAGCAGGGGCAGTAGTAGCCCGTTGGTAGGGCGCTGGCTTACTGATCAGAAGGTCGGGGGTTCAAGCCCCACTATCACCAAGTTGTCACTGCTGTCCCCCAGTGCAGCTAACTGGGTTATCAAAGGCTAGCCATGTTTCTCACTGTCTGTGGTGAGAGGCATCTAAGAGAACCATTGCTGTCGTTCATAAAGAGTAGCATTGCCGTCAGGCAATGTTTCTGCCCTGGGATGGCCTGGCGAGCTGTCCAGGGTGTACTCTGCCCTCGCCCAGAGTCAGCTGAGATGGGCGCCAGCTTCCCCGCGACCCTAATTAGCATTAAGCAGTTCAGAAAAGGATGATGATGATGGTTTAGCAGTCGGCTTGCAATATAAGATAATATCTCAAGTCTGAAACAGGGCGATATGGTGGCGCAGATCCTAGGTTTGAGTCCCGTGCTCAGGTCGAGTTCACATGTTCTCCCAGTGCTTGCATGGGTTTCCTCTGGGTACTCCAGTTTCCTCCACAGTCCAAAAACATGCACATTAAGCTAACTGGCTGTTCCAAATTGCCCCTAAGTGTGAGTGTGAATGGTTGACTGTGTTGGTCCTGCGGTGGTCTGGCAAACTGTTGCGAGGCTACAGCCTTCCCGTGACCCTAGTAGGAGTAAGCGGCTTGGCAAACGCGCGAGAGTGAGAAGTCTGAAATAGAACTCTACTTGTTACCTTATTCGTAAAACCTACAGTAAACTATTACTTCACAGTGTTCTTTCTTTCTTAGAATACTTAATAAATGATGGTACCCTTGATATACTACACTGTTCCAGAAATGCAGCTCAAACAGTGGCCCATGTGCTACTTTCTATTTATTTTCTTGCTGAGGATACATCCATATAAAGTGGGCCACATTTTATGGAAATGTGATATGTAAATGAAATTTATATGATATGTAAATGAAGACAGGTGGTGAGAACTGGTCACATGGTGGATGCTTACTCATTAGTGACCTGACATTATGACCATACCATGCATAAGACATTGTTGAGCAGTTCGTACTGTACGTCATTCCTGTTGCTTGTGCCTACGCATTCGCAAACTGGGTTGATATGCAGGAATATTGAGGTGTGCCACATTTTCCCACAACAATACCCAAGGAAAATATTTGTTGTTCAAGTATCTGTCTAAAATCTTTATTCATTCCTTTACAAGTTATATGCGCCAGTGATTTAAGAGTCTGAACTTATGAAAGTCCAAATGTTATGTTGGTATATCCATGGAGAAAGTGACACATCATCTGAGATTCTAATTATGAAAACTACTTTCAATTATCCTCAGAGCTTGCCAGATTTTCCTTGAGTTTATGTCTGACGTTTGTTTTTGTGTGTGTGTGTGTGTGTGTGTGTGAATTGTTCCATAAGGCTAGGTGATATAGAGGGAAAATGTATCATGGTAAAATGCTTCATTTCAGTTTATGTCAATAATTAGCATGTACCAGATATGTATGTTACATTCTTATTCGTTCACTGTCAGGGTTTATAAATATCTGAAGTGGATAATGTTTTAATCAAAATGACGGACACCACAGCCACTTGGAGCGGGAGGTGTCATCATTACCACACTTCATGATTTATTTGTTTCTGTATAGTATGTACTAAAGTCGAAATGAGTAGGCTATAAACGGATGCCGTTAGCTACACAGTGTTATCTTTGCTCAGATCACAAACAGCTCACCTGACCTTCCTCCGTTATTGGTAAAATATGTAAAAATAAATTGTTTTAATTGCTGTTCTTAATGTTTCCACGTAGTATATACTAAACTCAGTTTAATTCTACTAGGGTCAGGGGGAGGCTGGTGCTTATCTCAACCGACAATGGTAGAAGGCACCCTGAACAGCTCACCAAACCATCGCAGGGCCAACACACACAACCATTCACACTCACACTTACAGGCAATTTGGAACAGAAAAATTAGCCTAATGTGCATGTCTATAGACTGCGGAAGGAAACCGGACTACCCAGAAGAAACCCACACAAGCACAGGAGAACGTGCAAACTCCACCCTGAGTTAATAAATTTAAGTAAAATTTCAGTTTATTCAGTGCACTTTCAACAGTTTAAAGGATAATCGCACCAAGCACTCCTGTTATTCTTTCAGCTCACAAATGAATGAATAGCTTTATCTGTGAACAGTAATACCCTAAAGATATGCACCAACTATGATTATGATTAATATGTAATATTTCTCTGATCAACTCAGTATAAAAAAAAAAAAGAAGAAGTACTCAGGTTATAATAAGATGGTGGATCTTTTTTTTGTGATCAGAGCAGAAAATAAGACATAAGATCAGCATATTGCCTATTTCGGCACAGATGGTACCATGACATAGAGCAGCAAGGTAAAAACGAATGCATGAATACATTGTGAAAAGCTCCGATTAAGCTTCTGTTATATCCAATCAAATCAAATTCTGTCATTATACTTAAATCCAAGTCACATTTTTATAATGGCAAACAATCTGATTTACTTTGAGGTTTTACATCAAATATAATAATATTCAAAACAAGTCAAACTTACACCAAATATATTTTCTCCTCTTTCTCTATAATTTCTGTCAATATCTTGACTAAAATTCTTCATAAAACCTTGTAGTAGCTACAACTGACTGATAAAATAATTCAGACTGTTTTATTTTATATATATAGATCTGTGAAATAAGGTTGTAGGAAATTGGACATGACATATTAGGCTGCTTATAAGGTCAGAAAAATAACATTTTATTCCTGAGCCTGACTGAAGAAGGAAGTCTCGGGAGCCAGCAGTACATACATTTTTGTTTTAATCATGATCAGATTCTACTGTGTCTGTAAATTTTGATTTCCCCACCCCCTTTCTTTTGCTTCTATGTATTTACCCAGACAAAATTTTGAGCTGCTGGCATTAAGTGATATTTAACGCTTGGGTTACCATGAAAACAGTGTGCTTTTTATTCAGACCACGGGGGTCAAACTATGTGGCCCACAAGAGCTTTCAAAGAATATGATTATCGTACATTCTTTCCATCGACCATTACCATGAAACCTAATTCATCATCCTTCCACTAGGTGGCAGCACCCTATTTAAAGTTAACAGTTAGTTGTATGTGACTCAAGAAAGATTTCATGCTAGGACAAATACCTAAACGAATCATTTTGCCATGCAGTTGCCCTTGTAGAATAGATGTGCAGTGATTATTTGGCCCTCGATCGCCTTTAAATTTAGTGATGTGTCCCTCAGTGAAAATGAGCTTGACACCATTAATTTAGACGTTCAAGCATAAACTGCATTAGTATGCATTACATGGAAATGGAGCATTCTGACTGGCTCAATATCTTGGGATAATAAACATTATTATTCATTTAAGAGATTATCTTGTTTCTGATTGGTGGAAAGTCGTCGAATAATTCTTGGTGTTGCATCATTGACATGGAATATGTTGAATGATTATTGCACAATTGCCACGTGCAACACAGTAACGTGATTGTCTACTTTTTGAATGAAAATAAATATATATATATATAGAATTTTGCTCCTGTATGATGACACAGCCATAACAATCTCTCGACCGAATTTTTCTTGATATCATCCTTCACCTCATTCAATAATTGCTTCTTATCCACCCCGCAAATTCAGAAACATTTATTTAATCAATTAAAAATATTAAAATAAACTATAAAAATCTCAATTTAATTTATTTTTCTTATGTCCCTGTGCAGTATATACAAATTTATCTCAGGCTCACTGGATATCACTACATAGTTCCATTACAGTTGCAACTATGCAAATAATAATAATATGTTATTTATAAATACACTAATCAGCCACAACATTAACAACACCTGACTGGTCTGCGGCTAGGCAGCCCCATACACAGCAAGATGCAATGCACTGATTGTTCTGACAACTTTCTCTCATAGCCAGCATTAACAGCTTCTGTGAGATCAGACCTCATGTACTAGCCTTCACTTCCCACATGCATCAGTGAGCCTTGGGCACCCATGACACTCTTGTCAATTTACTGATTCGGCTACCTCGCAAAATCTTTATTAGTACTTACCACTGCATACCAGGAGCACACCACAAGACCTGCTGATTTGGATATGTATAGACCCTGATCACTCATAATATTTAAAACATTATAACGAGTCCACAACACACAGCATAATACCTTCTAACACGTGCTGTACATAAGTGAGACAAAAAAATACAAAAGAAAAAAAGGTTTGCAGGTTTCAGTGGAAGATAATTTTATTTGCGGCTGTGTTCCGAGACGAAAATTCCTCAAGGTATTATAAGGATAAGATCATGGTGACATGGACACCTTACAGCTCATACATCCCTGGTTCAATCCTGAGCTCCAGTTCATGTCTGTATGGAGTTGCCTCTCGCCTCATTCAGTTCCGTAATTCGCCTCTCAGTATAAATATGTGTAGGATGCTCAGTAATGGACTGAAGTTTCATCCAAGGTGCATCCCTGCCTCGAGCACAGTTTTCCCATGGTAGCTTCTGAATCCCTCGCAACCCCGATCAGGATAAAGCAGTTACCGAAGATGAATGAATGAACTACTTGGCTGACTTCTTCTATTTCACCATTAGAGCAGACTTATCATTCGAAAGTACATAAGGCAAAAAATGAAAGAAAGAAAAAGGAAATAATTATGATCACCTTCTTAAATTTACTTAATAAAAACATAAAAACAGTTTCATCTTTTTCTAAATCATATTAATGTGTAAAACATTTCAAAGAGACACTCTGTATTCAAACTGGGATTAGTATAGAGAGGGATTAGAACTTGCATTGGGCTGGCCTGGCAGTGTTACTCACACTTGTATTTTAGCTCACGTGACATTCTGTGACACGCCTGGATGAAAATGTACGTTCCGGAGATGGCCGACATTGACTCTCAATATTTACATTTACATTACCAACATTTGCCAGACGCCCTTATCCAGAGCGACTTACATTTTTATGTCTTTCATACAAGTCGTGGCCCTCAGCGGCAACTTGGTGGTACTAGGGCTTGAACCTACAACCTTCTGATCAGTAACCCAGAGCCTTAATCACAAATATCACTCTAACCTTGTGCCTGTGCATGGAAGTTGTAGCGTTGACTTCGCATACCTTTAACTGTCAAAACTGGGACCAGTATAAAGATAATGTACTGTTCCAGCTCAAAAGCCTTTATAGACTGGGAAGTGCTGAGTTTGGACAATATTTTGGGCGAGTACACAAACGTTGCTAGCGAGCTTGATGGTAGTAGTAGGGATATCGACACTGGGTCAGTCATGGACGGTGAGCTTCCCAAGTTTTGTACTACAGTGTATAGTGTCAGTCAGCACTCTCACACTGCAGCCATAAAATACCAGTACGAGTGGCCTGAATGCCATTGTTTTACATGCACTTGCACACAGTGCTGTACTTGTACACGGTCCCCAGTACTAGGTTACTGCCACAATCATACAGTTTACTGGATTAAACAACTACAAATATGGAATATTACCATGTATGGGCACTGATTTAAGAGGGATATTAATTAACACTAGTTCTAAAAATTGACCGAGTTTCATTACATTCTGTTGAAGAGAAGAGTGTGTTTTAATGTCTGGAAAGTGTCTGCAGATGCCAAACTTATCACAATACCTACATAACGCATGGATGCTGCACAAAATAGCCATGTTTCGATGCCTAATTTTGTGTACTTTATTTTTTGGACCGAGGACCTTCTTGTGAGGCAGAAGTGCTAACCATAATGCCAGCGTGTACCTGGATGCACATTATCATGAAAGTTTAAAGATCTACTCACTCATTTGCTGAACCACTTGATCCTATTAAAGTCGAATGGAGACTAGAGCCTATCTCAGCCGTCACTGGGCAAAGACGGGGTGCACTCTGAACATCTCGCTACTCCATGACACGGCCAACACACACAACCAGTCACACTCGCACTCACACCTAGGGGCAATTTGGAACAAAAGTCAAATGTTCATGTCTTTGGACTGTCGGAGGAAACCGGAGGACCCAGAGGAAACGCCCTCGCTGAGCCTAGGACTCAAACCCAGGACCTTCTTGAGAGGCGGACATGCTAAGCACTACACAGTGGTCATTATCATGAAAGTTTGAAGATCTAAGGTTTTACTAATCTAAATGTTCAGGAGGTTTTGCACTTAAAACACTTGCTTTTGTTCTTTCCTTCAGCATTTAATCTGTTCTTCCTTCAGTGGAGTTTTTAGGGTTTTTGTCATGTTATTACTTCAACGTGCTTAACTCTTTGGGGTCATGACCTGTGCCCTTTGCTGGAGAAGCTTGGCCAGATCTGAATAATTTTCTCTTTTTGGCTCTTAACTTTGTGAGACTGCATCAGTGAAATGTGGAAAAAATGGCATATTCTTGGTTTTCTCGTTTCCTCAAATGTAAATACAGAGTATTTTATGTCTCGTAATGAACAAAAATACTTGCCCTTTACTGAGAACCTGCTCAGCTGTGAGACTTGTGGACACCTAAAAATGGGTCATTACATATTTCCTAGCAGTGTATTGCTTTTGTGTGTGTTTGTGTTGGCCCTAATAGGATTCAGCTGTTCGGCAAATGAGTGAGTGAATGAGTAGTGATGTACTGCTTCAGATTATACAACATCTTAGGGTCCTGTCTTTCACCTGGCACAAAGCGACCCCAAATGAAACGCAAGTGTCTTTGCTGGTTTGCCTGCTGGTTTGGCTTCCGACTGTCCACCACAGTTAATGGTCATCGAATATGGCTTGTTGTCACATGCCGGTCCAGTGTCCATATGTACCCTTCACAGGAAACCCAATAAGGCTGCCGCATGTCTAAGTTGATGCTGATTGGCTGTTATGTATCACTAACTTGTATGATGTCGGGCAGCATTTTAACAATGAAACTGAAACACAAAAAATAAATACACCACTACTCAGAATAAAAACCATGCAATCTAACTCAGGTAGGCAGACAGACTTGTAGGTAAATGTTCCTGGAGCAAACACCGAAATCAGAAGGCTGACAAAACATGAACTTGTTAAACGGATACTTAAACTAAAATTAATTAGTGAAGGGAAAGACGTGGAAAAGCAAATCCAGGCTCAGACACCTATCAACTGAGACACATATCAGGAGCTCCACTTTTAGGCAGTGCCTAAATCCTTACATTATTTTCACACTTATCCTTTTGTGCTTAATTTATGTTAAATTCAAAGATAAAATTCTGTATTGAAGAGGTATTAAATGTATTGAAGAGGTTTTAAAGTGTCAAGAAGACCATTGATGTGTTTAGTCATATTTCAACTACGGACATGCCACCCTGTTCACTCCGATAGTCTAGCTGTAGAAACCTTGGATGCCCTTTATGGAACCATTTTTAACTCATTCATGAGGGCAAGCGCAGGACTGAGTTATTGTGAATGGACACACTGGAGTGGATATGTGAGCAAACTGTACTATAAATAGCATCAGTTTCAATTTATCGTTCTCTCGGCATCCCTCGGAACTCTTCGGCACACCTTGGCGGTCTTCTGCATTTATCTAATTCATTTTGTTACCACTGGCATTCTTCATATACATCATATAAAATCCTTTGCTAGAAGCATAAATAATTTTGATCATAGAGCACTCTGATTTAATAACAAAATTGAATAGCATTTTAGTAAGTACTCTAAGGTGTTGAAAATATGTTGAAAGGTTACTAGTAAACCTATACGGTGACCCAATAAAACCTCCTACATTTGAAAGGTAAATTAAAAAATGGTCTAATTGTAATTTGCACACATGAAACTTTACTCAGTACAGTTTGTATACGTCATGTTTTAAAGATGATCATCCTCCAAATGGTGGCCGTCATACACGCTTGGAGGTGATTTCTGAAGGCTGCCATGGATCAGCGGTGATCTCCTGCTGGATGGGGCTGATGGGGATGGGGTGCTGGATTTGGGGTTGATGAAACACTCTTGATTTAGGCAGCCCCACAAAAAAATCACAAGGGGTGAGGTTAGGAAATGGGCCGTCCACCGAACATTACCACGTAATGAGATTACCCGATCCGGAAACATTTCCCTCAGCACTTCCACTGATCTTTGAGCTGTGTATGCTGTAGGTCCATGGTACTGAAACCACACGTCCAAGTTCTTCAAGCTCAAGGTGTTCAAGTTAGGGTTGGTCTATCAACAGACCTTAGCAAAGCCTCTCCTGCCTCACTGAGTTTCATATGTGCAAATAATAATGAATACAAACTGTATTGAATTAAGTTTCATGTGTGCAAATAATAATTTGATTATCATTAATGATTTTTTCTTTTTTTCATTTACCTTTGAAATGTTTGGGGTCACCCTGTATTCAAGGCATCTGAATAACATCATGTATGCAAGTTCTGTTCTAAATTAAAACAAAGATGCCAAAAATACTTTTGGATCCACTATATACTTTGTAAAGTTCTATAAAAATGCATTGAGTCCTGACTTTCTGGTAAGCAATGCATTGTTGCCAGTAGAAAAGCACCAGCTTCACAAGGTAACTATAATAACACACCACTAGCAACGATATGAGTGACGGTTCGAGCCTTCCTTGTTGTTATTTAATGTTTTTTATATTAATAAACAACACTGTGGAGCTGTAATCATAATGTCGGTATAACTCAAGACGAGTAGAGCTAGTAGACTCCCATTGATCGTAAAATATGATTAAAAAAATAGAACTACCACTTGGTGGCTATATGCCTCTGCATGGTACACAAAGCATTCACAGGTCAGGGATGAACATGACGCCACAGTGTCACTGATCTTTGACCTATGACCTCCAATTCTAATCAGTTCATCCTTGAGTCAAAGTTGATGTTGGAACCAAATTTGTAAAAACTCCTTTAAGTCATTCCTGAAACCAAACAAGGAATGATCATGAGGTAGCAATGAGCTTGACCTTTAACCTGCAACACCCTTAAAACTGAGTTATCCTTGTGTCGGAGTACTCATAAGTGTAAATTTTGAAGAAAATTCTTCAAAGCATTCAGACCTTGACCTTTGACCTCCAAAATCTCATCAGTTCATTGTTGAATATAGGTGGTCATTTGAAAATTCATCCAAGTGTTCTTGAGATATCATGGTCACAGGAATGGCCTGGTTGTACGGACGTATGTACATATGGACGGATTATCGAAGAACCCTGAAAACATATTGTTGCCGGCCCTTGCTTACTTACTCACTTTAAACAGCCCTTTAATGTGATATGCAGGTATCCACCTAATATTCATATACAAGGGAGGCACGGTGGTGTAGAAGTTAGCACGTCCGCCTCCGTTTGTGTGGGGTTTGCATGTTCTCCCTGTGCTTGCATGGGTTTCCTCCTAGTACTCCAGTTTCCTTCCACAGTCCAAAGACATGCACATTAGGCTAACTGGCTGTTCCAAATTGCCCCTAGGTATGAGTGTAAATGGCTGTGTATGTGTTGCCCTGCGATGGTCTGGTGTACCCCACTCCAGACCCCCTCCACCCTAATAATAGGATTAAGTGGTTTGGCAGATGAGTGAGTGATGAGTGTGGTACAAATGTACAAATTGGTGTCCTTTTTTTGGAGGGTGTAAAATTAAAGACATCACCTCTGCTGCACAGAATGTATAAGAAGAAGAAGACAGTAGAATTACTAGGGCACAAGGACCGTAACTATCCTGTTGCTATAAATGTTACAGAAGGCTGATGTCCTGGGATTTTCAGACACCACAGTCAGAGTTTATAGCAGAATAGTGTAAAAAACAGAAGGTTATCCAGTCAGCAGCAAATCTATTGGTGAACATGGCTTATCGATTAGAGATGTCATAGGAATATGGCCAGGTTTGAGCTGAAGGGGAAATCTACAGTTACTCAAATAACTATTCTTTACAACCATACTGAGCAGAAACGCATCTAAGAATGTACAATATGCCATCCCTGGAGGCAGATGAGCTACAACAGCAGTATATCACATTGGGTTCCAATCCTGTCAGACAAGAGGTGGAATCTGAGGCTACACTGGATACAAGTTCAGATGTAGGTTGTGGGGGGTGGGGGGTTGATGTCCTTCTGATCTCTCACGTGCTTATTTGGTGAACCGCATAACCCTGTAAGGCCCTGTGGTAGGGTGCAGGCTCGTTGATCTGAAGGTTGGGGGATCAAGCCCCACCATCACCGAGTTGTCACTGCTGTCTCCCCAGTGCAGCTAACTGGGTTATCAAAGGCCAGCCATGTCTCTCATTGTCTGTAGTAAGAGGCACGTAAAAGAACCACTGCAGTCGTTTGTAAAGAGTAGGCCATTGGGTTGCCGTCAGCGTGTTTCTGCCCTGCGATGGCCTGGCGAGCTGTCCAGGTTGTACCCCACACTCGCCCAGAGTCGGCTGAGATGGGCGTCAGCCTCCCCGCGACCTTAATTAGGATTAAGAAATTCTTAATAATTTTTAAATAATTAAAAAGAAGTTCATAAAATAAATGAATGAATGAATGTGACTTTATGTTCAGCATACAACATTCTGTAAGTAATAACCGCCCCCAACCCCCCACTTTTTTTTTTTCAATGACCAAGATACAAGGATTTCCAAACTAGGGCAAATATGCTTTTAAATGTTACATGAATATTCAATAATTCACTTCATGACTGGATGTGAGGTGCTTTTCTTTTTTGCATGAAGTGGATATTTGAGTAACTGTGGACTTCCTGCTTTGAAGTAGTTATTTTACCACAAAAACTATTTCACATTATTAAAATGTAATATGTTTGCTTCCACAATAACCGCAGAGCCATTTGCATATGCACTTTTATGAGAAATATCAGTTCACTTTGTACAGATGCAACTTATGTTTAACATTGGTTTAAGGTTGTTGTTTCACTGAAGCTGAGTTTTGTGCTCATTGCATCAATAAGTGTACCATTTATGTGGGTTTTTGTTTGGTTCCTGATTTCTGACTGGTGAGTATCAGTACTCGGTGAGTATTTGCATGTGGTATCATGAGTTTAAAATGTAATTATGCAATGTGTAATTTAATCGATGTATCTACAGTTCCAATATTATGTGTGTATGGCCAGTCGTTACAGGGGCATGTAGATACAGTAGATAGAGGACCTCTTTCAACTATGGGTGTCTACCATGTCCGACAAGTCATACCTTCTGCTTGGAGGTGACTGATGATCACAATGGGACATTTAAACATCTTGGGCAAGGCTTCCAATGGACACCGATGTTCCTGCCTGCTGGGAGAATGATGACACAGTCTACAAGGAGGGCAAAGGGCCAGACAATATGAATCCTGTCCAGTGCCTCCACCCACTCGGATAAACATGGCTGCACCTGGTGCGACCGGGTGTTCAAGGGTGGCGTCCTGCCCAACTTCCGCATTCTTTGTCATCATCATCATTTGTGATGTGGAGTTCTGTGACTATGCTGTTTCTTAACATGCCACATGCTGCCATAATGCATGAACAATGCTGGGGCCCAAACATCTGAGACCACTAATGAAAATGTATTCCGATTTATTATTTTTTGATTAATATTATCAATAACAACTTGGATAAAATGTAGAACCTTAGAAAAAATTATAGAAATTATAGAAATCATTTGTATTTGCTACACTTTAATGACAATGTGCACTGGCATGCACTCTGCAAGAGCCAAGTTACATCAAATCCACTGTAGTATAAAATATATTGTTTATTTATTCATATACTAACGAGACCCATTAAAGGGGTTACCAATTCTCAAAGGTTAATATGCATGGTAATATCATGCCACATCTTTAAATGTGAGATGTTATTGTTATGAGAGATAAACATGTAGAACTAAAAATAGATATAGACTTTAGGTGTCAAACTCAGGCCCACGGGCCCAATCTGGCCCGCTGCCTCATTTTATGTGCCCCGCAAGAGCTTTCACAGAATCTGATTGTCGTACATTCTTTCCATCGACCATTACCATGAAACCTAATTCGTCATCCTTCCACTAGGTGGCGGCAGCCTAATTCAAAGTAAACAGCTAGTCATTCATGACTCAAGAAAGATTGCATGCTAGCATGTCGCTGTTAAGCCCTTTTAGAATAGATGTTCTGTGATTATTCGGCCCTCGATCACCTTTAAATTTAGTGATGTGGCCCTCGGTGAAAATGAGTCTGACTCCCTTGATATAGACCATCACTTTTTTATGGGCATGGAATCTGAAAATCCACCCCTATTATCTGCCGGCATGAAATCATGGTATATTCTTATCAGACTATTTTAACTGTCGCCTATACAGATACGAAATCTGAACGGAATGAGATCTGCACATCTACCTCTATTATCATTTTTAGTTATATTGTTATCAGGCTATTTCAGAGAGCTACTCATACACCATAACATGATAGAAGATGACCCGAACAGATCGATAACACTAACATTAACATCGGACATGGCTTGATCTATTTATTATCGCTCAACATTAACAAATTGCAAAGTGAATTTATCTACAGTTTTAGTTTATTTTGCATCACACAACAATGAGACCGGAAGGTGTGGCACGCACTAAATTTCTGCAGTGGCATTCGAATGCGCTAGTCCTGCTACAGCAAATATAACACATAAGAACATACACTAAGGCGCCGATTGTCGGAGCAGACAATTTTAAAAATTACAACAACAAACATAAAAGTGATAAACTGAATGTACCGTATGAGGTTTTGGCGAAGTATAACCTGGATTTGTGATCACACTTCGTATTAATATATAGAATACATATGAATTGTTTGAAATAAAAACATAAAAGCTAGTTATATATTTTATATAAGTTTTTGGTAAAAGATTTGAGAAAAGTGTAAGAACTTCAATTTTCTACTTATATACAGTATACTCAGTTCTTAAGGTGGATTAAAATTGATTTCACAGCTTTAAAATTTACTCAATATTTTTAAGTATAAAATGTTTTTCCAGGCGGCACGGTAGCACAGAGCTTAGCACGTCCACCTCACAGCAAGAAGGTCCCGGGTTCGATTCCCAGCTCGGGCGTTTCTGTGTGGAGTTTGCATGTTCTCCCTGTTCTTGCGTGGGTTTCCTCAGGGTACTCTGGTTTCCTCCCACAGTCCAAAAACGTGCACAGTAAGATAACTGGCTGTTCCGAATTGCTCCTAGGTGTGGGTGTGAATGGTTGTATGTGTGTTGGCCCTGCGCTGGTCTGGCGAGCTGTTCATGGTGTACCCTGCCTTCGCCCAGAGTCGGCTGAGATAGGCGCGACGCTAAGCGGCTTACAAAATGAATGAATGAAGGAATGTTTTACCAAAAAAATCAAACCATGGTCTTAGTTTTTAGAGTGAGGGAGGGGGGGAAAGTTGATGTGGGGAGTTTCACAGCTTAGTTCAGGAGTTATAACTCTATCACGGCTGCTGCTGATTCTATTTCAGGGTGTCCGTAGGTTACTTTGAGGAGTTGTTAGAGACACTAGCTCTACACTTGAACAGACTGCTTGTAATTTTTTTCCAGACACCAGTATCAAAGTCATTATCTTCATCTTTTTTGTTGTCCTTGTCAAACAGTGCTGGGTTTCGAGAGACAAAATGAATGAGAGACGCCGCTATGCCTGTAGCACTGGAGGCCCTGACTGGCAGAATGTGTTGCAAATGTTAGCAAAAACAAAATGTCACATTTTTTCCAGAAAAACATTTATCTTTGAGGTTTGTAAATCTCACTCACTCGCTCAATTACTTGCCAAAAATGCTTAATCTTACTAGGGTTGCGGGGAGGCTGGTGCCTGTCCCAGCCGACACTGGGCGAAGGCGGGGTACACCATGAACAGCTTGCCAGACCATCACAGGGCAACACACAGAACCATTCACACTGACACTCACAACTAGGGGCACCATTGGAACAGTCAATTAGCCTAATATGTATGTCTTTGGACTGTCGGAGGAAGCCAGAGTACCCAGAGGAAACCCAAGCAAACACAAGGAGAACATGCAAACCACACAAAGAAACACCCTCGCCGAGCCCGGAACTCAAACCCAGGACTTTCTTGCTGTGAGGCGGATGTGCTAACCACTATAACACCTTGCCGCCCCAAATACAGATAATTATTAAATACAGATTATTATTAAACTTCATGATATGATCTGTGTATAAATTGTGCAGGTGGAATGTAACAGAACCTACTGCCACATACCTAGGTTAGGATACTAAATCAGGGTTCCTGCAGAGGGAATCCAGACCTTCTCACTTCCTCTCACTTTCACCTTTCCTCCCTGTGTTTAACCATAGGTTACTTCCTCTCACTTGACTATTTTTTCCCCTCCTTCCTTCTTCCTGTCTCCTCAGCTGACTCTCTCTCTCTCTCTCTCTCTCTATCTTGGCTATTTTTAGCACTGGCTCATTTGGGCCTCTAAAACAAGCAGCTCTGTGGTGGAGTGAATGCACCAGTGCGTGCGCGCTCTCTCTCTCTCTCTCGCGCACACACACACATACACACACATTTACTTCATCTCCATTGCACTGCATGTGTGCACACATCAATTCACACATCTTCCACTGCATCTGTGTGTGGTGTTTCTATTTTTCCGCTTAGGTAGTCATATTCCATCATTAGTACACCTGAAGTTACCTCACGCACATGTAAGCGTGCAGGAAATTCACATACGTACATACGCACTTTCGGCTCTGTATACCAACACCAAAACGTCAAAAGTCGTAAGCAATACCAATAATAATAATTACTGCATTTTAGGCTTGCTTTTACACTTTTGGGAGCCAAGCGGGAATCTAGGGGGGGGGGATGGGGGGGATGTGTGGATTCATATAGTGCACATATGTCAGATCTCTACAGGAATTACGGCAACAATATGTTTGTTTGTATGTTCATGGGGATGTTCAGCTCATAATGGAAGTGATAGACAGGTAATAGAATTGCAAGCTGCTTGTATGTACTACAAGAATAATTTTGTACAGAGTAGCATTGCTGCTTCACAGTGCCAGGCTTCTTTCCTAAACTTTGACAGACAGTTTTTAACCGTCCATAGAGGCATACAGTAATATTGGAACTGTAGATACAGCGTTTCAATTTACACATTGCATTTTGAAGCTTGGGGCAGCATAGTGGCGATTGGGTTTTGATTGGGTTTCCTCCGGGTGCTCCGGTTTCCTCCCACTGTCCGAAGACATGCACTTTAGGCTGACTGGATATCCTTGATTTCCTCTAGGTGGGAGTGTGAATGTGAATTGTGTGTGTGTGTGTGTGTGTATGTGTTGGCCCTACGATGGTCTGCCGAGATGTTCAGGGTGTACCCCGCCTTCACCCGGAGTCGGCTGGAATGGGCTCCAGCCTTCCCACAACCTTAGAGGATTAAGCGGTTCAGCAAATTAGAGAGTGAGTGAGTGAGTGGGTGGTTTTGGAAGGCCTGTGTCACTGTTCTTGTATCTGGTAGTGAACAGAGAGGGGAGCAGAGAAGGCTGGGATGGGCTCCAGCCTCCATGTGACCATAAAGAAGGAGAAAGTGGTTCGGAAAACCAAACATTTTTAAGCTTCCTTTACCTTTTAAAAGTATGTATTTTTATACAGCATGCATATTCATTCATTCATTTTCTAAGCCACTTAATCCTCATTAGGGTCACGGGGAGGCTGGCGCCTATTTCAACCAACTCTGGAAGAAGGCGAGGCACACCCTGAACAGCTCGCCAGAACATCACAGGGCAACACACATACAACTATTCACACTCACACTCACACCTAGGGGCGATTTGGAACAGCCTACTCTGCATGCTTTTGGACTGTGGGAGGAAACCGGAGTACCCGGAAGAAAACCCACGCAAGCACGAGGAAAATATGCAAACTCCACACAGAAATGCCCCAAGCCTGGGAATCGAACCCAGGACCTTCTTGCTGTGAGGCGGACGTGCTAACCGCTGTGCCACCATGACGCCAGCATGCTTAACATTAAATGCAAATACTCACTGAGTCCTCACACTCGTCGGTGAGAAAACAGGAGCGGCGCAAAATCCCAGAACAACTGTAAATTTACTGAAGCAATGAGCACAAGACTTGGATATAAACTGGCAGAGATGTAGTTGCGCTACGTTTATTTGGGTTCGTTATTGGCAGTCCATGGAGGTATTATATGTGGGCCAGATAAAAGTATTAGGATTGGCGCAGCACTGGGCCATGACAGATTTGCTATCTGATTTTGACTCTACATTTTACTGAGTACATTTTATAAAGGGATGATGAAGAGATGACAAGCTGGCAAGATCCATCGACATGCCTGTCACTTTTTTATGGTTCACAGCTCAGTTTTAATTGCCAGTTTTCAGTATGTGTAAGATGGCATGGAAAGGATAAAGAGTGACCCATCCGTCTGTCTTGTATGAACTAGTAGGATTTGTTCTTTCTATGAGATAAAGACAGGGAGCAGTGCCTACTAGGGTCCCAGGGAGGCTGGTGCCTATCTCGGCTGACTCTGAGCGATGGCAGGGTATACCCTGCACAGCTCGCCAAACCAACAGGGCCAACGCACACAACCATTGACACTTATAGTCCCACCTTGGGTCAATTTGGAACAGCCAGTTAGCCTAATGTGCAGGTCATTGAACTGTCGGAGGAAACCAGAGTACCCAGAGGAAACCCCCACAAGCACAAGGAGAACGTATAAACTCTATTAGTGATTGAAGGTCCAATTTTTTTTTAATTAACTTGATTCTTTCGGTTTGTTCGACTGTAGCAAACTGATTTATTTTCATTCGTTTCATTCACAAAAAAAAAAAAAAAAAACACTGCCAGGCTCAAACCCGCATCACTAGCTTGTAAGGTGTAATGTTAACTCTCTGAGCTATTTACTCTGCCTTATTAAGAGGTACCATACTACAGAGTCAAACATTCTATTTCTGTTTTCCATTTTTTTATATCTCTGAATTATCTAGTTTGCAAATTACAAAACTTAATAAAGATTTTGCACTAATATATAAACCTTCACTGAGTGATTCAGCAAGTTAGCGGTTGACGAACGATTCAGTGAGTTAGCGGTTCATGAACGATTCAGTGAGTTAGCGGTTCACTGAGTGATTCAGTGAGTTAGCGGTTCACTGAGCGATTCAGTGAGTTAGCGGTTCACGAACGATTCAGTGAGTTAGCGGTTCATGAACGATTCAGTGAGTTAGCGGATCACTGAGTGATTCAGTGAGTTAGCGGATCACTGAGTGATTCAGTGAGTTAGCAGTTCACGAAAGATTCAGTGAGTTAGCGGATCACTGAGTGATTCATTGAGTTAGCGGTTCACGAAAGATTCAGTGAGTTAGCGGATCACTGAGTGATTCAGTGAGTTAGCGGTTCACTGAGTGATTCAACAAGTTAGCAGTTTGAGAATGATTTAGTGAGTTAGCGGTTCACTGAGTGATTCAGCGACTCGGCCCAACTCGGCCGATCAATGATTCAGCGGTTCACTACATGATACGATCAGAGACTGCCTGCTACACAGTGTGTCACACAGCACTTCCGGCTCTGCCATCTTTGAGACTTAATGAGTGATTACGACTACTCTATGTGATAATAGACAGTTATATTAGCAAAGCGCTGGTAAACCGATTCAGTTGCGTTTGCGAATCAATTCAACTCATTCACTAAAAATACTCAATTCTTTTAAACGATTCATTCACGAATCGCCCATCACTAAACTCTATACAGAAACGCCCTTGCTGAGTCCGGAACTCAAACCCAGGACCTTTTTGCTGTGAGGCGGATGTTCTAACCACTACGCCACCGTGCCGCCGCACAGGGAGCTGTGAAGTGATAGAAAAGATGTTTGACTATGACATAACATGCCGTTCCTACCCTGGTTCCCAAGTTTTTTGGGGGTTTTTTGCTTCCTAAGAAATAAACCAATGCATGATGGGAATAAAATATGGAGACCGGGAAGGAAAGGAAGATGTGGCATATGTGGAAGAAGTGCTGACTCGGACATGCCTGTCCATCTCAGCTGGACATCCGCCATTAAGGAGACATTAATATTTCAAAGCATCCAAAGAACATTCTGGAGCTCAGTCCATTAGCAGGTTGCACCATCAATACACGACATGACAGAAGGGTATGAGTGCGTGTAGTGTGTGTGCACGAGCTAAGATGGCCAACCCATCAGAACTGGCCTTGAGACTTGAGACTCGGGGAATTATAAATATTATATCCTTGAGATATTTTATAAGCGTACACTCGTTAAAAAAGACAAATATCTAAAAGTCAGGTTATTCACTGACAGTTTGTCTTCCGTACGTAATGCTAATATCGTATCATTAAAGTCTTTGCAATGGTTTTAATGATCGTCACCATGTAAATAATACAAAAATATCTCTGTTGTCCTTCACATGTCAGCGTCTCTCCAGCAGTGTGCTAAAATCTGAAATCCTCCCAAATCTTAAATTTAGTTTGGGCTCTTTCAATTTGCCAAGAAACCACATGCATAAACAACACCTCAGTGTGTTGCTCTCTGCTGACCTCAGCCACTTCCTCGGTCACTATTTTTTCCCCACGCTCAAATCACTTGTGTGCACATATGAATTAGCAAAAAGTACGTAGTCCAAGAAGGGGGGGAGGGGGGGGGGGGGGGAGGGAAGGGGGG
>JBCNYH010000026.1:20667298-20680874 GCA_039654325.1 Tandanus tandanus
ATATATGCTTAAATAAGGATAAACCACATTTTGTAGAAAACTATTTAGTAATTTATCATTTATATTTTATAACTTAAACAACATTACATTATTGATCTGAAGCAAACAAGGATGTTTGCTCATGTTTTTTAGATTTTATATTGAACATGTTTTGTATTATTTATATTATATTTTGTTCTGACTTGATAATAGAGAAGTCATCAAATAAAAGTAGAACTGAGGTTGAAGTTAAAAAAACAGGGTGACTAAAACTTTTCCACAGTACTATAAACTCTCTCTTATTATCCGAAATCTTTAAAAAAATATTTCCTTTTGTCCTGGGTTCGAGTTCTGGGCTCAGCGAGGGCGTTTCTGTGTGGAGTTTGCATGGTCTCACTGTGGGTTTCCTCGGGGTACTCTGGTTTCCTCCGACAGTCCAAAGACATGCACATTAGGCTAAGTACCTCTTCCAAATTGCCCCTAGTGTGTGTTGGCCTGTAGATGGATTGGCGGGGTGTACCCCACCTTCAGTGTCGGCTAGGATAAACCCCATCCTCCCTGCAACCCTAGTAGGACTAAACGGCTAGGCAAATGAATGAATGAATAATTTTCTTTCACAAATATTATTCTGGTTCTTCATTACATCTCACAAACCGGAAAGTAAAAAGACAAAATAAAACAATAAATAAATAATGCTTATATATAAAATCAGCTGATTTTCCTAAATAATGTTGAGTAATTGTAATAACTCACCAGTGTGCAGAATCTCTCAGGCGGGTTGCCACACGTAATGCCTGGTGGTTCCACACGTATGCGCATGAACTCCTTCATCGACTGGGCCTTGGGTTGGCACGCGTGCTGCTCCCACACGGAGCCCTCATCTGTGGCGAGGAGTGACTTGCACAACTCGTACTGGCCTTGAACCTGCACCAGCATGCGCAGGAGGACAAGGAGGAAAAAAGTGGCTCGCACCAGCATGACAAGCGCCAACCAGGAAACAAGAGAAGGGCCGTCGTACAATTCAGAGGAAAGAGATGTCGGCATAAAATACGAGTCACGTGAGAGCATCTGGTAAACTTGCCACGGTCATTCTGTATGAAGTATTTTCATATTTTTTTGTAGGCAAAGCATTAAAGGGTTAAAGAATTGTTTAAAAAAAAATAAGAAGCAGGGGCGACACAAATTCAGTGTAAACTGCAGAAAAAGTCCCTCGTCCTTCTCATTTTCTTGTCCATCACGCCTTCAGAGTCACTCTGCTGGAACTCTTCAAACATTCCCCGAACTTCATGTTCCTGAAACCGAGACAGTTAAGAGACAGCTTTACTTTCAGCCCCTGAGTTATTAAAGCCTTGCACCACAAAACACCAGCTACATTTTGCGCCATAGTCGCATTGGGTGGCTCCACCCCTTCTCCTAGGTCCAGGGGCGGATGTTGTGTGCAAAAAATGACATCATCCAGGTATTATTAGTACACTACACCCACATTTCCCAGTGCGAACACATTACTCTGTCTATATGTAGTGTACAAAGTGCACAATCTGATACAGCTCCTTTCTTCCTGTCATACCCGAGCTACATTCTAGTATATTACATTATGCTAATGCGTTTTCTGATGACAGGAATAAGAAAAATGAGGCCTGGTTTGTGCAGACAAATTATTATGCACACGCTTTCTTGTATACAGGTTACTCTTTAACCAATTCCTTGAGAGTTCTTCAAA
Source organism: Tandanus tandanus (assembly GCA_039654325.1). Taxonomy (NCBI): domain Eukaryota; kingdom Metazoa; phylum Chordata; class Actinopteri; order Siluriformes; family Plotosidae; genus Tandanus; species Tandanus tandanus. The sequence continues at coordinate 20,668,998 of JBCNYH010000026.1, forward strand.
AGTTTTTTATTCTGGATCATGCAAACTCATGTTATTTTGTTAGTCTCTCACTGAGGTCACTGTGGTAAAAATACTGCACTAACCCTTAAACGTAACGAATGTATTAAAAAACTGGACGCCAGGGTGCTACTCCTGGTAAATAATTGTATTATCATAGCAATTTTCAATTAATAGTATAAACAGCTAGCAAGGATTTATTATTCTGGAAATAATTCATTTTCTGGTTTATTTAACCTTCATTTTTTAACCTAAAAATGCACATTGACAATGTCAGTATGCGAGACACGTGCCTAGCAATAATTTTCCAATATATATAAGCCAATAATTCGAGGTGGGTGGCACGGTGGTGCAGTGGTTAGCATGTCAGCTTCTCAGCCAGAATGTTCTGGGTTCAAGCCCCGTACCCGGCAAGGGTGTTTCTGTGTGGAGTTTGCATGTTCTCACTATGTATGTTTTTTTTTTGGGGTGCTCTGGTTTCCAGAACACAGGCGTCAAAGTCAAGGCCAACTCATTTTATGTGGCCCATAAGAGTTTTCAAAGAATATGATTATCGTACATTCTTAGCATCAACCATTACCATGAAACCTAATTCATCATCCTTCCACTAGGTGGCGGCAGCCTATTTCAAGTAAACAGCTAGTCGTTCATGACTCAAGAAAGATTGCATGCTAGCTCGTCAGAAAATGAAAGCAAATAAAGGAAAAGAGGACAATGAATCATTTTGCCATGCAGATTTCATGGTTGCCCTTTTAGAATAGATGTTCAGTGATTATATGGCCCTCGATCACCTTTAAATTTAGTGATGTGACCCTCGGTGAAAATGAGTTTGACACCCCTGGTAAAAAACATGCACATTATGCGAACTGGATATTCTTGATTGCCCCTAGGTGTGAATGTGAGTGTATGTGTGTGTTGCCCCTTTAATAGTCTGGTGAGCTGTTCAGGGTATACCCTGCCTTTGCCCAGAGTTGGCTGAGATGGGCTCCCAGCCTCCCTGTAACCCCAATAAAGGGTAAAGTGATTCAGCAAATGAAATAAAATGAAATATTTTAAGGTCAAACAAACAACAAATCTCAGACGCTGGTGTTTTGAGGCCGGTCGCTAAATAAAGCTGAATTCAGATTAAAAAAAGACAATGCGGCTGGATATTGTTAAGTTTCATTTGTCATGAGAAAGGCAGCATGACTAATCCCACCCCGTTCTGAACTTTTTTCCCTCCGTGCGTAATTTTTTCCACGCAAATTAAATAATGAGGCTACCTTGACTGATTTTCATGCATGGTTTCATAACAGCTTTTGTACCAGTCAGAAATAAAGTTTTCTGACACTTCAGGAGGTCTTTATGATTTCTCTGTAACATGACAAGCTGCGTTTCTTGTATTTATAGCATCAAAAGAGAGACAGGAGACAGGCTGGCATGAGAATGACTGCTTGTATGTAAATGATTCCAGAAACAAACTTGCTTTGTGGACGCTTCACAGCATTATACAGGACTATAAATGGATGAAATGCATCACGCCGGAGTTTATCCCCAGTTTCTTTAGCATGAAGCAACTAGGAGTTCAACTCCTCCTGGATGGGGCGCTAGTCCAGCGCAGGCGACCCTCCCAGTATTTTTATTAGTAACCATTTATAATGCTGGGTGGACAGGGGCAAACTTGGGGTTAAGATCTTGCTCAGGGGTCTTAGCACAGTGGGGGTCTAACAGGAATTCGAACCCACCACCTCTCGATCATGAGCCCAGCATTATATAATATATTAAATTATTGTGTTAACCTACATGAGTCTGCATGGTGATACTAGTTGCTGTTATTAAAAAACAATCACCACTCAGGAGGGTAACAGCAACCCATAGTTGATTTTCGGTTTAGGTAGTGAATGAGGTAACGGTGAAGTCTGTGTGGCTTTTTACACCCGAGCCTACCTATCAGGCCAGAGCTTCTCCCCGGTTCTGTAGCGTGAAGCGAATAGGAGTTCAACTCCTCCTGGTTGGATGGGACGCTAGTCCAGCGCAGGTTACCACCCCAGTATTTTTACCGGTGCACGTTTATACTGCTGGGTGGACAGAGGCACACTTGTGGATGAGATCTTGCCCAGGTGGGGGTCTAACGGGAGTTCAAACACACGACCTCTCGATCATAAGCCCAGCACCCCAACCCCTACACCTCCGACCCCACTGGTATTGAAGATGCTCCATTAAGAAAAAAAAAAAAAAAAAAAAATCAACCCCAGGAGATATTTTCTTTCCTTTTTTATTTGCTCTTTTTTTTGTTGTTGTTGCATTTTTTCATGATGAGTAAAACTTTCGAAGTAGGACTGTAATTAATTTATGAATGGAAGGCAGCCATTTGCCTGATAAACAGATAAGTGAAAACTTTTTTTCCCTTCTTCTTACTCTAGTAGGGAACCGGCACACTATCCCACAATCCCTCATGATAATTTATGTGATATAAAGGAACAGGAATCTCAGAGGACTGTATTCAATGCACGGAAAATGTGAGCAGTGGAACCTGCCTCTCTCTCTCTCTCTCTCTCTCTCTCTCTCTCTTCTCCGCATAGCGGACGGCAGCGCGCGGGGTGTGTCGCGTCCCCGGTACAGTAAACACGCGTTACTGCATGATGGACCAGTGAATTCAGAGCACGCTATTGCTTTATTCTCAATCGGTGATAATCATCGACGCGACTTTGGAGCAACTTTGAAGCGCCATGATGTAAAAACAGACTATAAGCCGAAGTGAGTGACAGTTTACACCCCCCCCCCCCCCATCACTGCGGTAGGTCTGGGTCAGGTTTGTTCGGGGAGTTCGGAGTTCAGCAGGACTTACCGGACGCTTTTGCGCGTGGCGAGACTCCTTCCATGTGCCGCGTGGTGGCAGGCGCGCGCCCCGGTGTCCCCCCTCTCACGTGCGCGGCGCGTTCACTTACAAGAGTGCGCTCGGTGTTCCCTCGTGGGAAAAGATGCTCTTCTTCCGTGTTTGTTGTTGGGTTTTTTTTGTTTTTTTCCCTTCCCTTCCTCCAGTGAACGCAGCAGAGCAGTTCGAAGAAGGTGCCCTACTTCCGAAAGCGAGGAGTGGGGTAAACTAAAGCCCCCTGCACGAACCGAACGCGGGACCGAGCTCCAGCTTCCCAAAGTGAACCGCCGGACTTTCCACGCGCCCTCCTTCGCTCTTCCCGACTTTAAAGGACTGGATTTGCCCCGCGCGCTCAAGGGCAACATGAGCGAGAGAGAGAGAGAGAGAGAGAGAGGGGGGAAGCGTTGCGAAAAATCTCCCTCCCCTTTCCCCCCCCTCCCCCCTCTCTCTCTCTCTCTCTCCTTTCCTCCATCCCTCCCTCCCTTCTTCTCTCCCGCTAATCCGTTATTCCCCCATCACTCTCTCACTATCTGAGCCGCTTTTATCCGCGCGCGCTCTCACTAATAACGGAGCCACCCAGAGCGCATGGGAGAGACTGACATCTTGGTAGCGCGTGCGAGCAATTCAGCTCTGCTCCTGTTTCCTTATTTCTTTCTCTTTCTTTAAAAAAAACAAATAAATAAATAAAAAGATAGATGATGTTGTTCACTGCTGTAGATCCCCTGTTCAAAGCCATAATTAAACAATGATTTCTTATTTCTAATAAAGCTTTCAGTTCAACTCTTCACCCCTTTCAAAGCCCCTAATCACCAAAATCCTGAGATTCACTTTTACAGGATGTTTATTGCTTAAAGTGCAGCAAAAATGGTGGAGTGGTTCGGGGGTGATCGCACTAGAGGTGCGATCGAAAAGCGACGGACGCGAATGGCAGTTCGCCTCTGTCGCTTTTCATTCTGAAAATGTTCTCAAATTTGTCTCGCGACATTCGCAGCTTCGCACCCAAACGTTTGAAATTTTCGCGAAGGTCGCAAAACGAGGCCCTGACGCGGAGTAGTCTCGCACTCTTCTCAAACGGGCCACGCATGTCATGAGAAGGTCGTAAAGTTGTCGTTTTGCTCGTAAATTGTTCGTTTTTTCGTTTGTAAGTTAAAGCAACAAGTTGGAGACTTCCACGCGGAAAGTTTGAGACCTGAGAGTCGAACATATTTCGTACTTTTTGTAATCATTCACATTTTATTTGCATTTTGTTCACGCTAATAACGTGTGAATAAAAAGCGAATGGTTTGAGAACAAAAAGCGAACCAAAGTGATCGATTTACGACAGGGGATTCGCTTTTTTTTCGCCAGAACATCCGCAAACCAATCGCAAATTTCCCGCAAATCAGACGCAAAATATTCGCTTGCAAAACGTCTTGACGCGAATTTCAAAATTTCTAATTTCTATCGCACCTCTGGTGTGATCCCCCTTTAGCACGTCTGCCTCACAGCAACAAGGTCCTGCGTTTGAGTCCCGGTCTCGGTGGAGCTGTTTCTGTGTGGTCTTTATATGTTCTCTCTGTGCTTGCATGGGTTTCCTACAGGTACTCCGGTTTCCTTCCACACCCCAAAGGCTAATTGGTTGGTTTAAATTGTCTGTAGGTGTGAGTGTAAATCGATGTGTGTGTGTGTGTGTGTGTGTGTACAGACTGGCGAGCAGGTGTTCCCTGCCTTCTTTTGATTCGGCTGAGATAGGCCCCAGCCTCCCTGAATAAACAAGACATGTTTTGTCCTTTTAATGTAAAGTTTCAACTGTTTAATTCAGCAAAGGCCCAACTCCACTGTCCTTATACCCACCTAAAACTGAAGTGTCATTTTCCACTACATTTTGTGATTTACAGCCTCTAGTAGGGTACTATAGGTGTCAAAGGTATGATGCTAAGACCATAGCAATACATTGAGAAAAATAATAAAAACCTCCTGTAAAAAAAAAAGTTTCATGGATTTGGGCCCTTATTGAATTCACTGATTCAACTGAAGGCCATACTGTGTCCCTTTCTTTGTATTTTTGCATGGACATTAGAGGGAGTCCCCCTCACTTTTACCATGCAAAATTTTAGTGCACTTTTTTTTTTTAATCAAATCCATTCCACTTGATTCTTGAGAGAATACCCAAATACCATGAAACTTGAAACTCCATGCTTTCTCACCACCCTTTCATTGGTACAGTCTACTGTCTACTCCTCCCAGCACATACACAGGGTTGCATTCAGTACCGCGAGCACTTTTTACAAGTAGCTATTCGTTGGAGTTTAGACTGTGAGCGAATAGCATTTTGAAAATTGCAGGTAGATTAGATAAATTAGATAAATTAGCATTTATCGCAGTCTTGGTCGAATAATTCACTAATAAGGCTGCATTGTCACCTACTACTACTTTTACAAGTATTTAAACCCCTGTTTGTTGCACTAGTACTATTATTTAGCCAGTGATCACCTTAGTAAAATGAATAGCAAGGATAACTCGGTGTGATCTCTAAAATATATAGGTGCCTTTTTTGTGGAAGAAATGGGGAAATCAATCAGAATTAGAGTTACGTCTGCCATATTAATTGTTCCCTGTGAGCTGTATCCTGAGAATGTCTGAGAACGGCAGGAATGTCCACGGTGAATTACACGTCCAATAGGGCAAACTCTCCTTAGGTTTGTGAATGCTCTGAAATGTTCTTGTTACTGAATGCAGTTTATGCTGTATACACACAAGCGAGCTGTCAGTGCTAGGTATCTGCAGTAGCCAAAGAAGGATTACACACGCTGCCGCCTCAAAATGTTCAGCTGTTCTAAAACGCCACTTGGTTTTGTTACTGAGCCTACATATTAATGCTAGATAACATTTGGGAGAGTGCTTCTTGAATTTTAGAGTCAGTGACCATCGCAATCTGTGCGTGTTTGTCTGCTGTTTACAGCCAAGAATTATCCACTTGGGATAATGTTTGTATTAGATAGTGAAGGAATTATATCACACCATTCCTGGGTAGTATATATTATGAATTAATTTATTCATTCATTTTCTAAGCCGCTTAATCCTTATTAGGGTCACAGGGAGGCTGGCGCCCATCTCAGCCGTCTCTGGGTGAAAGCAGGGTACACCATGAACAGCTCGCCAGCAGGCCACTGCATTGCCGACACACATACAACCATTCACACTCACTCTCACACCTAGGGGCAATTTGGAGCCACCAGTCAGCCTACTGTGCAAGGAACTTTTAGAGGAAACCGGAGTAACCGGATGAAACCCACACAAGGAGAACATGCAAACTCCATACAGAAACGCCTGAGCCTGGGAGCTTTGCTGTGAGGCAAACGTGCTAACCACTGCGCCACCATGCCGCCTAGTATATACTAATTCATCTTATTTACTATTATTACCAAGACTGGTCTCCAGTACTACAGCCTGGAAATATTCTGCAGATACTGTATACACCCTATTAGCTTCATCCATCTCCTGTTCATATATAATAAGAGTACTGCTGGATTAAAACTGGATAAACTTTTATGGCAGGTATTCAAAAGGTATTTAAAGATGTCTGAGCATAGTGGTTAGCATATCCGCCTCACAGCAATAAGGTCCTGGGTTCAAGTCCCAGGCTCGGGTGTTTCTGTGTGGAGTTCGCGTGTTCTCCCTGTGCTTGCATGGGTTTCCTCCCGGTTCTCCGGTTTCCTCCTGCAGTCCAAAGACAGCGGCTCCAAATTACCCCTACCTAGGTGTGAGTGTGAATGGTTGTGTATGTATGTGTGTGTTGGCCCTGTGATCTGGCAAACTGTTCAGGGTGTACCCTGCCTTCGCTCAGAGTGGGCTGAGATAGGCTCCAGCCTCCCTGTGATGCTTTTTCATGCATTTTAGCGTGTGTATGTATATGTTGTGTACACACTTAAGAGTTTTTCAGTTATTTTTCTGTGTAGAACCCTAGTATAGAACACAACATTTCCCTAGTTAAAGTGTTCCCATACAACCCCATCCTTTGGGTGGCTAAGGGCCATTAAATATCCGTAAAAACCCTTAAAGAACCCACAAGGAACCCATTTTCTTTCTAATAGTGGACTAGATTTCAGATGACTGTTTTACAAGCTCTTTATCCTGTTAGCATTTTGGTTGCTATGCTTTTATATCTGTTTGTACATGACTTGCTTGTTCAGTGCTGTTAAATTGCAAATTTAATTCTGACATTATTGACGTGAAGCCTGTGGGTTCCTGAAGCTCACACATTAGTAATAGCGCCTAGATCGGACCACTTTTTATTCAGTGTTCATACTGAGTAATCATTAAAAAAATAGAGTAAAGAATGCTGTCAGTTTGCTGTCATGCCTAGTGTAGTATCAGCATCCTTGTTGCAAAAGCCTGCTGTATTTTCCCTCATTTAAAATGCAGCATGGATGAAAGTGTATTGAACAATCTGTTAAGTTTGGATTTAAGTCTCTAGGGACATTAAAAAAAACAACTTCATCCACTCCTTCCTGATGTCTGAATGCTGGGTTATATTTCTGCTGCAATGAAGCACATTTTCAAATCTGCATGGCAGAGAGGGTGTGATATACGTACATGCCTCCAAAATCATAGCAGCATGTCATGTATATATAGAGTGCTGTGTTTACTATCCAGCATTCTGGTCTAAGCTGATTGGTTAAGGAAGGGAGGTGTGTCCAATTGTGCTCTCAAAAATGTTGTGATTTGACATTAATATACAATACATGAAATGTTTTAAATATTGCCACTATACTGGTTAAATCTGGCTACCAGCCTGGCATTGTTCCTATGCAGCACTGTAATGAGTACAAAGCATCTGGAAAGTGCTGAAGGGTAGCGAGGTGAGAGAGAGACAGAAGTGGCGCTGCAGCTCTGCTTTGTGCAGCTCTGCTTGTCAATATGGGCAGAAAGTGTATGCTAAAACTTAACTTTATGTAACTGCTATATAATTAACTACTGCATAATTAAACATGTGGCTGAGGTAGTAAACATGGACATGCAGTCAATTTCTGTTAAAATTTTTGATGCTATAGAAAAGGCTTATACTGTATTTTCAGCTTAAATCCACAATATTCATGCTTGTCCTTAACTTGTCTTTTTCTGAAAAGGTAGGCTCACACGATACCAATGTTAGGCTGATGTGTCCTAATGTTTGGTCCAAATGTTGTACCGATGTTTGTCGATGTTGTATTGATCTGTACTAATGATTTACCGATGTTCATTAATGTTGTACTGATCTTTACAGATGTTGTACCGATCTTTACCAATGTTGTTCTGATCTTTACAGATGTTGTACCGATCTTTATCAATGTTGTACCGATCTTTACCAGTGTTGTACTGATCTGTACTGATGTTGTACTAATCATTAATAATGTTGTATTGATCTTTACTGATGTTGTACCGATCTTTACCAGTGTTGTACTGATTTTTACTGATGTTGTATTGATCTTTACCAATTTTGTACCGAACATTACCAATGTTGCATTGATCTTTACAAATGTTGTACTGATCTTTGTCGATGTTGTACTGATCTGTACTGATGTTGTACTAATCATTAACAATGTTGTATTGATCTTTACCAATGTTGTACCAAACCTTACTGACACTGTATTGATTTTTACATATGTTTTACCAATTTCTACCAATCTCTACCAATCTTTACTCAGGTTGTACACATCTTTACTGATCTTTACCTATGTTGTACCCATCTTTACCGATGTACTGATCTTTACAGATGTTGTACTGGTCTTTACTGATCTTTACCTATGTTATACTAATCCTTACCAATGTTTTACATGTTTTAAACATGCTGAAAAATTCTCAAAGATCGGAACCATCTGTAAAGATCAGGACCAACATCGGCATCGTGTGAGACTACCCAAAGGAAACTGTTCTCCATGTGGTCATTAATACTACACATTCAACTGTGAGCTTTAAACTAAATGATGTGAGTGTACTGTGATGAAACACGTGAATTCTGTATGTTAATCTTGAAAAAATTGCATTTTTAAAAATAGAAATCTGTATTGTAATGGTTTATAAACGCCACAAAATGCCATCTACTGGGAAAAATTATCCTGAATCTTGCATGGGCCATGGTGATGTAGAGTCGATGCTTTGGTACTTCTCTGTCATAAGATTTTTATTAAAAAAAAAATAAACAGCTAAACGAGGAAATAGGGTGCTACTATGGTGTAGTAGTTACCTCTTCCGCCTCTCTGCAAGATGGTCGTGGTTTCAAGTCCCAGTGCCCTGTGCTTGCGTGGGTTTTTTCCAGATACTCGGGATGACCCTACTAGGATTAAGCAGGTCAGCAAATGAGTGAGTGATTGAGTGAGTGAGGGAGTGAGAGAGTTAACAAGGAAATAAAGGTTAGCACCAATGAATCAGTGATGGGCGTCCCACCTATTCCACACCCAGCCCTTGATTAAGTATATGTTTAAAGTATATGTTAAATGATACTAAAAAAAAAAAAAAAAGAAAGAAAATAATGGGGTAAGAGGGTAGGCTGGGACTGAAGTTACACTTTGTTACACCACTGGTTTTTCTCCCTTCTCTCTGCAGGGAGGTGTGACACTTTCATTCAGTTTTTCCTTTTCAAACCCAGTGGAGACATAAACCCATGCTCAGGATGCGCTCACTTGTTTATAAACGTCTTAAATCCAGTGGAAGCCTGCGTAAAGATATTTCCACGTATGCAGGAACCGTACAGGGTTTAGTTTTCCATTGGTGTTGCATCAGTCTGTAGTGCTATAGGGTGAAAACGTTGCAGTGACTTCAAAACCACTGAGAATTTAAAAATGGCCCATGATTGCAGGGTAGTATTCATGTATGGATTACAAGAAATATGGAGAGAACTCTAGTGTTTGAAATCATTCATTCATTCAAATTCTAAGCCACTTAATCACCCTGAATAACTAGCCAGACCATCACAGGGCAACACAGACAAACATTCATACTCACATTTACACCCAGGGTGAATTTGGAACAGCGAGTTAGCCTAATGTGCATGCTGGACTGAAGGAGGAAACCTGAAGGAGACCCAGGGAGAATATGCAAACTCCATACAGAGACCCCCAAGCCCAGGAACCATTCTTGCTGTGAGGCTGCTGTGCTAACCACTACATCACCATGCTGCCTACAACAACCATATAAACCCACATTAGAACCACGTATACTGTCTAAATAAGGCTATTTTAAAACACTTATAAATACCACCTCAACAAAAACATGAAAAAAAAAAAGCAGTAGTAGCATGTGATGATAGATTGTTTCTCAAAATGGCACATTTCCTCATTAACGCAGGTGCTGCTGTGCTGTTCCAGAGTCTCAGTTACACAACAGGCCAGAAATCCCCAAATTGCCCACAATCAATAAATCAGACACACACACACACACACACACACACACACACACACACACACACACACACACACACACACACACGTCTTACTCTTGTGCACAATTTAATGTATGCTTATATATACACTTATAATACACACAGGACATACTTTCACTCACTCATTTGCTGAACCACTTAATCCCATTATGGTCATGGGGAGGCTGGAGCCTACCTCAGCCGACACTGGGCGAAGGCAGGGTACACCCTGAACAGCTCGTCAGACCATTACAGGGCAACACACACACAACCAGTCACACTCACATCTAAGACCAATGTGGAACAGCCGATAAGCCTAATGTGCATGTCTTTGAACTGTGGGAGGAAACCGGAGTACCCTGAGGAAACCCATGCCAGCGTGGAGAGAACGACTCTCAGAGACTGCTCACATAAAATCAAGTTTGTTAAAGTTGAGTTAATACTATCCAGAGCAAAGCAGTCGGGTTTGGAGAGAGGCAAGTATTCTGGCAAGTCATTGTCACATCGCGTGACAAGTTGGTTGGAAATCGTGTCTTTTGGGGGAAGTTCAGAAGGTGCATTTCCTCTTCAAGCAGGGTGTCTCAGACTAGGCGTTGTAGCAGATGTTTCTTGTTTTACAGCACACTTCCTCTTTCTTCCCGGTCACAACCCAGCCTGCACTTGTATGTGGGACCCATGTGAGTAGTAAGTGGGCTGAAAATTGGGACCCATATGGGACTGTCCATGGGTTCCATAGTGGCCCCATGTGGGTTATGCTATGGCTACATGGGCAAAAAGTGGGTATGGGCCCAATATGGGCTTCTTAACTGGGGCTCACTTGGGTCACATAGGTGCATCCCACATTGGCAAGCCCAAATGAGCCACCTATGTGGGTCATAGCTGAGTTTCCAATGGGTAATTAATTCTTGAGGGCAGGTGACATGGGGCCATTATGGAACTTGTGGACAATTTTATATGGGACCCATATTTCAGCCCATTTACTACCCACATGGGCCTGGCGAACTGTCCAGGGTGTACCCCGCCCTCGCCCATAGTCTGCTGAGATGGGCGCCAGCTGATACAAGTGCTAGCTGGGAAGACACTCTTTCTGTTTTCTCTCGGTTATGTACAAACATAGGGTTTATTTAAGGGACAAGCTGAGACTACATTCATCATTTATTCATTTTCTAAGCCGCTTAATCCTTACTAGGGTCACGGTGAGGCTGGTGCCCATCTCAGCAGACTATGGGCGAGGGCCATGGACAGGACAGCTCGCCAGGCCATCGCATCGCATACGCCTGAACCCGGAAATCAAGCTCAGGCCGCTGAGAATATATCTTGATGCAAATGCATGTAGAACTTCCAAGTTTGTATGTTGTAAAAAGAAACTGATGTACCATTTACTCACAGTGTTTCAAGAGACTTGGTCTGTTGGACACAGAATACATGCATCCAGAAGCTCAGTGCTGATCGAATCATTTCAGCTTTGTAATTTACATGTTAATTTAAAATAGACAAGTTAAGCATGTAGCCAGGTATATTATCCTTGAGGGAGTTTACTCTTTATTTGTGCGAAAGAGAGAGAAAGGGAAAGGTTTTGTGTGTGTGTGTGTGTGTGTGTGTGTGTGTGTGTGTGTGTGTGTGTGTGTGTGTGTGTGTGTGTGTGTGT
>JBCNYH010000026.1:20722862-20735362 GCA_039654325.1 Tandanus tandanus
GTGTATTCTTTTTGTTTCTTTTTGTTGGTGGGGAAAGTTCTCCCTAAACCTCCTTCGAGAAATGTGGGTGCATCTCTCTCTCTCTCTCTCTCTCTCTCTCTCTCTCTCTCTCTCTCTCTCTCTCTCTCTCTCGCTCTCTCTCTATCAAACTCTATCTATCTATTTATCTATCTGACTGTTTATATATTTCCCTGTCTGTGCCTCTGAATGCTCTTTTTTTATTTTCTGTCACTGTGATTGAAACACACATGTACTACACATGCTTTTGATGACAAGTAGCATAAATTTGTGCCTCACCCACATACATACACAGATAGCATGCATTTGAAAAAGAGTGAAGAAAAACAAAAGGATATGATCAGTAAAGTTTTTGTCTTTACTTGGTCGCAATCTCTCTTGCTCTCTCTCTCACACACTCTCTCTCTCTCTCTCGCTCTCTCTCTCTCTCTCTCTCTCTCTCTCTCTCTCTCTCTCTCTCTGTATCCTTGCCTCTCTGTGTCCCCAGTGAAATATGCATCTCTCCATTCAATAGCTAATCAATGATGCTCCCTGCTGACCCAGTACAAGTACCACTCCGTCTTTGTCAGTTATGCCTACTGTGTGTGTGTGTGTGTGTGTGTGTGTGTGTGTGTGTGTGTGTAAGTGACTGAGAGAAAGTGAGAAAGAGAGAGAGAGAAAGAAAGACAGACAGACAGAGAGAATGTGAGAAAGAGAGGGAGAGAGAAAGAGCAAGAGAGAGAATGAGAGAGAAATAATGAGAGTATGTGAGAGAGAGAATGTGTGTGTGTGTGTGAGAGAGAGAGCGAGAGAGAGACAGACAGATAGAGAGAGAGAATGTGACAAAGAGAGGGGGACAGAGAGAGAATGTGTGTGTGTGTGTGTGTGTGTGTGTGTGTGAGAGAGAGAGAGAGAGAGAGAGAGAGCGAGAGAGACCTGTTGCCCAGGCCAACATTTGTTTCAAAATTGTTTTAAATGCAGTCGTGGAGCAGATAAGCCAAACAATCGTTCATTTGATGATACAAGCATGAAATTTGGCAGAAATATTCATACCAAATTTCATGCTTTTATCATCAACTGAAAGATTCTGGCCAAAAATCAGTTAGCTGCTCCACTACAGCATGATATCGTTATTTATGCTGCTCTCTCTCTCTCTCTCTTTAAAGAATGACAGGACTAAAACAAAAGCAGCAAGGACACACATCTGTTCTGTGCTTTTTTCATTGCTGTATTTATTATTTTCATTCCTTTCTTTGTGATGTGGAATATAATCCCTAAATTCCCTTCGGTAAACCTCTATGCATCTCTCTCTCTCTCTCGCTCTCTCTCTCTCTGTCGTTCTCTCTCTCTCTCTCTCTCTCTCTCTGTGTGTGTGTGTGTGTGTGTGTGTAATTCATTGAGACATCACACAGTGCCCTCTGGCTATGTTTGCACGCATCAAGAATCCTAGCTCAACCAAACTTTACTCTCTCTCTCTCTCTCTCTCTCTCTCTCCCTCACACACACACACACACACGCACACACACACACACACACTACCTGTATGGCAAATTCCTTGTGCACATACGAACACAATCATAAATGATCTTCCACATTCTGTTCATGAACTTGAAAAGAACTTCAAACGCTAAATGAATTTTTCATATAGAAACAAGATCCAAAACTTTTAGGACATTTTATGCTTCAACATGTCCAAAATTACTCATAAATCACAGCCTTAATATGTTTTTTTTTAATTAAAATCCTATCAGATATTTATGAAATTTTGCTTTTTAAGCACAGCATATAGTATATACAGTATATTTCAGTTTTAATAGTCAACCTGTCATATTTTTCTTTATTACACAATAATAATAATAGCAAGCACTAATTTGAATCTTTAATCTTTTAATCTTTCTGCTTCGTACCAAGAATATTAGAAATAGATACCTGCAAATTGATGACACACTTATAGGTCACTCAGGATCATGTGTTAGGTTTAGTTTTAAAATGAATCAGAAATAGGGCAGCAGGGTAAGGTAGAGGTCAGCACGTCTGCCTCACAGCAAAAAGATCCTGGGTTCAAGCCCCATGCTCAGTGAGGGTGTGTGCTTGTGTGGGTTTCTTCCGGGTACTCCAGTCTCCTTGCACCAAAATATTCACGTTATTATGTATTTCTGGGTCTACTTTACTGAGTTCCTGTATATGTCCTTGCTTGTGTGTGAGACAGAGAGAGAGAGAGAGAGTGAGCTAGAGATGGAAATATATTACTCAGAAAGAATATTTCTCAACAAATACCAATATAAATAAAACAAAAATACCAATATAAATAAATGCCACATTCATTCATCTTTTGTTGTTGTTGTCTTCAGAAAACTGGAATCCATTGAGAAGCAGCTATAAGCTGTATAATCAGGAGGTTTTTACTTTTTAAATGCAAAATAATATGCCAGATATGAGTCTTGCTTCACGAAGACCCAAGAATGTGTGGCGCTATATATTATATTTATTGTACCCACTGGGTATGAGCAATTGCTCGTTCTGATTGGCTGTTCTACTACTAGGGTATCTCTCCATATAGTGTTAGTGGCTACATCACTACAACCCGTGGTAAAACACTCACTAACGCTCACAACACGCACAAATCACTAAGAAAATATTTGATTATAGGAAGACATTTTTTTGTTTTGTTTTATTTTGTTTTGAACATTCAGGTGGGTTTTTTCCATCCAAAACATACTTTATCCACCTGATAACCTGATGACAAATAACAAGCCTCCAGTCGTCTGTGTTGCTTGGTGTCGGTGATTGGGGTAGAAGCATTCGTAACTGGTCTGCTGAACCCAGAAGTGCTGCTATGTTAGCATGCGTTCTTGCTGTGAGGCGGACATGCTAACCACTAATTCATCATGCCAGATACAGCTACTTGGAGCCCAAATCCAACATTAAGTAGAAACAGAAACAGAATATCGGCTACACCTTCTGATTTAGTATGAACTATGTCTTGTCTGTTCTCTGAGTTTCTTGTTAGTTTCATAAAGTACTAGCATTGATTTTTTCTTTTTTTTCAGTGTCCTCTCCTGTCACTCACTTTGCTTGTCAGTCACACTGACAGTACAACAGAGCTACAAATTAGCACAGGGGAGAATGACAATCTGTGTGTGGCTTTCTAAACACCAGGCACTCTCCTAGGACTGCAGCAGGAACTACTCCTATAGCTTTCGAATGCAGTTAAAGAACTGAACCCAGCACTTCTTTTGCAGGACAAAGCTGTCTGATTATAAAAGAGTCTGTTGCTAGTATCTAAGCAAACTATCACATGCAACCACTCACTCACTCACTCACTCACTCACTCACACATTTGCGGAACCGCTTAATCCTCTTAGCCAATCCTGGGCAAAGTCGGTATACACCCTGAACAGCATGCCAAACCATTGCAGGACCAACATACACACGACCATTCACCTCACATGTAAGGGCAGTTTGGGACAGCCAGTTAGCCTAATGTGCATGTCTTTGGACTGTGGGAAGAAAACCGGTGTACCCGGAGTAAACCCATGCAAACTCCTCCCAGAAATGCCCAAGCCCTGGACTCAAACCCAGAACCTTATTGCTGTGAGGCAAACGTGCTAACCACTACACAACCATGCCACACCACAAGAAATCAATGTTCTTCATTTATCTAGCCGTAGCCCGCAACATTACATTACAAGACAACATTACAACTTGATCTATTAACAACGTGACTATTTCGTCCTTCAATTATTGTGTTTTCCAACCAAGAGAACTTGTGTAGCTTCACCAGCCAAGAAGACTATTGGAGAGGGTCACTGTCCTCTGGCCTCAGCTGTAACAACTCTCCGCCAGCTTTTAATCATACAGGGAATAGAAAAAAAAGGTAGCACAGAGGTTGATGGCCTTACAGCAAAATATCCATGTTGTGGCAGATTGCGCTAATTCTGCATCCTTGTGGCAGTGAATCAATAGAATAAGGTTCTGCTGACGGTGGTCTGATTACATTAATGCAGAGGGTGCACACAGCAATTCTGACATACCCAACCTGGACCAGCTAGCACTCTGGGCCATTCCCAGCTGGCACAGCAAAACAGAAAAGATTGCCAGCACAGGTGTTCGTACTGAGGTGCACAGGGCCAATTTTTTGTGGTTGCTCAATCGGCACTAAACTAATGGAGGCCGTCATGGACAAAGCAATCCTCATAAATATATATACATATACATAGAAAGCAAACTGCTGGAGATACCTCAGAGCAGGACTCCAACTCACTTGGAGATTCTCAGTTGCCTTACAACGGGAATTATTTTAAACTGGCAGCTTGACAGTCCGAAGACACCTGTCAGAGGGACCAGGTCGACCTGAGCAGGATGCTGTTGATTCCTTGCCTTTGCAGGTGAATTGTACAATCACTCTATTGACTGTGGGAAGAGGAATCCTAAGGTTTTTTTTGCAATGTGACTCTGGCTAAGTCCACCCTCAGACTGACCCACAATACGCCCGCTTTGAAAATGAGATGACTCTTTTGCTCCTGGTGTTTGTGGCATTGCTATTTGCTATAAACCATTTATATCATGTAACCTAAAATTAAAAATTTTTATTATATTTACAGGTTTAACAGATAAAACTCTGATGAAGGGTGTCTAATTACTTTAGGTTTAGCCTAACAATTATGCATACAATATAGCATCATAGCAATTGTTTGTATTGGTTAATTTTTCAACTGTTTTTTTCCTCCGTCAAGAAGGTTATGTGATTGCCAGCGTTTACTTGTCTGTTTGTTACCGACTTCAAGCAAAAAGTTATGGATGGATTTTCATGAAATTTTCAGGGAAAGTAGAGAATTTCTCAAGGAACAAAAGATTAGTTTTTCGTCTACTTCCGCCAAGGATGTTAAACAGGAGAGAGACCTCAGAGCAGGACTTGAACTCACTTGAAGATTCTCAGTTGCCTTACAATGGGAGTTCTTTAAACTAATTATTCTCTTCAGTTACAGAATAAGAATACATTAAACCAATCATCAGGAGATTGTCTCTCAACATTACTAAAGGCCGACTGGGAATCTAGGGGGAAATTTGTTGTGCTGTCTGGGTGGAAAAAGTGGCATCCCCTTTAAATCACATAAAATCTGGCTTTTGATTGTGGTGTGATGGGCTGTCTGCTTGATGGGAATGGACAAATGACCCAAGTGGAAGAAAATAGGAATGTAAATCTCAACTAAAGATGAAAAGAAATTTTTAAATATGAACTTAAAATATAAACGCTTGCAAGATGTAAATGGGAGGGAGAAGGGATGCCAGTTTTATTGGTAGAACCTTTACCGTGAATGCAAGTAACAGTGTGTATACTAATGTGTTCTATTCCAAAAGGACATAACTTTGGGCAGCATGGAAGCGTAGTGGTTAACACCTTCGTCAGGTGAACTTTAAAGCAACATTATTTGATTTCAGGAATGTTTCAGGAAATTCAACTGGAAAACTGAGGCATAAAGGACCTTTAACACAACGACTTTCAAAAAACGAAAAGTTATCTTATGTATATCCTCCTATAGTAATGGACTACTCAGTAAAGGTTAAACAAGAACTTTGCAGTTTATGACATTTCATTTATCAGTTACTACATTTGAATAGGACCAATGGAACATATTAGCATTTTGTTACTGCTATACAAATCGATGGGAGCTGGCTAGACAGCTAGCTGATGCGTTTTAAAGTGTGTGTATGGCTACTTCAGGGTTTATTTCTGCAAGCAGAGCAAAAATAAACAGATTATTTTTTTCATACAGTGTCCGAAATGTCTCTAACTTGATATTAATTTCTTGTTTATAGAACTGTTATACAACATATAAAATCTTTTCCTAGGGCCATATCACAGCCGTACCAATACTCCATATAACTGCACTGTTACTGGTGTGATTTGTTTATTAATAATCCTTTTTTTTTTCTTTACGAAAGAACGAAAGTCTCAATTATGCAGTATAAAAAATTTTAATTCACACTTACAGTTTTTTGTGACATAGTGGGTTTTGTTGACTAACCCATATTTTAGGTCTCCTAAGAATAACTGATACTGAGACAGGTGAAAACTGACAGTGTAGTTAGTCATCTGAGTAGCACATTCTCATCCCATTACAATTCAAAAGAAAGATGACAAAAGCTAAAGGAAGCTCAAGTACTGTGTATCACATTTACCCAGTCTTTTGTTGGGCTCCTTCAACTTCACATCACAGCCCTTTAAACTCAAGCTAAGTTAAGATTTAACCTTTCTTCCACATACCACTAACCAAAACCACAAATAAAGTACTAGGTGCGATCACTGACTATACTGTGATGCCAGCATTGACTAAACTTTTTTTGAAATGCTCATGTCAAATCAACATGACAGCTAACATTGAATTAATATTCCAGGCTTTCCAGGGATCCTTGTTACAGCAGCGCAAAGGCAGCATTATAGTTTAGGCAATTTTATATCAAGTAACTTGCGGAACAAGCTCAATTGAGCTACACACCGGAGGTATATCTGTAACACATTCTGTTTCGGCTACATTGTAAGTAATGATAATAATTCCGTTTCCAGTTTGAAAATCTGAAACCTTCATAAAATTTTTCATCAGGTCATCTAGTATAAGTCTGCAAAGTTTTGTGCTATTCCGGACAGTTATGATGATGGAGTAGGACTTTGAAATTTCATTTACGTTTACAGCATTTGGCAGACAATTATCATTTTTATACAACTGACGGTTAAGGGCTTTGCTCAAGGACCCAACAGTGGTGTTGGTGGGGATTGAACCGCTGACCTTTGGATCAGTAACCCATCACCTTAACCACTGCCTTCATGACCGTGATGCTTCCGGGTCAAAAAGTGAAAAGCCTCACCCCGCAGAATTGAAGGCATTGTCATGTAGTATAATGTTGCCAAATTCACATCATGGAGCAGTTAGACTTTTTTTAAAGTTATGATGTCATAATTCTTTTCAATTCAAAAATCCAAAATTGGGCTCCATAGAATTCTAGCTATTGTGGACAAGAACAAGTCTGCCAAGTTTCATTTGATTCTGATCCCTAATAAAGGAAGAGTTGGAAGTTTAGAGACAACAACAACGAAAAGAAAGGTGACACCAGAGTTTGACACCAGATAATTCCAGTGTAAAAATGGAAAGGTCCAGGAAAGAGACAAGTTCAGTTCAACTTCAGTGGGAATTGTGAAAGAGCAAAAGAGAATCTCATGTTCATCAATTTTGCACATCAATAAGAAACAACTTTATTTAAACATGAGCCCTCAATGAGGTTGCAAATCTCTAACCACCACAATGAATCCATTGATTAGTTAATGAATTAATTAATAGGGCGGTGGTGGCTCAGTGCGTAAGGCTCTGTGTCGCTAACCCGAAGTTCAAGGGTTCAAGCCCCAGTACCACCAAGCAGCCACTGTTGGGCCCTTGAGCAAGGCCCTTATTTCTTAACTGCTCAGTTATATAAAAATATGTCACTCTGGATAAGGGTGCCTGCCACATGCTGTAAATGTAATTGTAAACCTATCGAACACCATACAGGACTCCTTCTGACCCCCTGTCTGATGTTATGTGACTTACATGGGAGCTTAAACTGATTTAAGGCCTTGTCACATATGTTGCACCACCGGTATACGAGAGGTCCACAGCAGGAAACTGGGCAAATTCCTAGGACAGTTGTTAGTGTGTCATACAAATCTCACCTGTTTTGTGATGGAAAACGCTGTATTAGACCCTTGTCATTAAATTTTTAACATGATTAGAAAAGAAATTGTAATTCTTGACATCAGGTCCATTTCCTAGGTATGCTGTTTGATGTCCTACAATGACCCATGGCAGTTTTATGAAAGACATGCTAATTTCATATGGTTTTTGGGTCATGTGATATGCTCAGTCATACAGTTTTTTTATAATAGTAATATGATTGGCATATGTTAAACCCACAGGACTTTCTTACACACCCACATGTACTGTACAAGACTTTTTGACAGTGGTAGGTTGAGCGTATGTACATCATGTAACACATATAAAGTGGTTGTTTTTCAAGCAAGTATCACAGGAATAATATGAGTACTTTTTTATCTTGCAACATTGACATGAACACTGTACTATTTGACTTACAGACTTGACCTATTTTCCCCATGACACATGTACAACACATCTTTTATATGTGAACGCAACTCCGCAGCTTTCAAATCCACCTACATGCATCAGTTCCTTTTGTCATAGCTCTGCTAAATTAGTACAGCAAAGGAAAAAAAAAAAAAAAAACAGGTTGTTTGTGAAAGGACTTTATCTACATGTTTGTATGCCATAGCAGCCCCAGTGCAGACTCTAACACTACACCACTGATGATTCTTTAAGGATCTGTTGGTACTATACTGAAGCATCTAACAATATACAGACCTACAGGGATATTGCAGAGGTGTAAGTAAGGGTAAGGCATTCAGTCTGAAAACAGATGCTCTATCATGGCAGCATGACAGAATTAGAGCCAGAGTGTATTATCATTCTATTACAGATAGACTAGTGGGTTGGGATCATTTCCCCTGGAAAGAAAATGTAGAAGCAAAGACTCAATGCAGTGAAGACATGATTGACAGATACTAAGGCATCTCAGAGTGGGCAGAATTTTTTTTTTATTAATCGCTGAGGCTATTGACAACACATGTGTACCCAATCTTTGTGGGCCAACCCATGTTCACTGGGGTTCCTTCCTCTGTTGTCTCAGTAATTTTGCTTTGAGGCACTTTCATTCAAATAAATGATAGAAAGCTGATGTGTTTGGCAGTTCAGATACATTGGGTAACTACTAGCCAATCCAAATGAAGGGAAAAGAAAACAGTGTTTATAATAGGTCGCCTGCTAGTAACTACTGCACCATGTTGGAGCCGTTACTACTTTTATATCTTGGGGTGGGGCATTTAGGACTCCCTTGGCTATTCCCGGTGGTTTCCACTGTCGTCGAGGGATTCCCCAAGTGGCGTCCATATTTCTCCTGGGGATCACTGTTTATAAATTAGTAAATCAGCCTCGTATTAAGCTACCTCAAACAACCTTACTCAAACTGCTGAAACAATTAACATTGGCTATGATAGTTATTAGCTCCCACCCATCGGGAGCAATAGGAGTGGGTTCTGTCTGTCTGTCTGTCCATCTGTCACACTTTAGTTTCCGGACATTTACTTGCCGCGCGCTGAAGCTGGGGCTTTCACACTTGGTATGCTGTCTCACTACTAGGATGAGTTTATGTGTGAGTGACCTTGACCTACTTTTCAAGGACACGGAGGCAAAACTGTATATTATGTTTCTGGACATTTACTTGCTGCGCGCTGAAGCCGGGGCTTTCCAACTTGCTATGCTTGTTCTATATTGGCATATTATAAAAATAACGTCTAGACCCCTTTGGTCTATTTTTTTCCTAGTGTATGGTCATGAGGCACGGTTACATGTCTTTATCTTCATGTTCATTTTCTCACTCTTGACTGTGAGTCATTTTGTGTCTCCTCTGGAACCCCAGCAAAGTTTGCTACCTGTTTCTGCAGGAAGCACCAGCTGGTGTATCGGTCCAGCCAAGAGCAGCACTAGCTTCAAAAGGCTATCCCTATCAAGGGGACTGTACAAAACAGCACATTCTAGGTATGAAATTGTACCTTGTTAGAATGTACCTATTTTTTTCCTTTAGTTGGTAGGACATTAGAGAGAATTTCTCACCTGGCACATCCACACAGGCTGTCCTTTGTTACTGTCTAGAAATATACCACTGATCAAAGTTTTATGATGATCAAGCGGTTGGAAGGACTCTTTAGCTGGAGCCCATCCCAGGAACACTGGGCATGAGACAGGAATGCTCCCTAGATGGTACACCAGTCCATCACAAGCCTTTATGGAGACACTTTTACATATTCATTTACACGTATTTATGGTGGCATAGTGGCGCAAAGGATAGGAGTCCTAGGCTTTCTGTGTGTAGCTTGCATTTTGTCCCCATACTCCTGTTTCCTTCCTCAGTCTATACATGCACATCAGGCTAATTAGCTGTTCTAAATTGCCCCTGGGTGTGAATGTGAATGATTGTGTGTTGACCCTGTGATGGCCTAGCAGGTTGTTTAGGGTGTACCCAGCCTTTGCCCAGAGCTGGCTGAGATAGGCTTCAGCTTCTCCATGACGCTAGTAGGATTAAGCGGTTCAGCAAAGTAATGTATGATTTTACATCTACAGTAATTATTTACAAATTGACTTGTATGTTTTTGGGAGGCAGGAGGAAACTAGAGAACACAACTATGACGCAAGCAAGGTCCTGGGTTCGATCCTTACTATCTCGGGCATTTCTATGTGGAATTTCCATGTTCTCCCCGTGCTTGCTTGGGTTTCCTCTGGGTACTCCAATTACCTCCCACAGTCCAAAAACATGCACATTAGGCTAGCTGGCTGTTCCATATTGCCCGAAGCTGTGACTGTGAGTGTGAATGGTTGTGTGTGTTAGCCCTGTGATGGTATGGAGAGCTGTTCAGGGTGTACCCCGTGTTTTTTCCACTGTCGACTGCGATAGGCTCCAGCCACCCCGCAAACCTAGAAGGATTAAGAGATTGTTTAAATGAGTGAGTTAGAGATGAGTTACAGTATACACCCCCCCCCCCTTTCTCTCTCTGCCGCAGTCCTTCATCACTCTCTAAACACAGTAAATACAAAGACACACACACAAGAGGATGTCTCCATCATCGGTTCTGCTTTAGTCGCATCATAACCATGTCTCACTTCCTGAGGCAACAAAAGCTGTTGATGTTAAAGGTGTTGGTTGTAGGGAGGTGTGTGTGTGTGTGTGTGTGTGTGTGTGGGTGGGTGTGTTTTGTTAATTCTTTTCAGTTTACTTGCTAATGCTATGTGGAACCACAGTGCTTTTGTTTTATGCCTGAAAGTGAACAGCGAGCATGTGTGTGTGCGTGTTTCAGGCAGGGGGTCTCAGTATTAAGGTTTGTTTACCAGTGCACTAATTCCTTGTTAGCGCTAGCGCTAGTCAGCGGGGCACCTTTGATTCTCGCATGCTAAAATTCCCTCTCTTGTTCTCGCTCTCGTATACTTTCCACCTCTTCCTAGCTCTCTGTTTCTCTTTTCCCTTGGTTATACGATGGTATTTGTGTACTCATATATTAGACTGAATACCCATTTGCTAACACCTTAACCTTGAAGCTAATAAGTTACAAAAACAGAACAGCCGCAGTAAAATTCTATCTTCGTACCTTATATATTGCTTAGATATCATTTTATTTACTTTTTACTTTATTTGATTCTTAGGACAAAATTAGATTTAGGTCATTATCTGACTTCCAGTCTACATTTACGAAAAGTCGGGAGGAATTTTGGTATATGATTCAAATGCTCATTATAGCACATGTCGTAAGCCATTTTGTTGTCGCGTCCGTGCTCACATGCCCACACAGACAACTCAATAAATGAAGAAAATGGCAGAAAAATTGCCATATATTGTGCAGGCACAGAAAATGTTCTTGTGTAGTCAGTGTTGTTTTTCCTTGAGGAGAAGCAAGTTATATTATGACTGTTTCTTTTTATTTTATGATAGCTAATTTGACGAACAGGGGTGGCATGGTGGCGCGGTGGTTAGCACGTTTGCCTCACAGCAAGAAGGCCTGGGTTCGATTCCCAGGCTCGGGGCATTTCTGTGTGGAGTTTGCATGTTCTCCCCATGCTTGCATGGGTTTCCTCCGGGTACTCCAGTTTCCTCGCACAGTCCAAAAACATGCACAGTAGGCTAATTCGCTGTTCCAAATCACCCCTAGGTGTAAGTGTGAGTGTGAATGGTTGTAGGTGTGTTGGCCCTGCGATGGCCTGGCGAGCTGTTCAGGGTGTACCCCGCCCTCACCCAGAGTCGGCTGAGATAGGCGCCAGCCTCCCCGCGACCCTAATTAGGATTAAGCAGGTTAGAAAATGAATGAATGCCAAGAGCATTGCAAAACTGAAAACATTGTTGTATCATCCAGCAGGAAAGACAGAAAGATGAAATTCACTACCCATTCTTATGTCCTTTATTAAGAAGAACATGCACTGAGACTAGACTTGGAATAGATCCGCAGAGGCTAAGAAATAAATAGTGCAGTCTCCTGTCTGTGTCCCATTAAACTGCAGTCAGAAAAAAAAGAAAAAATTGCCACGTCTCTACCCTCTTCTCTCTGATTTTGTCCTCCCGAGACATACCCTTTCATTATATCCTCACAAACTTAAAATCTTTCCAAATGAAACAAACAGCTTTAAATGCAGCCATGATGATAAATTTGGCAAAACACCCTGCAATTTCAAAGTCAGTATCATAGAAATAAATGCTACCAGGTTCATTAATATAACTATGGATAACATTTTTCTCCCTAATTTAGTCGTATCCAATTCCCACCCATCAACTTTTGCCTTCCCTATCACATGACCACCACCGACCAGGGAGGGGCGTAAGCATGCACATGCTCCCTCCGTGACATGCGATGCTACCAC
>JBCNYH010000026.1:20753054-20764248 GCA_039654325.1 Tandanus tandanus
AGCGCACATAGCGCCAACTTTACATCCATCTCTCTCTCTTACATGCACAAACACACACACACACACACTTTCTTCATCATTAAATCTTGACACCCTCTGATCTCTTTCGACAGCGAACCTGGCAATGGATACACATATAATCTGACCCAACGACTCCAAAGTACCCCCCCACCCCCCACCCGCACCCCTGTCTTTGTCCATATCACCATTACTTTTCCGATCCCTTCCTCCCTCTTCTCTTCCTTTAATCGTCCTCTTGTAGAACCAAAAACCAGCCTTGCAGGTATATAGCAGCAATCTTTACCCCAGCTTCAAGAATGGATATGTCCAAAAAAGAAAAAGCCTGACCTAAATATGGCTGAAAGACACAACATGTGACCTGCTTTGGGCTCTAGGCCACGACGAATGGGAGCAAGAGCAGATGACAGCAGATGGGCAGCATATTGTCCAGAGATGACCCGTGTATAATTGTACATAAAGTTCACTGCACTCGGATCTGCAGTCGAATTGCAGTTGAATTAATTGAATTGGGGTTGAATTTTGATCACTAAAAACCCCTGATGTGGGAATTCCTTGAACAGCTTTTGCTTGAAACATGCTTTTCTGTGAATCGTTCCGTAGAGATGGTGAAAAATGAACATATTAGCTCATTCATTTAACTGTGCCGCACGAACACGTTCACCTTTATAAAGTATACGCCTGTATGTTCTACAGGGTCACATGATCACTAACAAGCCGCCTCCTACAAATAGATCATGGGAATAAACAGATTGTTCATGGGAGGAAATAAAAAGTTCTTTATTTCCAGTGATCCTGACTGATGAGGTCAGTTTAAAAGCAAAATAGTTGCTATTTCATGTAATATAAGAAAAAGAATTATTCCTCTGAAAGTCCAAAGACATGCACATAAGGTTAACTGGCTGTTTCAGATTGCCCCTAGTTGTGACTGTGAGTGAGAATGGTTGTGTGTGTGTGTTGGCTCTGCAATGGTCTGGCCAGCTCTTTGGGGTGTACCCAGCCTTCACCCAGTGTCTGCTGAGATAGGCTCCAGCCTCCCTGCTGACCCTAATAGCATTAACCAGTTTACCAAGTCAGACGGTAAGAGAATTTTACAATCAACGACTTTTAATTATAGAAATCTTTGCAAGGATGATAGATATTATTGTATGTTTGCTATTGCATCTCATTTAGGAGAAATTCATTCATTCTTTCATTTTCTAATTAGGGTCGAGGGGGACACCCTGAACAGCTTGCCAGGCCATTGCAGGGCCAACATACACACATCCAATCACAGCCACACTCACACCTAGGGGTGTGCTTGGAACAGCTAAGTAGCCTACTCTGCATGGTTTTGGACTGGGAAGAAACCAGAGTACCCGGAGGAAACCCACACAAGCACATGGAGAACATTTAAACTCCAGACAGAAACGCCCGAGCCCGGGAATCAAACCCAGGCCTTCTTGCTGAGAGGCGGACGTGCTAACCACTGCACCACAGTGATGCCCATTTAGCAGAAATATTTACATATGTTAAATATTAAATATGTTTTATTCCCAGTGTCACACTATTGAGTTTAAATGTTTTCAGATTTACATTCCATGGACATTGCATTACTGCCCTTTTGGTTGCAGGAACATTCTGGAAAGAAAAGCTGAATGAATTTGATGATGATGATGATGATGATGATGATGATGATGATTATAATAATGAAATGAATAATCCCTTTTTATAGGAAAACCACATGGTTAAATACTAAAATCTTTCAGCAAAACGCAAACATTTTTTTTTTTAACAATGATAAGTTGAATTTAATATTAAGAAGTAAATATTGTACATGTGACAGGTAAATGTTATTGCATCATAAAATAGAAGAGCCAATCATATGCAAATATATGGAAATGTATGCCAAGGAAATTACAGCAGAGTAATGAAACCTTATATAAGTTTACAAAGGGAAGCGGGTGGGCTTGTATAAGGTGGGGGGTAATTTAAATATTTATAAAATTTGGATTTCTTGACAAGGCTAGGTGCTTTAATGTCTCTTTCAGTTGTTTAATAGAACCATTTGTCATCCGGTGTGAGAGAAAAAAACATTATGGCCTTCAAATTTTGGGGGCCCTTATAGCCTCCAATATATCACTGGAATTCTTAGGACCTCTATATCAGACAGAGATAAAGCTATAACCTTACAGTTTCTGACACACACACACACACACACACACACACACACACACACACACACACATAGACATACTGTATATATTTGATCTTTCGTTTTCATGTGATCATGTGACCACAAATTTAAGTCTTGTAAATAAACCAACGGTCGTTATAGCCGACTTTGGAGCTCTATTTCACTTACAGAGTTAATCATGATCAGAAGTCCGGCAATTTTTTTTTTCATTAACATAACAAGCTCAATCTTTATGTTTTACTAACTTCCTCTTCCTATAAAAGGATGGCATGTGCTGATTTATTTATGTATGTTATACGTATTCATTATCATTCATACGTTGAGAATTAATAACTGTAAATCCGCAAGTGTGAACAATAGCTAGATGTTTTGATCACGTGTAACAGCACTTCACTATTCAAACCTTTACAATAAATGTCTCACCCTTCTGATTGATGGCAGCTCACTTTAATTCATTTATAGACCGTCAATCATATTGATCTTTTCTTTGCCACGAGCAATCAATAGCCAAAGACGGGAGAGCGAAAGATGATAAATACGCTGTAAACCTGCAGTGCTCCATCACGCTGCACCTGAAGCATTAGGTGTTTAGAAATAAGGTTTTTAAAGCTCCTGTTATTCAGTATTTTATATCAAATATAATCAGCCAAGTTTATAGTCACAACATGCACCCCTGCAAATACCTGAGGTGCAGAGCCAGACCTGTTTCTCACACCTGGGCCGAGATACACCCAAAACATCCTATTTGCTTGCTTGCTTTCTAAAATGGTGACAACGTGCATTTTATTCACTCATTTTTTTTGTCTGATTGTTTCCCGCATTCTGTATTTTTTAAGTTGTTTCTTTGTTTGTGTGTTTGCTTGGTTTTTTTTCTTTCTTTCATTCCTTCTGTCTTTTGTTTTCATTTATTGAGTCTTTCGTTTATTTGTTTTTTCCTTCCTTCCTTCCTTTTTCTGTTTAATCCTGTTTTGTTTCTTTCATTCAGTCAATCGTTTTGTTCTTTCTTTCATTCTTTTCTCTATCCCTTTTAATAGATTACTTTTTTGTTCAATATGTACTTTTCTTTTTTCTTTCTTTCTTTAATAAATCACAATAATAAGCATTTCCTTTTATCTTTCTTTTTCTTTTTTAACTTGCTTCTTTTCTTCATTCCTTTTTTATTCTTTCCTTTCTATATTTGTTTCATTTCTGTCTTTCTTTTCTTTTCACATTTTCTGTCTTTCTATTGTTCTTTCTTTCTTTCGATAAATCGTGATATACTTTTTCTTTCTTTTATTTTTTTCTGTAGATAAAGTGTGATGTAGTCTTACTTTCCTTCTTTCTATCGATAAATCATGATATACTCTTTTTCTTTTTTCTTTCTTTCCATAAATCATGATGTACTCTTTCTTTCCTTTTTTCTTTAGATAAATCATGATGTACTCTTTCTTTCTTTATTTCATTCCTTCTTTCTTTCGATAAACAATGATGTAATCTTTCTTTCTTTCCTTCTTTCTTTTGATAAATCATGATGTACTCTTTCTTTTTTCCTTCTTTCGATAAACCATGATGTACTCTTTCCTTTGTTGAATAAATCATGATGTACTGTCTTTCTTTTTTCTTTCTTTCCTTCTTTCTTTGGATACATCATGATGTACTCTTTCTGTCTTTCTTTCTTTCTTTTGGTAAAACATTATGCACTTTTTCTTTCTTTCTTTCAATAAATCATGATGTGCTCTCTTTCTTTTTTTTCTTTCTGTCTTTCTTTCTTTCTTTTGGTAAACCACGATGCACTTTTTCTTTCTTTCTTTTAACAAACCGTTTCTTTCTTTCTTTCCTTTGTGTCTTTCTTTCTTTAATAATGCACTAGGCTGGTCAGCCCACTCTACCCCATCACCTAATGACCAAACAAAGTCACAAAGAAAATATTTCTTTATTTCCCGAGCAGCACTTACATGTTCGATGCTGATGATGATTCACGATGGACGAGTGAGGAGGCTGGAAAAACAAGCACGCCGTTCCTGCCTAATTCCATCCGAGTCATAATAATTTTTTAAAGGGTAATGATTGAACGGATCTCAGGAGTGGTGATTCATTAATAAAGGAACAAAGAGTGGTTTATTCCTCAGGGACCGATGGCCTCCACTCTCACGTCATTAAGCATACGCGTAAGAATATATGTCTAGATGAAGGTTTTTTCCTGCTTTTGGAGTAATTGTGGGGAGGCGAGGCAAACGGGCCAGATTTACATTTCTGAGAGCGATAACGTGTAAGCAATACTTCAGAAGCTCTGCTGTAATGGCTCTGAGAAAAGACGCTTACACTTAGTGTTTCCTTTCACTTTCCTTTTTTTAATAGATCACGTATTCACTCATTTGCTGAGCCGATTAATCCTATTAGGGTCGCAGGGAGGCTGGAGCCTATCTCAGCCGACTTTGGTTAAAGACGGGGTACACCCCGAACAGCTCGCCAAACCATCGCAGGGCAACACACACACACACACACACTCACAACCATTCACACTCATACTCACACCTAGGGGCAATTTGGAACAGCCAATTAGCCTGATGTGCATGACTGTGGGAGCAAACCCATGCAAGCAAACGCCCGAGCCTGGGACTCAAACCCAGGACCTTCTTGGAGCGAAGCAGACATGCTAACCGCTATGCCACAGTATCACAATTTTTTAATATATCAAGTGTCCTTATCACTTCTTGTTTTAAAATGTATATCATGTTTCTATTTTTCTTTGTTTCTTCAGTCTGGTAACAGCAATATTGTTTGCATCATTGTGTTAGTCATTATATATGTGTGTGTGTGTGTGTGTGTGTGTGTGTGTGTGTGTGTGTGTGCGTGCATGCATGTGCATGTGTATTTCTCTGTGTAAGTCTGCTTGTGTATAACCGTGTGTGCTGTGTATGTATGAGTATGTGTATAAGTATGTGTAAACATGTGTTTATGTGTGTGTTTGTGTGTGTTTGTGTATGTGTATCTGTGTGTGCGGGTGTGCGTGCATGCACATGAATGCGTGTGGGAGTGCATGTGTGTGTATATGCATGTGTGTGTGTGTGTATGCGCGCGAGTGCATGTGTGTGTGTGTGTGGGCGTGCGAGTGTATGTGTGTGTTAGATAGAGACAAAGAGACACTAGAGGCATGAAGAAAGTCACACTTTTGGCATGTACTGTACATGTGTACGTGAGATGGACGGAGAACCTTAGATAAGTTCAAGTTGTCCCAGTTTCCTTTTGTATTGTTGAAAACTCTCACTGCCTCACTGTGAGAAGAGGAAAAGAAAACTATGTAGAAAGAGAAAAACGCTGCATCCAAATACACATACTTCTATACTATTAGAATGGGGGGAAAATCATTATGTATGATGTCTGAATACTCAGTAAGCATTTAATAATAGTCAAAAGGTATCCAGATGATCTACCAAATCAGCAGTATGCAAAAGTACCACATTGCACTATCCCATAATTCAGATAAAGCCTGTGAGTTTTCTGAAGAAGAATTCCTCCAGGGGGAAAAAATAGAAAGACAATGGTAGAATTAAACAAAGCTGGCATCCAGTGGTAGTCATACTGATGTCACACTTTACTACTGTTAGTAAAAAGGAACTACAGGGATGGCCGGGTGGTAGGTAACTATGGTAGATATTTACCACCAACATTTTTTTTTATTCCAGTGAAATATTAAATCTGTTTTCAGTCACCAACAATTAAAAAAACTTTGTTTGTTGACAGATATGTGCAGATTTTCCCTTGATTTGTAAATAAAGATATTAATGCCCCTGTTGGTCAAAAGTGGGAACTGCAATAAATACTAATAGAATATTTTATAATATCTTAGAAACCTTTTTGGTTACTGAGCAGATTGCCAGATTGTGTTACTTAGGAAGACATATCACTTATCTCACTTAGTTGCCGCACTACCTCCTGTTAGGGTAGCCGGAAGGCTGGAGCCTATCTCAACCAAAGGTAGGGTACACCCTGAACCAGGACCAACACGCACTTAACCATTCATACCTAGGTGCAGTTTGAAACAGCAAATTAACATAATGTGCATGTCTTTGAACTGTAGGAGGAAAACCCGAGTACCCGGAGGAAACCCACACAATTACAGGAAGAACATGCAAACCCCACACAGAAACTCCATTGCTGAGCCCGGGACTCAAACCCAGGACCTTCTTGCTGTAAGCCGGACGTGGTAACACGTGTGTGTGTGTGTGTGTGTGTGTGTGTTCCCAAGATGACAACAAGAACTACATAACAATATTTAACCACATTCTATTTTTAGTTTGTCACATTCCAGAAATTATTGTAGAAATTTGAGAGTCATGATGTCAGCTGTAAGCGGAAACTTCTGGTCCACCATGACCTTAAGAAACAAAGTGATAGCTGGTGATTAATGACTGAATGACAGCCTTTAATTCAGTTAACTACAAACCTGCAAACAAGCAACCCTTTGTACTCTTCTTTCCTCTATCAGACGTGTGTGTAACTTTTATACCATGTTTGAGAATACCAAAAAAAACCCAACATATTTTCACCAAACCCCACAAGCACCTCAAATATCACTGAAATCTTTCTCCCATCTTAATTTAGTTCTTTCCTTGCATCTTAATTAGCTAGAGCTTACTGAATGCTTTCCTTTTATTGGCTCAGTATTGCAACACATGAATAAATTAGAGCATGTGTTTCATGTATATTAGATGTACGCTTTACGAAGTTAGCGCCAGCACTGGAAGCTAGAAATAACATATGATATTATGCCTTATTTTTGTACGCATGCTCTAGATTTAACAGTGAAGGTGTTAACTGGACTGTCTGAGTGTGTATTTAATTCAACAGTGTTTTGTTTTTTTTTGTTTTTTTGTTTTTTTCTGGGTTAACCCAGCTATCTTGGCTATTATGTTACATAGTGTTAATAGTACATGATATGATAATATAATATGTGGTTTTACAAGATTCTTGAACATTGGGTGTATTCACTTCTGCCATTGCATGTGTGTGTGTCCATGTGGAGACAGATGGTGTCTGGTGTCTGGCTCAGACGTGCCACCATCTGCTCACACCCAAATCAAATAAAGCATGTTCTTATTGATTCAAAGCAAAAGGGACAATAACACATAGGACATAGATGGAGGTACTAATTGAGCCAATATGAGACAAGTGAGCAGTTAACACTGTGTGTTAGGGGGAATTCATTAGCCTTTATTCATCACATTGTGTAGAGATGTATGACGTATGAACAAATCTGGGTCTTAATCATCAAACTGTCATGTGACGTCAAAGCTGTCATTTGATCACAAAATGATGAATGTGTTTCAGCTGCAAGGGAACAGTCTTCCATCCGATAATCCCATATGCTTTTGACACAACCCCATTTTTGTCTTATATACACCGTATTTACAAGAAAAACATGCGTGATAGCGGGAAAGTAATTTTTGTAATAGCTTTTACCACGACATGCATTCGCAGCACTTATTTCCATCCAGAGATCCAACCTTTTTTCCCTGAGATCTTGCATTGATCACTAAAGAGTTGAACAAGTCTTCCAATCCAGCACACCCCAAAGACTTTGACTGGGATCAATGTTGGGTCTCTGTGGTGTCCAGTTCATGATTAAAAATGATTCGTCATGCTCACAAAACCACTCTTTCATTATTTGATCCTAAAATTTATATCGGTGCCTTCAGAAAAATCTATTGATGGAATAACCTGGTCATTCAGTGCATTGAAATTACCATTTTTTTTTTTTTTTAACTTGAACTGTAGGAATTGGAGGACACCCACGCAAGCATTGGGACAACATGCAAACCCCACACAGAAACACACTCTCCAAGCCCGAGACTGCAACCCAGGACCCTCGAGCTTGAGAGTGTGTTTCTGTGTGGGGTTTGCATGTTGTTCCAATGCTTGCGTGGGTGTCCTCCAATTCCTACAGTTCAAGTTGGTTCCTACAGTCCACATTAGGCGAATTGGCTGTTTCAAATTGCTCCTAGGTGTGAGTGTGAGTGTGGAAGGTTGTATGTGTGTGCTGGGTCTGGGATGCACTGGTGAGCTGTTCAGGGTGTACCACACCTTCGCTGCAGCCACCAGCATTTCAGTTCAGCAAATGAATAATTGAATGAATAAATGAATGAATGAATGAATGAATGCACACATCTGATCACATGACTCATCAGATCACATGACCAATCTTTATGCTCCCTTACAAACTGAAGCCTCAGTGCTCATTCTTTTACTTTTAAGCATAGTTCTGAATCGTACTGCTGATTTTTCACACTTCTACTTGCCCAAGCATTTAATATCTGCAAACAACCAAATGAGGTCGCCTTGCTTGCACTTGTTATTTTCTCGAAAACAACCCCAACTCACTCAGTACCAATCGATTCTGCTCAGGACTGAGAATTTTGAATGAACTTCTCTCAATCAACTTTATACTGCTTAACTAGTTTGATCATTTAGTGCATCCTTTGACACGATGGTTAACTCACCCAGTAACTCATTAACTCACATTCTGTACTAACCAAAACAAAACTCAAGCTCGAGATGAGAGAAACATAGATATAATATTAGATTAACATAAATCATAATATAAAATATCAATGCATGGCTAACCTTCTGTTATCAATTAACAAAGTCCAGACATATATGCATTACATGCAATAAAGGATTTATGAATTTATAGGTTAAAAATGTGCCATATAAGCCTAGTTGATTAAATTCAAACTCTTACTGAACTGAACACTGAACAGAAAAAACTTTCAATGATTGGATTATCTATTATTTATTCATCTATTCATTTTCTAAGCCGCTTAATCCTAAATATGGTGGTGGGGAGGCTGGCGTCCATCTTAGCCGACTCTGGGCGAAGGCGGGGTACACCCTGGACAGCTTGCCAGGCCATTGTGGGGCCAACACACATACAACCATTCACTCTCACACCAAGGGGCGATTTCGGACAGCCTATTAGCCTACTGTGCATGCTTTTGGACTGTGGGTGGAAACCGGAGTACCTGGAAGAAACCCACACAAGCATGGGAATCGCATGGGAATTTTAAGAAAGTCAATAAAAACATTTTCAACAATGTGTTGGACAGTTTTTAATCCAATTCCAGTAATTTCAGCCGAGGCATTGAGGGGTTCTGGTTTAGTGGCCATAGGATCTCATCTCTGCTTTTTGCAGACGATTTTGTCCTTTTGGCTTCATCAAGCCGGGACCTCCAGCTCTCATTGAAGCGATTCGCAGCTGAGTGCATCAGCACCTCCAAGTCCAAGGCCATGGTTCTCAGCCGGAAAAGGGTGGAATGCACCCTCCGGGTCTGGAATGAGGTCCTGCCCCAAGTGGAGGAGTTTAAGTATCTCGGGGTTTTGTTCACGAGTGAGGTAAGGATGGAGCGGGAGCTTGACAGGCGGATCGGTGCAGCCTATTCTGTAAAGCGGAGCTTGTACCGGTCTGTCGTGGTGAAGAGCGAGTTGTGTCGAAAGGCAAAGCTCCCAATTTACCAGTCGATCTACGTTCCAACCCTCACCTATGGTCACAAGCTTTGTGTAGTGACCGAAAGAACAAGATCGCGGATACAGGCGGCTGAAATGAGCTTCCTTCCAGGGTGGCAGGGCTCTCGTTCAAATATAGGGTGAGAAGCGCAGCCATCCGGGAGGAGCTCGGAGTAGAACTGCTGCTCCTCCGCATTGAGAGGAGCCAGTTAAGGTGGCTTGGGCATCTGATTAGGGCCAGTAGGGCAGTGGTGGCTTTGTGGTTAAGGCGATGGGTTACTGATCCAAAGGTCAGTGGTTCACCACTGTTGGGCCCTTGAGCCAGGCCCTTAACCATCAAATGCTCAGTTGTATGAAAATGATAATTGTAAGTCGCTCTGGATAAGATGCTGTAAATGTAAATGTTAATGATTAGAATGCCTCCCGAACGCCTACCTCATGTGGTGTTTCTCGCATGTTCAACCGGGAAGAGACCCTGGGGTCGACCCAGAACACGCTGGAGGGGCTAGGTCTCTCGGCTGGTCTGGGAATGCCTCTTGTCCCCCCGGAAGAGCTGGAGGATGTGGCTAGGGAGAGGGACGTCCTCACTGCGACCCCAGATCAAACGGAAGATGATGATGGTGATGTATATTTTGGATTTCATGAGTTGTAACTCCAAGTATACGTTGCCTTATTAAGGTAATAAACAGAGCGAAAATCTGTAGTATCTCCTGGTGCATTTTGCCTGTTTAAGGGTTAAGGTGCACTCACATGATACCGATCATGCTCCAGGTTTGCCCCGATCATATTCCAATGTTACATTGTAGGAAATCAGAGAATATTGGTACACATCGGAGAACATTACAGAATTTCAGGGAAAACTTGAAAAATTTTGTAGGTTGTTTTGTGCTCGGAGTACATCGGGGAAATCATCGGTAGTGATCAGTGAAACTAAAATATTAATAATAATAATAATAATAATAAAATTTTGAAAAATTGGGAGCAACATCAGTAGTCATTCTGATCATACTTCCAGTATACTTTTTTATACAGTATCAGAGACACATTGGATCAACATTGGTACAAATCAGAGTAACATCGCTATAGATCATATTAACATCATATGAAAATTTGGAATAACACTGGGTAACACATGGAGAACTAAATCAGCGGGAAACATCAGAATAACATCAGAATATAATGGGCCCAAATCGGGATTATGACCGGTATCATGTGAGCGCACCTTTAGTTGTTTTATTCCATCTTTTCTACGACCATGGGATATATCTTCTGACATGGTTGTTTCAAAAAAGAGAAGCTACTCACTGCATCAGTTAAGGTTAAATAACATGTTGCCAGCTATAATATATTAATCACTGCAGTAAATATTATTATTATTATTATTATTTATTTTATTTTTCTTATTATTTTATTTTATATTGGATTTTTCCCCATTTTTCTACCTAATTTAGTCGTTTCCAATTCCCACCCATCAACTTTTAGCCTTCCCTATCACACGACCACCACCGACCAGGGAGG